>CM029361.1:28418444-28533842 GCA_017140985.1 Hormaphis cornu | reverse complement strand
GTAAACAATTTGGATAAATTACAATAACTACTGAGCATTAACGATGTTAAAAAATGAAACTATTAAATCATTAGAAGTTAACTTAACTATAACTTTTCCGTTAAACAAATTACTTACTTTTAGTACCTAACAACTACCTAATATTATATTCAGAACTGCAGGAATCGTCTAGTTTTACACATTATCTTTTTAACGATTTCATTAGCAGTAGCCCACGTTGTGTTTGTATTTTTCTTTTGTTTTAGGCGTCGTAAATGAAATGGCAAATGTACCACGAACTGTTCCGTTTCTTTTATACTTCAACAAATATGACTACTTACAGTGGGGTGACGTTTTACATAATGCAGACGATTTCGTTGATTTTATGTCGTTTGAAAAATTGGACGGGCTCATATTTAACAACATGTATAAAGTGAGCGGTCTTGCAGTAAAATCATTTTATGAACTTACGCGCAGTATCTGTCGACGTAAAATATTGTTTTATAGCAAAATGCATTCCCATTTGCTCATTTATCATACCCGTTATAATTGTTGATTTACTTCCCTACTAAAATTTTTTAATTATTTAAATCTCTTTCGGTCGTCCTCGATATATTTTGCCATTTATCTCTCCTTCAGTCTTCTATCATAATATACAGAAGTTCTTCTTCGCCTCTTAAGACATGACCAATCATACTCCAACATCTTTCTTTAATGGTGTTATAAGTATTTTCCTGGTTTCGTTTATTTTGTTGAACACACTTTCGTTGGTTCTTCTTTCTATCCAGCTTACTCGCAACATTCTTCTCAAGTAATACATATCAAAACCGAATTATTAAATCCCATTAGACCTTATGACTATTAACCTCAAGATTTTATAACCCTTGTTAACATAAAAAGTCATTAGTTTAAAGAAAAAGACCGGTTGATATTGTGAAAATCCAATTTTACACATACGCTGCACTGCATATGCTACAAAAAAAATTCTAAACTTATAAAACTTGTTGAGCGCTTGTCTATTTATTTTTATATCTTGACCATTTTGATTGACAGTGGAAAACGGTCTTTTTACTTTTTTCAATATTTTGTCTAAACTTTCCCACTTCAATTACCAATCGTGCGTGGAAATCAAACTCATTAAAAACTCATTTCTAGATTTTGAGTAGCATAGCGAATAATGTAGGTAATGATTTCAAAATAATTTTTTATTTTGTGATCCAATCGCAAAACGTTATTGCACTACGATTTTTGGAATGTGGACTTAGACGGTACCTTAATTGAAGCTTTAATTATTTAATTTCTATTATTTTTTTTCTTTTTAAGGCCCGAACCCAAAAAATCGTTTCGAATATTTTTGGCAAACGGCTTAAAATTGCTACTTTTCTAATCACTTGTAATACTCAAATGAATGTTGGACCTAGATTTTTTTTCTGTCAACTCAGTTTTGGCATGAAAAAGTTATCTAATCGACTAATAACAGTTTATGAATTTGTTAATTTAGAAAATGAAGTAATTAGTAAGATTAAAGATGTGTAGTAGCATGCTGTAAAATAGGGTAGGTTACACTTCTGAGTGGATTACTATTTCAAATGGTGTGGTTTTACATACTAAGCGTGATGTCACATAAAAATAGGAAAGGGAGAAAGGAAAGTAGGGGATTAAATTAAAGAAAGTAAGGAAAGAAAGGGACTAAAGTTTAAAAAAATGAGTAAATTCAAAGAACGCCAAATAAGAAAGAGATAGTAAATTTGATGTCGGATGAAAAGTTGTTTGTCGTATACGCTTTGTTTTTTGCAACCAGAAACAATTAATATAACAGTTATCAGTGTTTGCATTACTTAAAATTTTAACTCAAATTAATAACACCTTAATTATACATGAAAGTGTCAAAGTATCAAACGATTGAAAGTTCTTGCAAGGTACGTTTCACAAATATGTCATGTTATAATATATTTGAACCTTAAAAAGTCGTATTTTGGGTAGTGTATAGGTACTTTAATAGTGCTGATATTTCTCGTTAATTTTGTTATTTTTCCCAGGACGTATAGTTTATAGATAACTTCCGAAAAATCGACTTACCCAAAGAAGTGACCCACTCCAAAGCATTGTCGTTACGCCAAACAACTTCTCACCCGATCTCGAAATTCGACTACCTCTCTTTCTTTCTTTCCGTTTTTATAATATTTACCTCATTTTTTTTAAGTTGATGTTTGATCACAAATAATACTTCAGTACTCAAATATATATGTGTACTATTAGTAACATACGTTCTTTGATTTTAGATAAAATCAAAGGATAAAAAATACGATGAACAGAGAAATCAAAATATGTATGATTTTTTCTCAAGATTAAAAGAATTAAAACCTGATGGACTATTTGGCTTAGCTATTCCTGGCCACGCGGAATTATTGCCTGCAGGTAAAAGTCTAATCAAAATGTCATCCAAATTCCAATCAACTATTGCACTGTTATTAGTACTAATAATTTTTCAATTTGCATAAAACAAAATAAGTATACTTTATTCCTAGGTAGATCACACGGTTGATAATAGTAAAATTGAGGGTAAAATATAGACAGTTGAGAAAACTATTTGTAGGTAATTTATATAGGCTAATACAATCATTTCACACGTAGTGTGAATGACTATAATTTTAAAGTATATCAACAATTTAAAAAAAAAATTTTCATTACCATTGGTATATATTTTCAATGTACGATGAACACTGTTGTGTTTGAAATAAAAACAATCAAAAACAATTCTTATGGAGTAATTATTATTTTGTGTTTTGTTATAAAAAACAGTAGATTTGTACCTTTGCCTGTAATATAAAGTTTATCGTTTTCCAAACTCTAATAGCTATTACCTCAATATTTTCATGTAAATATACAAAAACCATTACAATTTTACAATTTTTTAAAACAAATATTTGCAAAAGAACACTATCATAATATATTCATACTTAAAGTTCTCCAAAAAAATTCGTTCATTTGTTTAGATTCATGACAACTATGTTTTCACGCTTTAATGAAGGGTTTCAAACCACGTATTAACAAATATTTTTCAAAAATTTTTAATTATATTAGTTTTAATAAAAATGTAGTTTTCTTTAACTGAGATTTAAAAAAATAAAAAGCCCAGTGCTAAAAATAACTAATAGGTACGTTTATTTTTTTCATCTCTAACTTCAAAATGTATTGAAATTTTACTACATAAGTATCAAAATATAATAAAATATTAAAAATTAGGCAATAAATAAAAACTGTTTACTGCAAAGTGATTAATTATTGCCATAAGACGTTAATATTCGAACAGTGCAAAATTGACTACTGTACAAACTGTACCTACTGTATCAAACACTTTTCATTATAATATTGTGCATATTTTGTAAAAAGTAACTTATTTTATGTATTACTTTATTCAAATAGCATTCGATTATAAGTTGCTGGATCCAGTTGTTGACTTTTATGTTGTTAAAACAATCAGTTTTAGGAAATGTAAATATAAAGATACCATGTCAAGAACAAGCACAAGAGGTGATATGGTAAGTATCTGCAACCAAAAACAGCGCTTCAATATAATTAGATTACTGATATGGTCAATGAATGTGGGGACTTCTAAAGTGACAATATTGTATCTAGAAAAATGCAGTTCATCTCGAGGCTATTTAAATCATCAAATTATACCCAGGACGATGTGTATTTATTATTTAGAGACGTACACGATGTAAATAACATCGTTCATGTTGTCGCAAATCCAAATTTTAACTACTAAATGTAAAAATCTATTACATCATAATGTATTTGTTTTTCAGCAAAAAGTATTGGATTCTATAGACAACAATTTAAAAATGTCAAAAGTTTTACTAACGTCACAACTTTTCGGGGAAGGTATTACACGTTACGCCAAACATGGTGCTGTAATACTTTCTTACTCTGATGTAAGTATAAACATGGTTTGGATGTCTTTTGTTATAGGCGTCAGACGTTGTCTATATTTATTTAGTTTATATCGATGTTTTAAATTTTTCTATGGTCACTATAATACCTATAGTTGCAAAACAATATCGTAACTAGTGTATGATTTCTGTTTTGATGTATAAATTATTAAATGTTTACGACTACGTACATTTTGCATGCTCAAATCAAAAAAATAATAAACAATCTTAAACTTCAATCGTAAAAAAGATGGAACGAGTTACATGCGGATTGGTGTAAGTCGCTGTTATTTAGGTGGGTCACTGATTTTGACTATTTATAGCTTGACATTCATATTAAGTAGGTACGCAAACAGGGATAAATTATTCCTTACAAAAATAACAGTTCTAAGCATTTTCTTTGATGCTTTATTTTCTTGTCTAAATAAAAGAACATTTTACATTTAAAAACATTAAAATGTGTATTTTCAAAACAACAAGATAGACAAATCTTTGTAAGAATTCAATAAAAAATTCAAAAAAATCAATACGTTCTTCGGTATAATCGCAAAATCAAACATTTTTATACAAGCATTACTGTACCTAGAATTTATAAATAAACAAGACGAAAACTAGCACGAAAGATACATTTTATCATGACCAATGAGTCATAAATGAGTGAGTAGGGTGAATTGTTACTAAATGGTTACTAAATGTTGTAAAGTAGTTTTTCAAACATTTTGGGTCGTAGCACGATAGCGTCTACAAATTACGCAAATAAAAGGACGTTTATTTATTTATGTTTATACCTCTATTTAACATAGTATATTATTATATATATCGAGAAGACAAAAAAATAGTTTAAAGATAGGTACATTTACATAAAAATATATTTAATTAAATTTTAATTATCAAATATTTTTAGCTGTGCGGTGGAAAAGATTTAAGCAATCGACGTAAATACTGTAAAGATTCGATGAAAACAATCTGGAATAAGGTGAATGTCTACAACGAAGCATCTTCCTTTCGGGTTTTCTACCAAAATTTTTCAAAAAAAGTTATCGTTTTTTTTTTTTTTTAATTTTGTTCAAGGCTTCACTGTGCCGTGATTACAATATGCTAGGTGTTTATATAAAGTATGTTGATTACGACGATGTCCATGGATTATGTCATTGTTTTAATGACGAAGGTACGTTCAATTTTCCTGGTTTGGACGCCATAGTTGCTGGATCTTATAAAGAAAACCAGAGCCATTACGTTTGTGGTAGCTTTGGCGACAGAATTAAGTAAACAAGAACGTTGAAATATAATTTGTCAGTCAAATACTTGTTAGAAAATACGTTGAAAACGTTTGCTTATGATTATAAAAGCATTAGCTTGCCAATTTATCTAATATATTCGTCAAACGGATTGTTTATTTAACGCCAAATTTAGTATGTTGAATATTGTAAAGTTTTTAGTAAATAATTGTTTTCTTTTTGCTTATAATAAACCACTACCTACAACAGTATATATGAATCAAATAAATTTTTTTTTTTTTTTGTATGAATGCTATTGTTCAAGTATACCTTATTTGTCCATTATTTATACGTTATAAGTTAGCCTAGGATAATATTTTTGCCCGTTTTAAAAATTTCGGGATTAATATAGAATAGAATATTGTGATGCGCATGTACAGTACAACGTATACCTAATTTTTTTTTTTTTTCATCACTTTTTTAATCATATAATTTCCAAACAATAATTAATGATAATATTTATGATATATTGTGTGTAATCCGTGTATAAACATTTTTCACCTACAATTATCAAAAGTAAAATGTATAATTGAACCAAACAAAAATATAAAGGACATCGTTTTTAAGTAGATCACAACTGTCAGTGAGTTACTTGTTGTTGTCTGGTAGATGTAGCGTGTAATGTTACAATTTATGAATACTTATGTTACGGAGTTCAAAAATGTATAATTCTTCTTTTAAAAGGGGTTTTTTTTAAGGATAATATCATTTTTTAATATAAGTTATTATTATTATCAAAGTTAATTTATAGTGTATATCCTAAAAATTATACCTATAAAACGAACGACTTACACTGAAAAGAGCCTATAAACATGTCATTGCACGTGAATAATTATTGTAAAATAAATATAGTACAAAATTAACACACGATATTGAGGCAACATACTTTTATGCGTATAATTAGCTGCAATAAATCTGTTTGCCTAAAATATAAATAAATTGTTAACACAATTTACAACAAAGTTAAAATTTATACGAATTACAAATGACGTGCGTAGTTTACGTTTGATTTTTGTGTTTCGTGTACTCGCTTGTACACGAAACATAAAAACGTTGGATTCATAACATATAGGTACCAAAGGAAATATGAATATTTTAGATTTGTTAAAAAAAACTGAACATAATTCAAATCCCACACAATTTGTAGTATGCTTAATAACAACCTCGCAAATATTGAGTGAGTACCTAACTTTAAACAAATATTTTATTAAATTATATACATACACTTTCGTTAGAAATTACAACAATTACATCTTCATTTTCATTACATTACAAAATTACATGTTTATATATTTTATTAAAAAAAAAAAAAAATTAAGATGTTCAAAGACAAAATTACGTAACTAATACTTATCGAGTATAAATCAGGGATATATTAGAAGTGTGAATAGATAGTATTTGCTTTTTATCAGCATTTGCTTCATTAAGATACTGATGAATTAACTCTGGATTTTTGACAAAACAATTAGTGTAAATTATTGTAACATAGAACTACAAGCTACAGTTATATGAAAATTTAATTCGCAAAGCTAAATCTGGAAATTGTACTTATTTATCTATATTATTTTTCTTTTTGTTCTTTACATTTTTTTTTAATAATACTAAAAAAATAACAATAAAACTGGCGTGGAATTATTATTTAATTACTTATAGGCACCTAAAGGTACATAAAATGTAAAATTGAATATTTTTGAGTAATTACAATTATACCTACATTATTTTAAAAGTGTATTTACATAAATTATGAAAAGAACGATGAACGAAACGAATTATTTTTGCAAAGGAAAAAGAACAGATTTTTGTCGATTCCTACATTTGTGGACATATACGTTCATTAAATTATGCACATTATACGTACGTACAAGGACTAAGAGTATTTATATCAACAATGAGTTCATCTCACGTCATAATATAAATCTGTTTTAAAATCACGATTCACATTATTATGGAATGATGTTTGATTTTTTTTTTTTTTTTTGTAAATTAAATTGTCACGAGATCGTTTTAGTTCATCAATAACTTTAATTTATAAATACACAAAATTGATTTCAATACATTATTGTACTCGTTGTGTCCATTTTACTATCGTACTATCAAAATCATTCAATTATTGGTTTTTACAATACTTACTTATCAAAAAATCATCAATGATAAACGCATTTTTTTTTTTCAATTTTTACGAAACAACTGATTTCTAATAAAAAGTGCTATTTTCACAAAACTCCTAGTCAATCTAATACAACGAATTATTATTATACATAATATTGAATTGGTATCAACTTATATAGTCTTTATATTTATGTCCTGTTTGTACATGGCTTTATAATATTTCTAAGTAGATACGTATCAATAGAACTGTGATCCAAATCAGCATACTTAACCTTAACGAATAAAACAACCCAATACAATAATTTTTCTATAAAACATGTTTTTCGTTTAATTTTTTTTTTTTTTTTTGCATTCGATTAAACAAACTAAATGTTATTGTAATTACAAAAATTATGCATACTTAGGTATTTTTATGAGTCAGTTTACCGAAGTAATGGCTAGCGCAATTCTGCCCAGTGTGGCTCAGCCCAGTAAAACTCAGCCTATTATCACTAAACAACCCATAACCAGTGCCAACCCACCCGACGAGACTGGATTTCCTGACTTTGGATTTATCAATACTAACTCTACGCCACCCAGTGCAGGTAAGTAGGTTAAATACCAAAATTTATAAATTTAAAAAAAGTAAATACCAAATGCAACATTGTACATTTTTAGTAAGATTTCTAAAAAAAAAAATCTACATATTGTATTTGATTCGATATTTTTAAAACTATTTTGTTTTTCGGCCAATCTTAATCACCAGTCCTCAAAACCACCACCCCCCCCCCCCCAATCAAAAGTTTATACATAAATCATATATTATGTAGATGTTTATATATTGTATGTATGAACAAAGTTTGTGTCCAACAGCACAGCTCAAACGGTTTTACGATTAAATTTTAGTTACCGCGAAAATAAAACTAAATATTTAAAGTTTTTCATCGTCAACTGTTTTTCGTTCTTTTTTTCAATCAATTTAGTTGTTTTTGAAAAATGTTATCCTAAAGTTTTTACCGATTCGTATACTGGATATCGTTCCAAACGACAAAGAAACGGCAGCAGTCCATGAAAAACGTTATATATTGCATTGCAGGTTATTATTACAATAATATGAACTTACTAAATAGATAAGTAAGTACAGCAACTAATAATTGGACGCAATAGATAGTTAGGTTGGTGTTAAAGTGGAACGTTCTAAATTACATCACGGTATCTAGTGGTTACTATAAGCGAAAACACACCAACATTTTAGGGATAACGTCGTATGGACACCAAAAATAATACTAAAAAAAAAAACGTAAAAGGATCAATTATTAAATTTTTAATAGTAAAATATATATATATATATATATATATATCAATAAGTGTCAATAATAATCAATCAAATTAAAATAAAAAAAGGAAGCGCCGGGATCAGTCTAGGTCACGTGGCTAGTTTGACGGGGTAGCGAATACGCTTTGGGTGGGTCACTAGTTTAGAAGTTGTGGTTTAAACGCATTATTTAATTTCTGAAAGCAATGATAAATCATTGTCTTCCAAGCGAAAAATCGCAAAAGAAAGAAAAGGCACAAAAAACGGGTCGGAAACGGGACTGGGGGAATAAAAAAAAAGTATGCCTCTGTTGGTTCATTCTTATTTTTTATTAAATATATTCCTAGGGAATTTATTCTTAGCTTAGATTTGTTTAAACAGTGAAAGAAAGACTTAAAAATATGTATTGTTATTTGTTTTTGAAGGATCGTATAATGAAAATACTGACTATAAGTATCCCGACACGGACTCGGGTAAGTAAGGGAACTATATAAATACATTTTACCCAAAATCGACATGATAATTATTCGAACATAATAATTGTTTGATAAAAAAAATGTTTTCTACAATTTAAAAAAAAATATCAATAATGTAATATGCAATTTTTATCTAGCTTTTGTTTGAGTTAGATAGCAGACACATTTGTAAATTAAATTCAGTTTTAGTTGCTAAAAATCAAAATGTGTTCTCGGAACTGTAGCGGATTAGTGGCAGGGGGCAATAGGGTAGTTTAACCCTCCCAGCATCATTCTCGTTCTCAGTTAAATGTTGTTTTCCTGTGAAATTTTACATTTACAACTATCAAAATACATTTTTTTAGAAAGTGTATAATAATTACTTTTCACTTAAATGATAATTTTTCCTTTAAAACATTTTGCTTTTAATACACCACTGTGTTATTCTCAAACAAGTCAAACGTGCTAGATGGTTATAAAAGTCCTAAAAAATATCTTAGACCTAGCCTGTTTGGTTTGGATCCATATCCTAGCTTGTGGAGGGTTAAATATAACCAGTGCTCGAATTGGGGGAACGCAGGGGGACGGAGCTCCTCTTGATTTTTTTAATATTTTGATAGCAACCTTTCAAATTATTGGGTTAGGTTGAGTTTAATCGTTGTAAAGGACGCTAACTTTTCCAAAATCTTGGAGTCCCCTTTCATTTATTTTTCCAATTCGAGCACTGAATATAACCTGATTTAAATAATGTAATTGGGCTATGTTTTTTTAAAATTTGTTTGTTAATTAATTTCTTACGTGTGTAATAACTTCGATATTTATTTTGAATATTTTGAATGAAAAAGTTAAAAATATGTGTTTGTTTTTGAAGGGTCTCATGAAGATATAATTCCTACTAACAATACTACGCCAACGACTGGTAAGTAGTGGAATAATACAAAATATATATTATGCGCCAAAAATGATACGGCTCCTACATAAGAAAAATGTCAATTTTTAATACCATCATAATAGTTTTTATATTTTATTATTATTAAAATACCAAACATATTTTAATGTAGGTGTATTCGTTACGTAAAATATTTGTCAGAACACTCACATGAATTTAGCAAATTTTTTCACTCTGAGCTATAAATGTTCGCTCAATTTATAAACTATTGTTTTTATAATCGGATAACTATACGCGAAATCGGATTGAAAATATTTTAAACTTTTTAGTAGATATTGTCCATAACTAATTTGTTGTTGAAAAATAGGTACCAAGAATTTGTCCGCGTTAAGTGTTGTGTGTGACATTCGAAATGGCCTTGGACAAGTAAATTTATCTAAACTACCACCCGGCTGTACCGCGGCAGCCACATCGCATAACAATATAAGTAAGAAAACTAGTATAAAAGTTTATTCAAGACATTTATCCAACAAAAATCTTAAAAAATTTGTCGGATTCAACCTTTTATAAAACTGTAACAACACTATGTACCTATGCATTATAATAATAAGAACAAAGACTGAATAAGTATCTACAAATTTTGGCCGAATGGTATTTATTTAGATCTTAAATGATTTGTATAACACATTTCGTGATTTAAGGCGCTCTTAAATGTAAAGTGGACAAATAATGGGTGAATAACTTTCAACTATGATTTGACCTGTCGTACACCAAAAGTGCTGTTAAACTTAAATTGAAACAAATGCAAAAGATTTTATTTAAAACATTTTTTTTTGTAGTAGTAGTAGTCCAATGCGATTTGCAAAAAAAAAATTATAATTAAAAAAAACCCCAGGCTGCTTAAAATAATAAAAACAGAAAGCTCAAAACAAGCTTAGTATTAACTACAGATTTCATTTAAAGTCATTATAATAAATAAACTGAATGTTAGAAAATATATTGTTGCAAGCAATGAACTTCAAATCATATTTGCAGTTAAAAAGCAAAGAACACTAATATACAATAATATTATACATAATTAATCATACTTGTTTTAAAAATGCAAATATTTTCACAATAACTTAAAATATGAACTTGGCTTCACCCAATCCTCAAGTTTATGATTTTGTAAAATCAAAAATGACAAAATTTTGAAAATGTTTCAAATTACTTGAAATTTTCATTCATCAATAGACAGAAAAAAAACTTACTACGTGGTATTCAACAAATTTCAAACACTGATTTGTATAACAAAATGCAGATCATAAAAATTTTTGGAATTCGTTTACACTTGCCGTTTTTATTGCACGAAAAATTTGATTTAACAATTTGAAACTTTCATACACGCTTCACAAATATAGCAACACAACAATATGCCATTTTTAAATACACAATAATTTTGATTATCACACCATAAAATTTTTGTTTATAGTTATTTACTATTGTTTGTTTTTGATCTCTCTTATTTGCAATATCTCCATTAAAAATTGTTTGGATTCATTGAAATTTTCACTACGTTCTTAAGTTTTCAATTAGTTTCGATTATTTTTTTGGATAAAAAGCTTGTTCAGAATCGTTATTTTCCTTAAAATTATATTGCAAAATACGTAAATCCTTACAATATTATTCCTTTGATATTTTTTCTGTTTTTATCGTTCCTGTAAATTACATTTCCGCGTTATATTTTCCTACTTTTTTATACAGCATTATAGCCTCCGGTTTTCGTTAGCTTTGGTTAATAATCTAAAATGGTAAACTGCATTGACTTACCTAAAAATTTTTTTATTTTTATTTGTGAACCTTGTCGAAGGGAGGAAACCGATTTTGCATTTTTGCCTTTCCACTTACCTATATCTAATCAAACTCTTATTTCAATATTATTTTCATGAGTATACCAAACGATGTTTTTTTTCCTCTCTAGGTGTTGTAGATCAAATGACTAATGGACCACGGTCTGTTCCGTTTCTTTTATACTACAACGGTTTCTCCTATTCAGAATGGGGTGAATTTTTAGCTTTTCCAAATGGTTTTGTAAACCTCATGATTAGTGAACATTTTGACGGAATAATATTTAACAATATGTACAGTGTAAGTAATATTTCGTATTGATCCACATTGCGCATAGTAAGTACGTACATGTCCGAAAATTTCACTTTAATAAAATCAATTGTGACCAGTACCTACCATGAAAAACGTTTTCGTATTATACTGTATTGAAATGTACCAGTTTAATCAAATCTTTGATTAATGTGATGCATCTCAATTGCATAAATATATCGACAAATGCGTAAAAAATATTGTAAGTACTTTTTAGATGCTTTGGATGAGACATGACTGGTAACAAAGCGGCTAGAATAATAGCAGTTGATACAATAATCCATCAGGAGTCATCAGCAGTGTTTGTCCAAAAAAAAATATGCTCTTAATAAACTGTTGAGTTTAGAGAATAGTACCTACTTATGTTACGACTATTTCTTTGCAAAAGCTGCAAAACCGAAGGAAACATTGCTATTTTAACAAAAAAAAAAAGGAGGGATTCAATAAAAAACAAAACTAAATTAAATATGGACGTCCTTACGACGTACGATAGGCTTTACTACATTCAAAAGGCTTTTCAATTCATTTTTTCTTGGTACCAAATGCTTAATGTCTTTAAATAATAAATTATACCTAAATGGGATGACGCATTCAAAAATATTTCTGATTTTTAACGAAAAAACTTTTTAGTATCTTAAGGTTTTTGATATTCGTCTGTTTTTCAAATTAATAAAATACACATTTTAGGAAAATTTTATAAATCCAGATTTTGATCAAAAACGAAATGAGCAGATGTACAGATTTTTCTCAAGATTGAAACAATTAAATCCCAATGCACTGTACGGATTGGGAATTCCTGGTCATGCAGAAATTTTGCCAACAGGTAATGATTTATTAAATATTCCATTTATTACATTTTTTTTTAAAATTAAAAACATGGGCCTTGAGTAATGGAAATTTTTTATGAGCAGTTTCTAGGTTAGGAGTTATTTTTAATAATCTATAACACTCCCAAATTCCTAACAGCACCTCATTATTTGAAATCGGCCGGCTACAGAGGAACACTAAAATGCCACTTAAATGTGTAAATAAAGACAACTTTTGTTGCTGTAAAGCATTTATTTGGTCTGAACGATAAAAAGTACTAATAATTAACCTATTAACAGTTTTGGAACCTAATTCGTACTAATCCGTTATTTCACTAAACTACAGTACCTTCTACAAATTGTGTCGTTGGTTTCTTTAGTTATAAACAAGACACGGTTAAAAGTCTCGAAAATAGAAAAATAACCGATAACCATTAACAACCAGATCTAAGTAGCTATAAAGTACCAAACCAACCGTTATGATTGAAATTATTTTAAAGAAACTGTTTTGTAAATATTGTGATATTCTGAGTACTATTTGTTTTTTAAGCATTCAATTACAATCTTTTGGATTCAGTTATTGACTTTTATGTAATTAAAACGATCAACTATCGAAAGTGTGAATACAGAGGAATTATGTCAAGAACGACCACCGCCGGTGATATGGTTAGTACATAAATAATTAGTTACCTAATACAAATTATTCAATTATTGACCTTGTAATCTTAGTATCAAAATGTATACTCTTCTATAACCATTCCTATGCCAAATTTAACATATATAAAATAGATGTCATATGCCATTATGAATTAATAAAACGGGTAAGTTGTATTTAAACATGGCTAATGATACATTAAATCTGTATCTGATTGAAGTATGATTACGTTTGTAAATTTTTATTTCTAGCGCAAATCCTTAAAAAATTTAAATGAAAGTGTTCCAAAGACAAAAATTTTGCTGACAGTACAGCTTTACGCGGAAGGTGTCACATTCAACAGCAAATATGACGTACTAACTTATTCTGAAGTGAGTGATATACCAAGTAGGTATTAATAATGAGAAAATGTATGAAATTCAAAACTATTAGAACTTAAGTGTGTGTAACCCTAATAGAACACTGTATAGTAAGCGTCTCGTTGAAATCAAAATTCCTGATTCAGTTGTTGAGATTTCGTAAAGAATTTGTTATATTTTTACAAGTTATGATATGGATTCGATTTTGTGTTTATAATTAAAAACTTTCATATATAATATAAATTTTGAGAAAAAGTATGTGGTTTTGTTGATTTCAGTACAAGTGTCGCAAATTAATCAAGATAAAAATAGATACGTCGTCGTATTGATTCTTGATAAAATCGTTCGAGTTTAATTTAATTTTGTTCATAAAACATTTTCAGCTGTGCGGAGGAAAAAAGTTAAGTCGGTCACGGAAATACTGTAAAGATTCGTTGAAATCGCTTTCGAAGAAGGTACATAACTCTCTGCCGCTGTTTTATATTTCTACACATTTATTTATTTTTACAACAAAAGTAGTTGGTTCGCTTAAAATATCATGTTTTCTAGGCTTCATTGCGTAATGAATTTGGAATGCTTGGTGTCTATGTAAAATACGTCGATTACGACGATGTCGAAGGGTTGTGTCATTGTGATAATGGTGACGGTGATTACACGTTTCCTGGTTTGGCTGCTATTATTTCCGGATCTCAGCAAACGAATAAGGTCGATTTGGGTTGTTCAGACTTTGGAAACTTATACCATAACTAAAATTTATTTTCAACGGTTATATTGACCATTGCAAAATCATCTATGAATTTGAATTGTTAGTGGATCAGTATAATTCGTAGTAGAGCACAAAATATAAATAATTAAACCGTGTTTGGTGAATTTAAGTTTAATGTTATCTAATGTTTTCTCCTCTGTTTTTTTAAGTTGTTTTTTAACTTTTATTTTTTTTATTTGTCTTTTTCTACAAACTATTTAGTAACAAGTATAACATGCAAACGTGCCAAAGCTAAATTTAAATTTAACAATAATATTTTACATTCATGTTTAAAAAAAGAAATTACTTTTTTGTGTTATCATAATGAGACACGATTATAATGCAATAATAAGTATAAAATATGTGCATATGTGTATACACAGCGGTGTAACCAAAAAGTAAGCGATTTGGCCATGTTAAAAAATTGGTTGCGATTGAATTTTAACTTATTTTATAATACCGTTTTTTCTGAGTTTAATGAAAAAAAGTCACTAGGCTTAACATTAGTAAAAATTTGTAACATCAGTACCTAAGTAAACGTATAAATACTGATTTTAACAAGACTTTAGATTGAAATTTTCTTTCCAGTGGTACTTTGTTTGAAGCATTTTTTGAAATTATCTGTACTTGAATATTTGTAATTCAAAAAAAAAAATTGAATATAGTACTCAAAATCTGATTAAAATTGCACAAAACTAGTTTTTTAAACCACATTAATTTATTTATTTAGTCATATTACTCTTAACTGCCTGAACATAAAATGATAACTTGAAATAATGTGAACTGCATGTCCACAGATCAATAAAATACATCTACATTAATTTGAATATTTTAAAATGGATATAGAACTTGGAACATGTATAATATGTTTTGATTTTTGTTTACTGGAGGTTTTTATTGAAAAAAAATTTGATTTTTGTATTTTGATGTTTGATAATGTACTTAGTATATATCTATAGAAATGTATACAAAAATAGTAAACGTTGTTTTTGTACAGTTTATCTACCTATTTTAAGTCAAAACATTTTAGTTACTTTTTCCTTAACTCGAAATGTTCTATTCAAGTGCTCTATTTCTGTTTTTTTTTTTTTTACAAAAACTTGAAAAAAAAATTATTATTTTTTTTTCAAACCAATATTTCACAATCATCCAGTCGTTGCAATACGTATAAATATTAAAGGATATGTCGCACTCAACTGACTACATACAAATAAGTAATTTACACTTATATAGTATTTAAGTCGAAAAAAAGCAAAAATAGTGATTCGGTGAATTTTAATCAACGAAAAAATATGTATAATATGTTTCCAATTAAATTTAGACACAAGTTAAAAACTTAATATAAAAGTATTTGATTTAAACACTCATAAATTTAAAAATGAAAATGGAAAATTGAACTCAACTTTGTCAAATGAATGCTATTTTGTCATATGCAAGATGAAAGTGTGCAGTGTAACTACTTCGGATCGATAGAAGTGCAAAATTTCAAAAGTTTATTTCAAGAGGAAGCAGAGTACGAGGATTAGACAAACCAGTGAAATTAGTTTGTGTAAAGATACACTGACACTTCTGAAACTTGCCGTAAGCTCAAATGGTGTTTGAATTTTAAATTTTAAACAAAAACCACGCAAAAGTACTTAACACTATATATTTTGTTCTTTCAAGCTTCATACAATCCAAATAAGTAGTATTAACGTTATCATTTTTTTACAATTTCACAAATGTATTTATGTACAATGAAATGAAATGAATTTTTTTTTTTTAACTGTAAATATTAAATATTTTACATTCCGATTAAGATAAATTCAAAAACGAATTGTTACAACCAAATCATTTTTTAACTACGTAAATATTATTACTTGCGATCGGTCGTTTAAATTTAAATTGATATTTAGAAGACGTTTTATGCAGTTAACAAAAAACAGAGGTCCAAGAACCGTTCTTAATAAAAAAAAAACTATAACAATACTAAACTATACTCAATTGAGTCACTATATCCATTGTTATGAAGGAACTTCTGTGTTTTATTGTGAAAATACAATTTATTATTATTTCAATGTGGAAACGATAAAGAGAATATTTTATAGGCTTTTACAAAATGTGTGGATATGAGAAAATTTATTATTTTTACTTCATAAAAAAACATGTATGTAAAATCAATAGCTTAAATTTATTTTTATTGTATTGATAACTATGATCTAAAATACCAACGTAAAACGGACGACTGACACTGACAAGAACCAATAAAAATTGCATTAGTGTCGAATTATAAACAAAAAAAATGTTGCACTTTATTCACATTAACAAAACAATGGAAAGGCGTGACATGACGGCCATTCGGAAAACAAAATTTATGGCCAAAATCTGCATTCGAATATTTGCAAAATAAATATAGTATAAAATTAACAGACAATATCGAAGTGCAAACACACTTTTACGCGTGTTATTAGTAATTGCAAGTAATCTGTTTGCTAAACACAAATACATTAATAATTGTTGTCATAAAGCTAAAATTAAATCGAGTAGGAAATTGCGTCTGAATTGCATTCCATCTTATAAACGAGTAGGTACTCGAAACACAACGACGTCGGATCTATAACATAACAAAGAAAAAATGAATATTTTAAATCTATTTATAAAAACTGAACATACATCATACGCCCCAAAATTCATGATATGCATACTAATAACGTCACAATTAATATTGAGTAAGTAACTTTAAACAAATGTTTTATTAACTTTTAAAAATAATGTTTTTATAATAAATTGTTTCGAAAAGTTTTCTTTTCAGCAAACGTTGTTTACGTGATTGGTCAGAAAAATAAAATTTTAAAAAAGTTTAGGTATTGTTTGGTACCAATAATCGGAGTTTTACTTTAGTACCCGAAAATGTTCATTTTGTTTTCACAACAATTTTTAGATTACCTACATTGACATTAGCGAGCATTGTTTAATTTTTATAAAAAAAAAAAAATTTAAAGACCAACTCACAACATTTAATATACTATTTTCTTAATTTTGATCAACTTTTTCTTATTGTCGTAAGTACTGATGTTTCGCAATGCAAAATTGTTTAATTGAATTTCAGTTTTCATTTACTACACATACTTAATTTTTATTTCTTAACAATTTTATAGTTGTTTACAATTATTAATCTGACATGAATGCGTTTTTAACTACTTACCTACCTAATAATAATTTGTAAGATTGAATATTTTTGACGCATTGAAAGTTATTTTAATTAATTAATATTTTAATTTCTAGCTGTTTACATTTAAACGTAATTACTTATAAGTTATGAGTTATGTGTAAAGGATGATGAATGGTACGAATTCTTTTAATGAAGAAAAAAGAACAAATTTGTGGGGTAAATGATTGTAATAATTCATCTATAGGAAGGTACATCTTCTTATTATTATTATTTTTATTCTCCTTCTTCTCCCTCGCTTTTCTCCCAACTATTTGAGGTTGGCCACCTTCATCCTACTTCTCCATTTATCACGATCATTTGCATCCTCTACACACACACACATTAACAACCCTTTTATCGTTCTCAATTGTATCCATCCAAATCTTCTTTGGTCTTCCTTTACCTTATTTTCCTTTAACGTTCAATTTCATAACTGCTCTTACTGCTTCGATTTCTTCTCTCCTCATCACATGTCAAAACCATCTCAGCCTATTTTCCCTCATTTTATTCACTATTGATGCAACACCAATACTACCTCTTACATATTCGTTTCTTATTCTATCTTCTATTGTTACTCCACTCATCCATCTAAGCATTCTCATTTCCGCTACACACATACTCTGTTCTATTATGCTGTCAACCGCCCAACACTCCGAACCATCAATTGGTACATTAATTTTAATTTAGAAATTTTCAAAATTGACTTCAATACTTGTGTGTTTGTTGTGCTAGCTATAAAAAAGTATTTTTTTTTTTTTTCAAAATCGGCAACTAGTGTTAGTTAAATGTACCAAAATTGCGTCGTTTATGAAATCCAATATGTACACAAGAAAAACGTTTAATATTTTTAACCTGACAATTTAAAATGAAAAATTAAAATTAAAACGAGAACCGCAAAAAAAAAAAAAAATTGGAAATTTTCAAATATTATATTGAAACTATTATGAGATCCGTAACTAATTTCTATAAATATTGTATAAGTATAATAATTTCAATCATAATTTTTTTTTTTTTTACAATACAGAGTGGAGCTTGCGTTTTACTCTTTTAATATCTTTTGGTCATTACAATTTTAAAAGTATCTACAATATGTTATTCAAATACGTATAACTTCAGAAACATTTTAGTAATAAATTAAAAACAATTTAAACATGCTGTTAAAATTACAATTTCTAAATAATGAGGCACGATTACGTCTATAAATCATTTTCAACTATCAAAAATAAACATTTTTTGAGATCTACCTATAGAATAAATTAGTTGATTTTTTCTGAAGTTGTATAATTTTTCTTTAAAAATGTATTGTATCATATTTGTATAACTCGTATACATTTTTGAAATTGTAACGACCTAAGTACATTTAAAGAGTAAACTGTGCTCCACTCAGAATGGTTATTTTCATAAAGTTATTTCAAATAATTGCTTACAAATTTCATATTCAACTTCTTACTTAAGTACTTTACAAGGTCAAGCTACATACGTAAGCCAGGAATTTTACGGAACCCAAGTTTCAAAGTGTTTCGTTCAATTTTGGGCTTGTAATAGGTAGAGATTAGGGAATGTTGGATTATTTTGTGATTTTGAGTGGAAAAATTATAAAATGTTTGTGATTGTGTTTGAAAGTTTATAACAAAATGAAAACAGACGGTAGATGGTAAAAAATTCTATCAAAAATTATTGCTAGGCACCATTCGGAAACCGTAACCCACCCACATCTGTGACCTACTCTACCCGTTGCTCGTTTCTCGTTTTTAAAATATAATCTAGATCAAATGAACGTCATAGGTATAAATATAATTTTATTTCTAAAGAATTTTATCTAATCATCGAAGTTTTCAAAAAATTAATGATATGTGATTGTTTTTGAAGGGTCTCACCAAGATTCTAGTAGCTCTGAAGATGGCGACACGGACTATCGTAAGTAGAGAAACGTATAAACACATATTATGGTACCCGAAAGCAACATTATAATTGTTATAACAAAACATACCTGTTTATTTTTCATAGCTTTTATATATAATTTGAAAATGTACGTACAGTTATAGTTTAGTTTATCTGCTAATTCCAAATAAATTTAATAAAAGTTCTACATTTCATACCTGCCGACCATTAAAAAAAAAAAAACTAATAAACGGTCCGGTTTTTATTAGGTACATTTTGACTATCGTCCAAAATATTTGCCTATTCTACACTAAGTAAAATTGTTTCGATACGTTATACGTATTTGCTCATCTGAATACCGTTTCGTCGGTTTTATCACTACTCGTACCGTTGTCTCGTTTTGACTATACTATACTCATTAATTACAACATGGTCCGCGTTCATCTCAAACGATTACTTAATTTTAGTTTAAATAGTTTCACTGAGATCAGTTCATTCAAAATTATAAAAAAATTTCCCACTAGCGTATTCTAAAGTTTGATTTTTTTTCCAAACAGTGTATGAGAATTAGTAAAAGTATGCGTTTGTTTTTTGAAGGGACTTATGACGATGATACTACTAATCCTGTACGGACGGGCGGTAAGTAAGAGGAACGATGCAAATATATAATATACCTAATACCCAAAAGTGACGTGGGTCGAACATAAGAAAAATGCAAAAGAAAAATCAGTATTTTCTACATTTTTTTTATAGTTTGAAAAAAACACACCGAACCTTTCGGGTAGATGTGTCTTACCGTTTTTGTAAGTTTCGACTTATTTTTAAACAAATAGTTTTTTTTTTAAATTTCACCTCATCGCATAAACTGTATTCGTCAGAACACTTACCTACATGATATGAGTACACTATATCGTTTATACTGTCGCTCTGGGCTTTAAATGTTTTCCGCTTGTAAACAACTATTTTTCAATCGGGCGCGTGAGATCGGTTACTAGCGTAACGGAAGCCTATAACGGCAGTTCGGAGGGGAACGGCCGCTTAGCACGACGGCGCTCGAAAACAGGAAAACTTAGGCTCTAACTGTCTAAATGTTGCCGAAGAGGCCGATCCCGCAACGGATCGGTGGTAAACGTCATGAGACCCCGTCAAAGACGTTCCGCGGGCCAGCGACCGTTAAACGGCCAGAGATACGAGAAAACACCAGCTGTCGGCCGTGACACGACGGGATCCCCGACGAGTGGGCACTTGACTGAGTCATTGAACACCCCGGGGTTAGCAGCGGAGCCGCAATGTGCTCGAATGAACGGTGCCGCCGACGCTTTGGCCACCTCGGTGGGACCAAAAGTTCGCACGACTATGACGAGCAGAATGGCGCGTGGCTTCGGCCTAGTCGTCATGACGGTGCAGCTGATGGCATCAAGTGCGCCTGAGTAGTGCGGTCGGGTCTCGTGGTGGTCGGCGGTTTGGTGATGATAGTAGTAGGCGGACTCGAACTCCGCGCATCGTGTCGATAAACTGGCCGCCACGGGTCCTGGTCGCAGGCGAGTAGAAAAGATGAGCACAGCTGTACCGTTACTGTAGTGCACTAAGTCTGTTGACAAGGGATAAAGTTACTGTAATAACGGTTTGTTTGAGGTGAATTTACATGTTGTTGAAATAGATACCGGAAAATTGTCCGCGTTACAAGTTGTGTGTGATATCCGAAACGGCCTTGGAAAAGTAGATTTAACTCAACTACCGTCCGGCTGTACCGCTGCAGCCACGTCGCATAACAATATAAGTGAGTTAAAACTGACCGAATGTTTAAGTACACGTATGCTTACTTTATGTTTCGAGATCCGACAAAATTTGTTGGTATTTTATATATCCAGACATTAAACGAATATCTTTCATAAATTTTGGTCGTCATGGGTATTCTAAAATATTAAAGTGGGATCTCAACTATCTTTTGGTCTGTCATATCGATGTATAGTGCTGTATAATTTAAATTTAAAAAAAACACAAAATGGTTTTATTAATAATCTTTTTGGAATTCCATTGTGATTTGAAGTAAAAATATCGTAGAAAAACGAATGTTCAATGCGAATAAAAGAAGAGATTATATATATATATCTATATATATCTAAAAGCTGAATTAGTTTGCATGGCATTTTAAATAATTAAGTTATCAAAACGGTTTGAGAAAATAACCCATGTACATATATTTTTATAATTTTTGATATATTCGTATTATTATTATTTTATAACAAACTAGGGCAGTGTAGATGCAGTAAAAAAGTAACGCTTAACTGCCTTACCTGACCGTTAATGAATGAACAAAAGTTCAATAATATGCCAAAATAAACGATAGTTGTTGCTAAAAACAAGTGCTACAGCACGTGCAACCCGTAATAAAAACGATTTTGATTTTTTGTTAGTCATAAAAGCCTTTGTAATTCAAACTATTTGATAAAACGAAACTAGCAAAACGTTAAAAACAATCAAGTTTTATAGAGCAAAATATAGAATTAGTGTAACTGAAATTATATATTCGTTCATTTTTGCAATATTGTTCGGATTAAATGAAATTTTTACACGTTAAAGGTTAAAGGTCAGCTGAAATACCTGAAAATTTGAAAAAAATTAATTACTGATTTAAATGGTTAAGACATTTTTGTAGTTAACGAGCTTGTTCATTGTTTTCCTAAGCTTTTATTTTAAACTAAAATGACTTGAGCTACATTTCTAGAACAGTGACCCATTTACTTACACCACGCGTGCAGGTATATCAATTATTCCTTTTTTAAAATTTAGAGTACCTATTGTAAACAAAATACGAATATTTATCTATTATAGATAAACAGTCATTACAATATTATTTTTGTGAGCAATGCTGTTTTCTTCCACTTTAGCTGTAGTAGATCAAATGGCTAATGAACCACGGTCCGTTCCGTTCTTTTTATACTACAACGGATTCACCTATTTAGAATGGGGTGAGTTTTTAAATTTTCCAACTGGTTTTGTAAACCTCGTGATAAGCGAACATTTCGACGGAATAATATTCAACAATATGTACAGTGTAAGTAATGTTTAATTAGTAATAATTAGTACACATTTTTTTCATTAATCACACACTTCATACAATAAATTGTGACCAGTGCTCACTGTGAAAACTGAATACCTACATTTAAAACGAATTAAAAATAATGAATTTCAAGTTTTTATACAATGCCTTCTCATAAAACAATGTTAGGCCAAAAAAATACGTTCGTTAAAAAATATTAATTTTAAAGAATAGAATTTGTTAATATATTTATTAATTCTGAGCAAAACCAATTGATCATTGCAGTTTTATCAATTTAAACAGTTTTAAACAATAAAAGACGAAACTTAACGCACAACACTTTCATTTTTGATTTTTATTTATTTATTTTTTTTTTTTTTTACACTCCTTGAGCCATAAAATTTTTTTTTACCAAATTCTTTAAGACATTTTTCAACAATAAACTATACTTACATGAAGTGACACATTCAAATAATGATTTTTAACAAAAATAATGTTTTGTTTCTAATGGTTTTATCGATGTTTTCGAATTTTTTATACAAATTTTAGGTAAATTACACGTATTCAGGTTTTAATCTAAAGCGAAACAATCAGATGTATAGATTTTTCTCGTACATGAAACGGATGTACCCCGATGCACTGTATGGGTTGGTTATACCTAGTCATGCAGAACTTATACCAACAGGTAATGATTTATTAAATATTCCGTTTAATCAACTAGCTGGTGTACCTATAATATATTACTTCTAAAATTGATATCTCTCGCAGTCACGCTTATTTTAAAATAACTAAATATTTAGTAAAATTTCTATGGATATTGATCGCGACATGCGTTGTCAAGAACACTGTGTAATATTATTTTGAAACTCTATAATTCGTCAACACCATCTTTCTAAAAATGTACGAAATAATTTATTGAAGTATTGAACCCTTATTTCTCGTTTTTCTCGTCTTAATTTTACTTTGAGATTTTGTCAATTCAACACAAAGTCTATGCATAATAGTTGAAAGCGTAGCAAATAAAAAAAAATAAAAATATTGTATACCTACGATAACGAAAAGCCTCTAATGTCCTACAAATTTTCTACAATTGAATATTTAAAATTCATATTTATCCTAGACTTTTAGTTGGTGTTTGTGATTGTTGCACATAATATTTTGAAAGGTGTAACACTGGTGGTTACGCTTACTAAAAAGTGTTCGGTGATCAGCTAGCACAAAGGACTAAGAACATACCTACCACTATGATTAAAATAATTTAAAGACACGGTTTAGGTAAATGTTGTGATATTCAATGTACATTTCGTTTTTTAAGCATTCAACTACGATCTTTTGGATTCAGTTATTGACTTTTACGTAGTTAAAACGATCAACTACCGAAAGTGTGAATACCACCACATTATGTCTAGAGCGACCACGGTCGGTGATATGGCAAGTACTTAAATTAGTTTTTTACCTAAAATTATGTACATATTGACCTATTGTAATATTATCTTATAAATACTAAACTCGTTTAACTCTGAAGACGAAGTGATGTGACCGTATAGGATGTGTCAAATCGACATTTATTTTTATCAGATAACCACTTAATATGGTCATTACAAGACGTTGTAAATTTACCCGCTAATAGATTATCTGTATGTTTAAAAAAAATCATTCTAGAAGAGTTGATTTTGGAAGGAAAGAGTTGATTTTAGAAAGGCACAGTGTTTAGAGAAAAATAGGATAATGTTGTGAAATTCGACATTAATAGTTCATTCAAAGTTGGTTGAAAGATTTTAAAAAGATGGTGTTGGGTGGTAAACAAAATTGCTCTTAATCTTTTATACTTAGTAAAAAACATATCCTGGTTGACTGGCTGATAAATGATTCATCATCGCCGGGCCGGAATCACAAAAATACGAGTACGAAATTTTGTCGGTAATTTAGATTTATGATTTTGACACCCGATAACAAAGAGCTTTCCGAAATTCAACCCCTAAGGATGTAAACAGAAGCAAAGGTCAAAATCAAAAACGATTTTTTTTTTTTGTCGTTCAACAGTATCGATTAATTGTAGTTTTTTCTCAATGAAATTAAAACCAACCAAGACAGGATTATCAAAAATTAAACCACTGAGGGGATGAAATCGGATGGAAAGAGTATTGAGTGACAATGTAAAATGGATCAAGATAAATCTAAATGGTAAAAATTAGCAAGTATTATTATGTAAAAAACACACGTAAAAACTGTAAGCCACGGGCAACTCCGGGAAAGAGAGATAGTTTATTAGATAATAAGATAACTCGTTATGAATAAATCGAAATATTTTTTCGAATAATTATGGTCAGATTTTTCGGGTATCCTTACATCAGACTTTTTAACTTCAACAACTCATTGACGGAATAATATAATTATTCCATTTCATGCAACGCGTTGATGCTAAAATATTGGAATATTATTCAGCTGAAGCTGCAAATCTACACAAGTACAATTTATACTTCTTTACAACCACCACTGCCAAATCTAACACCTAAATAAATTGTTATTTACCATCATGAACTAATATAATAAGAAAGTTTTGTTTTCGACACATGGTTAATGTTACATAAAATCAATTTTCTGATTGGAGCCAAATTAGTTTAAATTTTTTTTTTTTCAATTCTAGCGCAAATCTTTGAAGTATTTAAATAAAAAGATTCCGATGACAAAAGTTTTGCTGACGGTACAGCTTTACGCGGAAGGTATCACAGACAACGACAAATACGACGTACTAACTTATTCTGAAGTGAGTGATATAGTAGGAATTAATAATGAGAAAATGTATGAAATTCAAAATTATCAAAACATAAATATGTATAACCCGAATAAAACATCGATTAGTAAGCGTCTCGTTGAACCGGAAATTCCTGATTCGGTTATCGAGATTCCGTGAAGAATTCGTTTTATTTCCACAAGAAAAATTAAAAATAATTGATTTGATTTTGTGTTTATAACTAATATTTAAAGTTTACAAAGAAGTATGTGAGTTTATACGTTGCAAATTAAACAAGATATAGAACGATGCGTCGTCTAGACGGCTGCAATAAATATCGTTTCAGTTTAATTTAATTTTGTTCATCAAAATTTTCAGCTGTGCGGAGGAAAAAAGTTAAGTCGGTCACGGAAATACTGTAAAGATTCGTTGAAATCGCTTTCGAAGAAGGTACATAACTCTCTGCCGCTGTTTTATGTTTTTACACATTTATTTATTTTTACAACAAAAGTAGTTGGTTCGCTTAAAATATCATGTTATCTAGGCTTCGTTGCGTAATGAATTTGGAATGCTTGGCGTCTATGTACAATACGTCGATTACGACGATGTCGAAGGGTTGTGTCATTGTGATAATGGCGACGGTGATTACACGTCTCCTGGTTTGGCTGCTATTGTTTCCGGATCTCAACAAACGAATAAGGTCGATTTGGATTGTTCAGACTTCGGAAACTTATATCATAACTAAAATTTATTTTATCATTTGAATAACTGTTAATCAATCAGTAGTATTATTTTTGTTCATTACAAAAAAAAAAAATATAGGTCTAGTATGTACACGACTTATCTGAGTAGAAATATGTTATACAATTTTATATATCGAGTACCCAGTATATACCAACTAAATTTATGTTTGGTGTATTTAAGTTAAGTACTGTACAACATTTTTATACTGTTTTTTTAGTCGTTCTTTTTTTAAATTGTTTTAACTTGTCTTCGTATACAAAATAATACGTATTTTATAACAGGTAAACACATAAATGTTAAGTGTACATTTAACAATAATGTTTGATTTTTTACGTTTTTACAAGGAACTTAACTTTTTCCGCACCATTATTATGAAGCACAATTATTATGCAACAATAAATGGGTAAAATTTTAAACATGTTGCATATTATATTATATACTTAGACGCAAATTATCAAAAATATGCAACACTGAACACAATGTTTTTTTTTACAATAAACTATATGTTTTATTGTACTTGTAACAGCTTTTTTTATTGAAATCTCTGTCGGTTTTCTTTCTCTTTTCCTTTACATACGTTCTAAAACAAAAAATTTCTCGAAAAACTCTAAAAATTAAATATATTACATATCGATTGCTTTTTAATGACTTAACTAGACTGAAATATGCGCGCGCTGGTACAAAAAAAGAGTTTGAAACGGTTTCCAAAAAGAAAATTGAATAACATTAATAATATTAATTTGTGAAACGGTTGATTCGTGTCATAAAATCCAGTGCGACAAACACCCTTAATTGCGAAACAGACATTGTTTTGGAAAAAATGTTTTTTCTTTTTTTTAATCAATCGACCAAAATCTACCTACCTCGGGCTATTCGCGATTAATGCGATCCACTCGCGATTAAGCCATAATTTTTCCCCTCTTTTATGAGCAACAAAATCCGTTCCTGGCGCGATAGATCGAAAACCATAACGTCCAGCAAGATTTTAAATTTAATAATATGCGTCCCCTAACGTGTGGCTGTATAGAGGGTACATACTAAATCCAAAACGTGCGCTCGTTGAGTCGCAGCTTACGTTTCCCCGGCTCTTTTAAATTACCTTTCTAATTTATTTCTGGTATATTATATTATGTTATACAAAATAAACTTATTACGAACCTCTCTCTACATTCAAATAACTGACAACGAGAACTCGGAACAACGATCGCGGTTTTATAAAAAAAAACAATTTGGTACCTGATGCACAGCTGTGTGCAACCCTTATATTGTGACCCTTTTTCACCTGCGTTCCGTTACTTACCCATACTTTTAACCAAACCATACATGTACATATTTTGTATGACCGGTACCGCTACGGTCCGGCCTCTTCATCGCCTTCGGATTAATCTCTAATTTTGGAACATAACAACAATATATTATGTCTGAGTATTTTATAGTACGTTATATTTAGCGTTTTAATACGATTCGCCTCCACCGATGATCAACAATAAAAAACGATTCAGAGACGTGATGCAAACAAACAATTTTTTTGCTTACAACCGTGTCCCCACACGAAAAAAAAAACTCTTTATCGACATTTTCAAAACCGTATTTTACCGGACTAATCTTACAAAATATCGGTCTCGTAATTGGTCGTTCCCCTTTCCCCACAATCGAACTGGTTAAAAAAAAAAATTACGATCGAATTTCTACTATTTTTTATGTTCAAGTAAGAAGGTATTACGACCTACGCCAAATACAACTTTCGGAGATTTCGGACAGTTTTTACTGTTAAATTCAGTTTTTACCAGGACGTAGATAACTGAACTCGCTCAGAAGCGTTTTTTCGAAGTCAACGATTTATCCACAATTATTTCCAAACCAGTGGCCCACCCAAAGCGTAGTCGTGACAAACGCGAGTATGCTTCATATATTAGCCAATAGGGTAAGTACGGTTTTGATTAGGCGAATTTTCGCAATTATTTACCAATTCTATAGGAATCCTAGGTCTTCAGAAATATATAAAAGTACGCAGTGATCGCGTATTTTCTTAGTTATTCAAATTTGGCATATTTTATCGATATTTTCCTCGCTCAGCCGAAAAACAGAAATTTTATCGTGCGCGATTCGTGCAGTAATAGTTTTTCAACTTAAAACGTTTGTTATATTCACAGTAGGTTAACATATAACTACTACAATTTAAATAATGACTATTTTTACATACGAGTTAACCAGCTATGCTGTAAAGTGGCATGGCATCGCTTGACCTAAAATAATTATATCTCCCCTTTCTGAGAAGAAAAAAAAAATCCTAACCTACCCTAACATGACCTTTTTACTTATTTGTTATCGCCGTGGGCGTTCCTACTATATATACATACTCGTATATATGAAGGATTGTAATTAATTGCATATTTTTATACAGGATGGTGCTATTCGTACACAACCATCTGGTCGATTTTAAAATAAAAGACCTCTCGTGTTTTTCACTCGTTCAAAATGATTCTTTTCTTTAAAATAAACGAGAACTGTTAAGGCCTTTTTGGTTTTGACATTAAACACGATCAGTGGCACAACTACGGGGGTGCTATGGGGTGCTGAAGCACCCCCAACTTCTTTTTTAGCACCCCCAACTTTATTTTGAGCACTCCCAAGTCCCAGGCAGTGGCGCAACTACGGGGGTGCTATGGGGTGCTGAAGCACCCCCAACTTCTTTTTTAGCACCCCCAAGATTTGAGCTCTAGTTGCGCCACTGAACACGATTTATTAATAAATCACGATTGAATTTTCTCCGTCCATCACACACACAAATCATAGAAATATACTATGTATAAATATATAGTAGACGTTTTCCATTTGCCAAACATACACAGATTGATCAAACGATGCGATTCTGAAAACTGATTTGAATTCGCAGTGAAGTTACCTGTATAATTAAAAACGAGTTTCCGGAATATTTGATTATTTAGTCTTTTTTTCAATTTACGTTTTTTTTTAAATTACGTGGGAAAATCGTTTTCAAGTGCGGACTTTATGACAAATTTAAATAGGTTTTCATAATATTAAAGAGGTTTATAAATTTTTACGGTTTGTGTGTGATGGACGGAGAAAAAAAAATCGATACTCCAAATCACCGATGTAGATAGAAATTCAAGAACAAAATCGTTTCAAAGTTTCGGCGTACATTGTTACTAACACCTTTTGTTTATATAATCACGCAATACACTTTTCGTCTAGGGCTAAAATTATGGAAGTATTGAATTGTTAATCCTGCTGATATGTTGTAAGAACAATATATTTACTATGGAAAATCAATCAAACTATCATATTCAAAACCGTCGTGGCTTTAAACGATATCGAACGGTAATAATAGTTTTGATATAAAGAAATGTTTTTTTTTTCAAATAAAAGAAGAAAAATTTTTTCAAAATCAATTCATTGGATAGGTTACTTATCAAGAAATGAAAATCGGCATAAAAAACGATCAAGTATATGCGGTTATAGATAACGAAAAGATGAGTAATATGCACGTGAAGTACAGCAGATCGTTTGGAGGGTTCCTCCTACTAGGTAAATACCTACCTAAACGCATAACAATAGATTTCACGACTTTCAACTTTTCGTGCTGACGTTTATCGTTTCGACTTTTTCTTCTCAAATGAGTGAATGCGGCGCTGGTGTTTGAGAATATTATTAAATGCTTCCTATACGCGAGACTTAAATAAAATATTAATTCCGCGTAACGACACACGTGTGTCGAGAACCAACAATGATAATTTGACGCGCGGACCGTATTGAATCGCGAGTTCAACAAAAAAAAGAAAAAAAACCGACAAACAAGAAACGAAATCACCCTGTATAGTATTTCTGAAGAAAAAAAAAAAAAATGTTTTTTTTCTCTTTTTACTCGTCCCCGTCTCGTCGCACCGCCGACCGCGAGGTGGTGGTGGTGGCGGTAGCGGTGGCGGTGGCGGTGGCGGTGGTGGTGGTAACGGTGGTGGCGGCGGCGGCGGTGATGGCCCTGGCCCTGCGGCCGTCGCCGGACTCGCCGCGAGAGTGCGGTAATGTTGCTGCGGGCAATTGCACGTAGGCGCATTACCGTAAAATTTAAATAGAAATTGTTACACCGTTACACCGCCTTCGCCGCTGATGCTGTTGACGCTGCTGGTGACGATGCTGCTGTTTCTGGCGACGACGCTGCTGCTACTGATGCTACTGGCCGTGGCCGCGGCCGTCTACCGGTGCGGACGAACGGCGGCCGCGGTCGGCTGCACGCTCAAAGGGCCGGCCGCGTACCCGATCGTCGGCACCATGCACGTGATGCGAGGGTACGCTGACCGGCCGTTCCACCGGTTCGCCATGCTGGCGCGACAGTACGGGCCCGTGTACCTCATGCGAATGGGGGCCACGCCGTGCGTGATCGTCAACGACTATCCGTCCATCCGGGACGTGCTCATCACCAACGGGACCAAGTTCGGCGGCCGACTCGACTTTGCCCGGTACCACGCGCTGTTCGACGGCGACCGCAATAACTGTGAGTATCTATGTCGACACCGTACGCTGCATATATTTGTATGAAAACGAACGTCCCTCACGCACACCGTTGTAGATATTGATTTTACAGATATTTACATCTTTTTTTTTTTTTACTCAACATTTAAGGCGGTAAAAAAAAAGTTGTTAAAACGTGATCCTAAAAGATCGCGACGTATAGATTTAAAAAATTGACGATTTTTTTCCGACACTTTTGCTCAGTTCAATGTTGCGCAACCAATAGGTCAAAAATAATTTCAAAAACGTTCGGAAATGAAAACGTGATTTCATCACCGATAACTTCTCCAAAAATTGTTTTTTTATGTAATTTCTTTTAGTTTACGCATGTTGCTAGAAAAATTTTTAAAATAAATTACAAACGAGGTCACAAATGTACGGTTCATCGAATCACAAATCACCAATTCGGATGCCACGTTTCGCAAAACGCGAATCGTTATATATAGGGGAGAGTAGCCTATATTGGACCACCGCCTAATTTGGACCACTTGTTTATCTCGTTTGGTAATAATCAGAAATTATCAAAACATAATAATAAATGTGTATAAACACTTTCTAACGTCGTTGGAATTATCACACGTGCTCATTATCAGTAATTGCAATAATTATTCTATGTTTCATAGTAACCTCAAATTTAATGTTATTTTTTTTTAATTTTCGTAAGAGATTTATTGGGAAATGATTCGCGTAATGAAAAAAATGTTTTTATAACTTTTTATTAGAAATTTAGTTAAGTTTTATGTAGTTTTAGTTATTTGTTATTAATTTCGTTATTAAAAGGTACGTAATGATATTTCATAAGTATAATAAAGTTGTTTATATTGGACCATTTAGTGTTGCCTAATTTGGACCACTTATTTTATTGCAGATTTTATTAAAAATAAATGTAATAATGTCAAAGAGGGGAAGTTATGGTAAATGGACTGAGGATGAATTGCAGATGGCTGTTGCAGCGTATAAAAATGGTGATGCTGGGTTGAACAAGTGTGCAAAAGTGTATGGTATTCCAAAAGCTACGTTAAAAAGGCATTCAGAAAATAAAAAAAGTAATGCAAATCTAGTCAAAGTATTTGGCAGACCTACTGTATTTGATTCAAACATGGAAAAACAGTTAGTACAGCAAATTTTACAATTGGAATCCATGTTTTTCGGTTTTACAATTAATGACATACGTAAGTTGGCTTACGATATTGCTGAGAAGTATTCGTTAAATCATTCTTTTAATCGGGAAAAACAAATCGCTGGGAAAAAATGGTTTTACTCATTTATGAAACGTAATCCAACACTTACATTAAGACAACCTGAAGCTACATCAATGGCAAGGGCTAAAGGTTTTCAGAAACAAAATGAAATGGATTTTTTTGATATTTTGGAAAAAAATGTAGAAAAAGATAACACTGAAAAAATTATGAAAAAAGAAAATACTGAAAAAATTATTCAAAATATAGAAATCCCCACCAAAAAAAGGAAAATTGAAAATGTACAATCGACATCAAAAGGGATAAGCAAATCAGACCATGGGAGTTGGTATTGCCCACTTTGCAAGGACGCAAGACTGTTGGATATGATAATGTGTCAACAATGTGATGTATGGTTCCATGAAGACTGTTTAGGGATTCAGCTAGAAGATAATTTTTCATTATCTCATTGGTGTTCTGAGGTCAATAAGTAAAAATTGTGATTCCTATTACCTTTTATTTTAATTTTGTAAGTTTGTACACAGCTAAAGTATTTATTTTTTATTTATTTTAAGTTTATATATTATATTAAAAGGTTATGAAATAATATGTGATCATTATAAATAAATTAATATATCATTCGTTTTAATTTGAATTTAACATTATTTTATTATCAATACTCCTTGCGCGTTAAGATAGAGCCTTATCGATGGAGTGGAAACCAGTCGCCACAGACTTAAGATTATTTCTTAACGTATTTATTAGTATACTTATAAGTGGTCCAATTTAAGAACCGGGTGGTCCAATTTAGGAGACCAGTTGCTTATATTGGACCACATTGTAAATTTTAAAAAAATGAAAAAATTTCTAAGTTAAAATTAAATTAAAATGAACCTTGATGTGTCAAATTATAGTTTAGATGTTTATGTATTAGTTCAACGCAATTTTATTTTAATAAAATTGAATAATTTGCTGGAAAACTATAAAATGTCGAAAGTGGTCCAATATAGGCGACTCTCCCCTAAATAATCATTTTTCGAATGATCGTGAAGTTCCGGCACTGTTCATTTGATAAAAACTTTGATCTTTGGTGGTCGGACTCGTTAAACCAAAAAAACGCGTAGTGAATTACTGTTTTCGCGATTTTAGACTTTACGCATTGAAAATAGGCGAGGAGGAACGGTTTGTAAAAACATTTTATAGTTCAGCATTCTTTGAGTTTTCAGTACAACTGAGCTCGATCAGAATTATATTTTATCCGACGATTTTATTACTGTTTTCGAACGTTTGTATTTAAATTTTAACAGTATTTTTGAGAAACAGAAAATTAAAGTATTCGACAAAAAAAAAACCGCGTGAATTTTTGAAAAATCCACCTCGTCCCCGTCCGATTCATTAGACCGCTACGCTGCAGAGCCGAGCTCGTTTTAAAAATATAATTTGTTAATAAACACCGTGATTGTTTTCAAATATTTTCTGCCGCAGCTCTGGCGCTATGCGACTGGTCGAAACTGCAAGAGACCCGGAGGAGGATAGCGCGGACGTTTTGTTCGCCGAAAGTGTGCTCACCGAACTACGGCCTGTTGGACTCGATCGCGTCCGACGAGTTGGACACCCTGATGGAAACGTTGCAGGTCACCACGGCCGCGGCCGGGCCTGGGGGAGCTGAGGTGAACATCAAACCGCTGTTGCTGATGTCCTGCGCGAACATGTTCATCGCGTTCATGTGCTCGCAGAAATTTCGCTACGACGACCGCGAGTTCCGGGCCGTGGTCCGCACGTTCGACAACATATTCTACGACATCAACCAGAGCTGTCCGCTGGACTTCCTGCCGTGGCTGAGACCGTTCTACAGGGGCTATTTGAACGAGTTGACCGGCTGGTCGGTGCGCATCAGGAACTTTATAATGGCCGCGGTCGTGTCGAAGAGACGTAACTACGCGCTGCGGGACGACGACGACGAACGAGAACCGGAAGACTTTACGGACGCGCTGCTGATGAGTCTGCGCAGCGAGCCCGGGCTGAACATGGACCACATCCTGTTCGAGCTCGAGGACTTCATCGGCGGTCATTCCGCGGTCGGTAATCTGGTCATGGTCGCGCTGTCCCTGTTGGCCACCAGGCCGCAGGTCGCGCAGGAGATCCGGACAGAGGCGGACAGAGTCACGGGCGGCCAACGTCCGGTTCGCCTGTACGACAAACCGAACATGCCGTATACGGAAGCGACGCTTTTCGAGACTCTGCGCATGGTCTCGTCGCCCATCGTGCCCCGCGTCGCCACCGAAGACACGACGATCTTAGGTGAGTCGGTTACGGTGTACCTAATTGTTATTATTATATTGAGGGTACGTAATGAGTGTGTGGCAGGGCCGGATTTGACGGAGGGTCTTTGATGTTTATGGGGAGGGATGCTCCATCCGGATCGGCCGAACACTACACCTGAACAGTTTTTTTAACTTTTTGTACCTCGAGAAATTCGTGAAAAACATTAACAACTTCGAAAAATCAATTATTAACATGGTCTGCGTTCTTTAAATTTAGTACTCGGTGTTTTTCCGCGACCATTTAGATAGTTTTTATTTTAATTTTCGGGCGCCTCTGAAAAAAAGAACCGCCCCGGGCGTCCAAAAGTCCCCGGCAAATGGGCTCGGATTCAGACGCTGCATTACTGCGTCCCGACGACTTTAGAAAAACGATTGCTCCGTACCTATATTGTAATTGCTATTTTCTAAAGGCTATGATGAATATAATTAAAATTGAGTTCCACGGACCCGTTAGGTAGTTCTTTCGGACATTTTTAAATCAATTTTTTTTTTCCTTACTGCCCCGCCACTCAATTCAACCACTGATTCTGGCAGCTACACTTATGATTATACGTATCTTTATAGTTATCATAGTTGTTGGGTTAATTATTATTGGTATTATTATCGTAACACGCAGTTACCCTCGAAACGAACAATAATTAATCGGTCCAAACTTTTCGTTCAGGCCACAAGATCGCCAAGGGCACGGGCGTGATCATCAACAATCTCGAGCTGAACACCAGCCCGGCTTACTGGCACGACCCTGGCACGTTCGACCCCGGTCGATTCGTCGGGCGCGCGGGACCGGACGGGAAGCAGTGCATCCGGAAACCGGAATACTTTCTGCCGTTCAGCACCGGCAGGCGCACGTGCATCGGACAGCAACTGGTCACCGGCTTCGGGTTCGTGCTGCTGGCCGGCATACTTCAGAAGTACGAAGTAACGGCCACCGACCAACTGAGCGTGCCCGAGTCCAGCATGAGTCTGCCGCCCGACTCGCATTCCCTGGTATTGAGACCACTCAGTGGATCTCCGTAAGACCGAGGCGGTCAGTTTGTACGCAGGCGCCTACCGCATATGTATTGAGTTTTGCGGTACGCCCGGAGTTCCGTTAGATTTGGATATTTAAATCATATTTTTCTGACCGAAAACAATCGGCGAGGTTAAACAACAGTAATTAAATCGAAACTTTTTTTGGTGTCCCACAATTAGGCATGGTCTTGTGCTACTCCAATGTATAAATATTAATGGTTATTATTAAATCTTAACATTCGCGGTAAGGTCATTTTCGTTTACGTTTTAGTATTAAGTCTCTAATTTAAGACGTCTCTATTGAATATTTATAGAAATAAGATAGATAACATCATGTCGAACAATAAAAATACAAATAATTCTACTAGGTAAATACTAGGTACCTGCATGAATAATATAATTTGGAAATCTTTTCATGTTTTTAATATGTTAAAAAATATCCTAGTCTCCAAAATTAAGAGTTATAACTTACACACAAGTCTGGTCCAATCAATTATTAGTCGTGATTTATCCTTCTAGGGAGGTACTTATAATACGCATACAGCTAAATTAAATGTTCAATTCTCTTTTAAAATAAATATTTTTTAAACCAAGGTTACACAAATGTCTACATTGAATATGGTGTTAATAATGTAAATAAGTACATTTTATTACAAAAATGTATGTCTATTCGTGTTTAATTACACAAAGAAATTGTCGAGTTATCCACTCATGGCTACAACACTAGGCATAATTTGTATTATTGTTTGTAATATAAGAACAAATTTTAATAGGGTTTATCCGTATTGTACGTGTTCTGTAAAATTTGTTTGTTCTAAGAATTAATTTGTTCGATTTTGGTAATGATTTCTTAAACGTTGTATTAATAATATAGATTTTTGTAATTTTTACTATTTAAAATGTAATAACATTTACTTTTATTGTATACCTAATAATAATTGTCCATAAATAATTAATATTTCCTCATTTTTGTAATTATGAACCCTCCTACTCGCACCACGGCCATAGGCTTTAGTGAGTAGACCGATTAAATAAGTTTTAATGTGTCAAGTACTAGATTTAAGTTCTAGATGTATTGTATTGAATTAAATTGGTGAATAATAATAAATAAAAAAAAAAAAACCAAATTCTTAATTCGTTTTTGGTTTTTGGGGTATTTTTCAAAAAGTGAGAACAATTTAAAAATTCTAGTGTCGAAAATATCACCGCAATCAATAAACCTATCAGAAAAGTTACCGATTTTAAAAATCGATGCATTCCTTTCAAACAAAATCTTTATCACAAATCTTAAAATTTCAAACTTGTCGCCGTAAAATTTTTACAAAGTAGCTATAATTTCAAAAAACGTTTCATCCAAAGTACCACCAGAGTTTACATATAAGCCTATCGATAGAAGTACTGACTTACATATAAAAAATATTACATATTAAAAAATTGTGTTACATCGAATATGCCATCATTGGTAGTGCCTATGGAATTTTCAGAATTCTAAGAAATGGCCGACCACACGTCGGCGTACCTTTTCTTTTGCCGTTTTCAAAGAATTGTTTCTTGATTTCTCCAAGAAGCACGCAGTTGCTAACAACGATGTAATAACGCGAACTCGACAACAATATATCTCTCGTTGGAATTCAAAAACGGTTTTTAATCCTCTGTATATACCTACGGATCTCAATAGCAAACGAAACGTGCGACGAACACACGATTATTTGCTTTCTCTTCTTATTTTATTAAATGGGTAAGTAGGTATTCGCTTTTGTACAAAGTCACCGGGCAGTAAACACTAGGCGGCGAGATCTAATCTTTTAACACATTATTGTAAATGTTTCATGGTCTCACATATTATAATAATAATAATGAGCACACACAATACACGCGACCCGTCAATAATAATAGGCCTATTTGTGCGTATGTTTTATTCAAAATAAACATGTATGTTTAGATTTTTTTTTTTTTTTATATATTCGTGGAAAATAGCACATCATTGTGCCTATAAAGGTCAAAACTATTTTCATGGTTGAAAGAATTGTTTCTTGAGAGGAACGCGTAGTTGCATACGTGTTGTTATGCGATCCCAACAACAATACATCTCTCGTTGGAGTCAAAAACACACGTTTATTTGCTTTCTCTTTTTATTTTATTAAACTAGCTGTCCCGACCCGGCGTTGCCCGGGATTTAGTTGGCCAAAGCTTAGTAGATTGATACCAAATTACCAAATTTAAGAGTCAGTCACCACCTTAAGGGATGAGTTTTAAAAAACGCTTTAGGGCTTTTTATTTTGAAAAACCCTTTCTCGGTGCTCGTCTCCGTTGTATAAGGAACCTCTGAGCGAAAATTTCAACTCTCTAGACCCAGTGGTTTGGGCTGTGCGTTGATTCCTTGTCAGTTTTCCTTTTAAACGAATTATAGCCGTCCTGTGACCCGGCCTTGCCGGCGTATAGTTTGCTAAATGCTATACAACTTATACCTATACTTTGTTACCCTGCAGCGTTTCCTGTTTTTCCCGTTTTCAAGTGTGATTTGTACATGCTATATTTTATTATTTGTGAATTGTGTCGCACAGAAGACGTATATATTATAGACGTATGTATTATGTTAAATTACAAAAAAAAATCCAACCAAAAATTACGTTTTCCGTTTTCACTCTTTACCCCTTTAAGGGTTGAATTTTATAAAAACCCGTCCTCAGTGAACATCTCCTACCTGTTTACTATCTACCTGCCGAATTTCAGCTTCATAGGTCAAATTTCAAAAAACATCCGACCAAAAATATAACGTTTTCCATTTTAACACCTTTTTTTAAAGAGATTAAATTTCGCGAAATCCGATCTCAGTGCACGTCTCCTACCTATACAACTTTTTACCTGCCATATTTTAGCTTCACAGGTCAAGTAGTTTATCTAACACGCCGATGTCGAACATCTAATAGTTGGCGGACAAAAAGGACGGGTCCCAGATAGTTGTAAACCCGCGGGCCGTATCGCGTAATTGGCGGTGAATAATTATTATTCCCACTTAAACGCCACATTTTTTAAAATCTTTTCTTATCGCACGTTTAAAACGTTAGAAGCACCAAGCTATTCCAAATTTCAACGATCAGTGAGTGAGTGGTATTTGAATGTATAAATATGTATAATATGTGAAACCATGGAAATACGTATACAACATTTCAACCCAATCGGTTCAGCCGTTTAGAAATTGTGTGAAAAAGATAAGTGCGGAAGGATAGTTCTCACTTTCTTGCGTTGTCCTATTACCCGTTTTCCCGTAGGAACGAAACATTCGCCCGCCGTCAAAAGTAGCCTGTGTTCATCAGGGATAATGTCCGCTTCTAATGGTAAAAGAATTTTTCAAATCGGTCCAGTAGTTTCGGAGCCTATTTAATCAAACAATCGAATCTTTCCTCTTTATAAGATATCAGTGTGTAGATTATTAAATAGTTACTCAGTTTTGTGGCCACCAGGCAGTGGTCACCAGGCAGTAAACCTATAACTATTATTGTAAATTTACGTTCACAATAATTTAAATGTGTACACGACGCGTCAATAATAATATGCCTCTTTGTATATATATATATATATGTTTTATTTAAAAATTTTATGTATTCGTGGAAAATAGCACGTCATTGTGTCTATAAAGGTCAAAACTATTTTCACGGTTTCTTCTGTGTTCTCATCGCCTTCGTTTACATACAATACGGCGTTTATCAATGAGCCGCCGCAATTCCCTCTAACCGGCGGTTCATCGGCCGGAATCACGCGACGCTGTGGGTCATACAAGAAGACAGGATTGTTATTACTTAATATTATTCTTCTTCGTCCGAATTCTTGTGCATACAAATTATAAACGCCATTCGTACCATTAAACGTGTCTCGACAATTTATAAATGCACTATGGGTTAACTGCCAACGGTACCCGCATTAGAAAATACGTTCCGTCCATAATGGATTTCTAAAGATTTCTTAAAGATAATTTCGAATGGGAAAAATCAATTACAAAATAGACGGAATCACACAATAGGTCGCGTGGGTTAGTAAAATAATTTCAAATAAACCTATCAGAAATTTATACTGACTTTGAAAATCGGAGCATTCTTTACAAACGAAAACTTAATCACAAATCTTAAAATTTCAAACTTTTCGCCGTAAAATTCTCCAAAACTTCCAAATTTCGTTTTTGTTGTGGTTCAAACGCATTATTTCATCCCTGAAAGCAACGATTAGTCATTGCCTTCGAAAATACGATTCTGAGCAGGCTCAGTTGTCTAGTATACGTCCTGGTAGTAATTAAAATTAGAAATAAATATGGTCCAAAAACTCCGAAAGTCGTATCCACGTATAAAAAAAATATAAATTTAGATAACCTGTGAAATTTTTAACACGTGATGGCCAACCGATTTCAAAGGTATCGGTTTCAATTCGATCGGACAAACACTCGCCACTCCAGCGGGCTTTTTAGTATAAAATTGTGGTGTTTTCGGACTCGCAAAATGTGTAAAAATGTCGAAAACTTGGAATAAGATACAATTTAAAGCCAAAGTCTCGAGTTTTTTGTGGTATTCAAAGTTAAGGTTAGAGCTCTCTTTCTAAAAGAAAACGTTACTGCAAACCTGAACATTTTAGATTCTTAATTTGTTTTTGCAGCATTCCTTCTAACACACGAAAACTTTATCACAAAATTTAACACTTGTCGCCGTAACATTTTCAAAAAGTAGCCAAAATTTCAAAATATGTTTCAGCCAAAGTACCACCCGAGTTCATAAACCCAAAAGTAGATGTATTATAAAACACACATAAAAAACACTACGTATAAAAAAAATCTATTATATTAAATATGCCATCATTGTTAGTATGGCATTTGTTCAGGATTCAAAGAAACGTTCAACGTCCACAGCGCCGCTGCGTCGGCGTACGTTTTTTTTTTTTACAGTTTTGAAAGAATCGTTTCTTGATTACTTGGTTGCTAACAACAACGTTATAACGCGAACCCGACAACAATATACCTCTCGTTGGAATTCAAAAATGATTTTTAATTTTCTGTGTATACCTACTGATCTCAATAGCAAACGAAACGTGCAATGAACAAACGTTTATTTCTTTTCTCTGCTTATTTTATATTTTGTAGGTACTCGCTTTTGTACCACCAGGCATCAATATTTAAAGGAATAGCTATCACAAACAATACACTACCCATTTATGCGTCTTTTTATACTCTTTGTTTAACATGAACGTAAAGGTTTAAATTTTTTTCCATATATTCGTGGAAAAAACCACGTCATTGTATCTACCTACAAAAATCAAAACTATTTTTATGGTTTCAAAAGATTCGATAAAACACCTACGATGAAGAATCTCTGATGCTCCAAATAAATGCGACGTACTTAACAGGGCACAGAGATAAGTGTGAAAAATATTTACTTATAATATTTAGTATGAAATACCGCAGTCAACAATGTACGTAATATGTGTCACTAATTGTATAATTGTACTTAACACATGGTGGTATACTTTTAAGTTCAAAATATAAAAACGAAAAAATTCTCAATAAAAATATCTAATCACTAAATTGAAAGGATTAATAATAATTTTCTCATATTACAATAATAAACTTACGCACTTTTATAAGTGTAGTAACAAGTCAATCCGTACCCCCTGTCACTGCGACCGACAATAATAACAAACGTGGGTAGTTTGACGGTGTAGCGACTACGCTTTGGGTGGGTCCCTGGTTAAGAAATTGTGGTTCAAACACATTATTTAATATCCGAAAGCAACGATAAATCATTGCCTTTCAAAATACGATCCTTAGCGAAAAATAACTGTACGCGTTATTGACAAACTGCCGTTTTTAGCGGTTTTTCACAATTTTTCGGTGGTATTTCCCGTTGCGCTAAAAAACTATTGAAAAATTCGAAAAATTACATTTCTAAAGTACCCCCATCTTGAACCAATTTGCTAAAAGAAGAGGTACTGTATGTAGAAATCGGTGCACTCTTTCTGGTAGACATTTTGAAAAAAAAATAAATAAACATCTTTGTAAAACCACTATAAAAAAAACTCGCTAATGCTCAGAATCTAAAATATTTAAACAACTGTATACACAATAATTATTGGGCCCGCACGCAGGAGCTGGTACTTAAATTAATGGAACTGGTTCCGGAACCTTAAACCCCTTGAGTTTTTAACCAAACCGGAACCTAAATAAAATATTAACGTAGAAAGAACCTGGCCCGGGACCCTGAATTTGAACGATTAAAATACAGGGTTTTTTTAATCCTGTATTGAATTTTCAAAACTTTTTCTGGAACGTTACATTTTTTATCGACCAAAAATTACAAACAAAATAGAATATTTCGGAAATCTCTAATCAGAACCTGTTAAAACATATTGATTTCAAAATCGGGTCTGAAACAAAAAACCTTTATTAAGAATTAACAGTTTTTTTTTTTTAATAAGTTATAACAAAAATCGGTATTATATTATTTATATTAACTTTTAAATAACTATTACGAGTGTTAATAAAAAAACTCGTTTTATAACCTTGTTTATTTTATTTAAGAGTTATTTTTGTAATTATTTTAATTAAAGACTTCTTATTTTCAGTATGACTAATCTTATCTATCCTATAATGTTATTACAAGATTCAATTTATTTACGTTTAAAATGTATATGGATTTTTGTTAATGGTTTTTTTTTTTAATGTGATTGAAATTATTTATTTTATGAATTAATTTAAAAGCTAACTTATTCAAATGTATAACTAATATTCTTAAAGGTTATTAACTCACGTATATATATGTACTAGCTGTCCCGACCCGGCGTTGCCCGGGATTTAGTCGGTTAAAGCTTAGTAAATTAATTCCATATAGCGGACCATATAGTTTCCATATAGTTAACGCATGCTTTTAGTTCCTTGCTGGCTACACGGCCCTCCTTACAAATTACTCAGAACTTTTTGTGCTAGAAACCTTCCCAGACCTTTAAGGAATGTATTACAAAAGAATTCATCAAAATCGGTCAAACGGTTTTCGAGATCATAGGGAACATACAAACATACTTTCATTTTTATATATATAGATAGATTTACCTTTATTTATGATATAATTATTATTGAAATTATTATATTTTATGATTATATTACGGCAAACAACGTTATATTAAAAGAAATAACATTATATCATCTATTTTTTGATTCGGTGAGATATAAACTGCAACAATGATGATGATTTCTTCATTCTGTCTTAAACCTCCAACCAGCCTGTGTGTGTGTAGTAATGTGAATAAATCGCCTAGAAACCTAACCAGGGACGCTATAAAAACAAGGGCCTGTGTCTATATGTGTAGTTGTGTAAATCAAACTAAAAATGAATAATAATTAAAAATGCATTCAATAAACAACATTAAAAATTAATATTTTCAATAATAAATAATTTCAATGATTAATGTTTTCAATAGTAAATAATAATTTTTTATTTAATCAGCAATATAAGGTGTGAACCCATCTAACTAGGTTTCTAGAAACGGATAGGTCAAGTTAAATTAATGTCTTTTAGGCTTCAACTGTTTCTAAGCATTGAATTTAAGTAAAAACTATTTTCAGCAAGTACATAATCCAGTGGCGTTTCATGGTAATTTGAAAGCGTGAAATGCATAAATACACTAAAAATCCATACAAATTAAGTGGAATTTCTGTAATATAATATGTAGAAAAATATGAGCTCAATATTTTGTCAATACCAATAGAAACGACATCATCATAAATAGGAACAATAGTTATTCCTTACAATATGTGTAGTGGCACATTGGCTTGCCGCTACAAATGTGTGACAAAAATTATTGCTCATTGCTATATCAAATTTGCCACCACCATCACCACCACTTCAGTTAATTGAGTTTTGCCAAAAACTGGTTTTTTTAATGCAATTTAAACTGCTGCACAGAAAGTGCTACAGTCAAGGACGTGACCTGTCATGGAGATCGGTGCTCTTTTCAAGGATTTGGCGTGTAAATTTGTAGAGTTCTTCCCAAATAAAACTTGAAAATATATTTAGGTTACAAATATATACTTATTTGAATAATACAAATGGATCTTTTTAATTTTTTCTGTTTATACACAGTTAGGTTTTTTTTTTTTCATTGATGCAAACACACTATTAGACATAAGCACAAGCCACCACTGACTTAGACCTTAACAGTGTCCAAGGATAAAACAACATATACTGTTATGAATATTTACACACTGTAAGCTACATTTATTGTACTATATCTTATTCTTTAGGATCATTTTATGACCATGTTTATACTATATAATATGATGAAAATATAATTTGAATTCATTACATAAAGCTTTGAACAAAAAACCCATCATCAGAAAACAGCATAGCTTAGGCCTTTAGAGTACCAGTATTAAGAATAGTGGTCAAAATTCTTAACAAATTAATAAACATACATATTTTTTTGCTATTAAGAATAGAAGGTAACACAAAATGTTTAACTCAGTTTAAGCTTTTGATTAATAGTTTTAATTCAAAACACAAAAATCGGTACAAAAACATCGGATAAATTATTATTATGGGCACAAAAAATAAGGGATCTACCGAGTGCTGTTAATTTAATTAGTGAAACACAAGATGATTGCATACAAAACCAATACGTTAAACTGGTAAATACCAAACAGATGAATATAAAATAAAATACAGGACGTGCTTACAGTAAAAAAAAAATAGTTAAAATTGTATACAATCTTTATACATACATTATAGATTGTAAAAAGATATTAAAAATACACAGACATTACAAACTAAAAAAAACATTAATTTTCTATTAATTTCCTTAAATATTCTACACTTATTTTAAATCATTGAATAATTATTCTAAATAATCTTAGAAAATGTATTTTTGGTGTAATTAAATGTTCATTCCACTTGCCAGTTAATGGTATTAGAAGAAAAAAAAAAGTGTGTAACACTAAGTCATGTTCACACTAGAGCAGATTTGGGCACAAATACACTATCTAACTAGTTAGCTGACTCCTCCTAATATTGAGTATTCACTAATGTATGAGTTTCAATCAAAAAATGCCATTACCTGATGAAGCAAAATTTCGATACACCTATACACCAGAAAAATAGTATTCATAATAATATTTATACAAATTATTATAATCATTGTCTTGCTGGCTGGGTTACACTGATAATATTTTAGTCAGCTACTATCTAGTTCAATAGCATATCTGTGGGTAACTATAATGCACCGTATACACGATCAATTTCTGGCGAAAAAAAAAAACTGAAGCCGGGAATGGAACAAATATTATCAAGTGAGAACTCAAAAATGTAAATATAAAAATGAAAAATATAAAATTCAAGACAAATAAAATTGATGTAGTATAAATTCATACTATAAATGAAATATCTTCCAGAATAGAAAATTGATTTAGATTTTTTCATAATCTAAAGTTGTCTATTTTTAACACAATAAATATAAATTTTAGTTATGTTTTAGTATACATTAGAAAAATAAAAAGTTATTAATTATTAAAAATATTACTTTATCCACAAAAAATGGACATTTCAGTAATATAAAATGAATTTTATAATAAAAACTTATATCTATACTGTATTTGTTTAATCTTCGTTTGATATTTTATAGTATTTATTAAGGCCCGAAATATATGCCAGTTTTTTTGGTATTGGTACAGGCACAAATATAGGTAGGAACTCAATAAATTTGTATTGAAACAGACACTCACGCAGCCACTTAACATCTACAGTCAAAGCTTGATAATTACGTACCCAATCTGGAAAAAATTTACAAAACACAAAGACATAATATTTATTAAACAATAAACAAATTTTCGTTTAATTTTTTGCAAGTTAATATTTATGATTTTATTGATGGATTTTATTGACAATGAAAATTAAGAACATTCTTAAAAATAAGTACAAAAACGGTGTAAATTTGAGGTTGCGTGAGAAGTTGTTTGTTGTAGCAATTACGCTTTACAATGGGTCGTTTCTTTGGGTAGGCCGATAATTCGGAAGTTGTGGTTCAAACTTATCACTATTAAAATAATATTATTATTTAATATCTGAAAGCAATGATAAATCATTGCATTCTGAAAATCTTTTCTGAACGAGTTCAGTAATCTATCCTAGGAAAAAACAAATTTAACAAAAAATACTAAGTAGCAGTATAAAAGCACATTATACTACATGATTCAATTTTTTAAGGTAATCACCACGCCAAACAACTCTCTCATTCTCAAATTTACTCTCTTTCTTTTCTTCCTCGTTTTCTTTCTTTCCATCCTTTTTTTAATGTAATACTACATTTACGGTATTATATTAAGGTATTGCATAAAAAGATCAGAGAACTCCTTACACATTTTTTAGTTGCAAAATTATTTTGAAAAAATATATAACGCATACGAGTGATATCACTAAAGTTATTATTGCCAATTTTCTAATTTTAATTAACTAGGAACTCCAAGAAATAGCATGGTATCAGTTTCGAGTGAATCGGACCAATACCATACTCTATACAGGTTTTTAGTTTAAACGTGTATGATTTTGAATAAAATATCGTTAAATATGTCAAATTTTAACAATTGCTTCGAATAAGAACTTTTTTGTGTTATGAATATTCTTTCACATATATATTTAAAAATTAACTATATTGCAACTTATAAAATTTTAGACGGAAGAGCAGCACAACTGGATAATTATTTGAATTTTAATGCATATCATAATCACCGAATTTGTAGGAAATCGCATAGTTGATTGTAAAATGCCACACCAAAAGTACACATGTAAAAGGTTTGATAGATACCTACCTAATTATCTTTGACATTACCCAAGTAACATTTACTTAAAGTGGTTTTATCATAAGGCAATTTACACTCACAGCACCGATTCGAAAAAATTAAATTATTTTATTGCGAGTTTAGTTTTTTTAAATTTTTTTTGATTGCCATAGACTAAAAATATTAAAAACAATGTTATTGCAATTTTTCTATGTAATATTTTTGGTTTTTGTTACTTTTTTTAAAAAGCACTAAAAGTTTCAAAAAAATTTGTATGGGACCACCTCTGAAGACGTATGACCTATGAAAAAGATTAATCAAAATCCATTCATAATTGGCAAAGTTAAGCAAAAAAAAACTTACACACAATCAAATAACAAACATTCTCTGTTTTTGAAGTCGGTTAATAAAAAACATATATATATATATATATATATAACCATATAGGTAGGTAGGATACTATAATTGAATTTCTTTTGTTACCAAGTTTAATTTTAAATTAAGCTACTACTTATTTAAAATTGAATACATTAAAATTAAAAATAAAGCAAAGTTTAAAAGTATAAAAATAAATGGAAAATGTAGCATTAATTACAAAACAGTTTTCTTACCTAATACACTCTCTTTTCCAGGTATACTAATTCCATACTTAACCTTACTGCAGTCTACTAATACAATTCTTAATTCAAAACCACCCTTTTTAAAATCTTCCAAATCATCAGCAATGACAAATTCAAGTTTCCTTGCCCAGCTCTATAATAAAAATGATACATAAACATTAAGTTTTCGTAGTTTGAATAATATCTTTATGCTTGGAACACTTTAAAATTCTTAAAAGTCTTACTCGTTCACATTCATCTTTTATTGAACTATGAAGATATATAATAAAGTGTTTTGTCCAATCAAATTTTGTCTCAATATACCCTTTGCCAACATTCCATGATATGGATGGTGAAGGAATGTCGCTAATATCAAGCGGCATGAAAAAATCCTGGAAAATTCATAAACAGAAGATATATAAAACAATAATATTATAATTTTGTGTAAATGAAAACAATAAATTGCGTACAAAATCTACTAAAGTGTTAACTTTTAAACATTGTACTACCCATTTTAGGGTTACTATTGGCATATGTTTTATAATTGCGTGTCCTGTGTTTTCTGATCGGTAAAAAGCATTCTCCTCAAAAGTTTTTACAATCAGAACCGTGGCATTATCAATGTTGCTTACAATATTGATGTCAAATGATTGTGCAAAGAGTGTCAACATTTCTATGGTCATAGAGTTCATAAAATCGTAAAATATTGTTATGTTTGTATTATTAGGGCTAGGCACAATACAGGCAGGGTCACTGTGAACAAAGAAAAACAATTACAAACAACTCAAACATAATAAATTAATACGTGACGTGTAAGATAAAAGATACGTACAAAGCAGAGTAAGCATCGATTAATTGGTGTATTTCTACAGTGCCTGCATTAGCTACACTTTCAGAGTACCTAATAAAAACACAAAGACAAGTTTTGCACATTAATAGACATGTATATACACAAAAAAAATACTAAATTCTTACGGATGATCATCATCATCATCATCGTCATAGTCCCAACCATCCAAAATGTTATCGTTTTCATTAGATAGACATTCTTTAGGTCGTTTTGATGAAGTAGTACTGGAGTCGTGTTCCTCGGGTTTGTAGACAGAACGTTCAAAATCCAAACTGAAAACAAGATATTTGCACACAATTATACAGTGCTAAAATAAAAACATAAGCAAATGTCACCTTCATACAACAATAAGAGTCGAGATCTCGGATGAATTTTTTAAGAATATCAGACATGATGTGTAGGAAGTGATGAAAAACCAGAAAGTTATAATTCAATCATATCCAAGTTCCGACAATTTATTTTTACAATTGTAGTAGATTTTTGTACACAAATTTTTAAACTCGTGTTAAAAAAAATTGATAGTTCAAATATAATACCTACATTGGCATAATTCTTATAAAAGTTTTTTTTGTAAAAAAAAATTGTTCGACTAGAGCTTTTTTAACATTTTATTTTCCTCGCATTTGTAAAATGACTAACACTTTTACTATAAATGATACTAATATTGGCCATACCTTGGAAAATATCACTCTATTATATTTGAACAAATCGTGTGAGAAGGATTTCTCAACATTTAATCTAAACACTATTTTAATAGGTAGGTTACGTTTAAATATTTTTGTTCAGGGGTTAACTAAAGAAGTAGGTACGTCCGGTGGCGCCGAACACCTTCAGTTGAGCGGTGGATCTATGTTAGAAAAAATATGAATTTTTAAAACTATTTTTGAACAGGTCGGAGGGTAAGTGCGGTGCGCTTATTGGCAAATTTCAGTTACCTACAGTCTTGGTCGGCGGGAGTAACACGGAAAAAAGTCGGGTGGCTTACGTTCGTACCGCCCGATAAGAAATAGGTCAGCGCCACAGAGTGTGTAACGCAATCGACAAAGTTTAAATCGGAATAAAATATCGGGCGACATTTTGTGAGCGGTACCTGTCTAACAAAAATGTTATTTGCCATGGGTAGTGGCCACTACCTACTGGAGATTATTATTATTCGGAATTGATAAATAACTAAGAAATTTAAAAAGTAAGGGAAACGTTAGTGGGACGCTTTGTTCGAACACGGGACGCGGTGGGTCGTGTAAGACGTCCCGTGTTCGAATAAACAAAAACACACAAAATAAATTACGGGATCCTTGAATCATTATAGCTCTTACTGTACGATTCCTCTCGACGTGGAAGGCCGGTAGAGATCTTCATCCGTTTCGGCGATTCGTTTACGTTTCCTATCGTTTTCGTCGTCCATTGTGGTGAAATCCTGTTCGGTTTACTCGTGCCGAAAACTGCGTGTCGGCCGACGCCTCCTCTGAACTGCAACAGCAACTGGGTGAAACGTCGGAATGTCGGGTGCTCGGTCGAATGGTCTTTTTATGCAATTTGCGCTGTAACCACGGCTCACGCAGCTCCCAGGTATGGTAACCTAACCAGAGAAGTGCCCATGTGTGTGTACATATTATCACGTCCGTAGAAGTACCAACACCGCACGGGCGGCGGTCAGTTTTTTAGCTGCCTATCGTTTTTTACCGCAAAAAGTCTTCCCCGCGGAGAACACACGTTACACGAAAATAATTTGATAATTAAAAATTATTCTAACAATTTATTGATCATCGTTATTGATCAGCACCGTAGTGAGCCCTATACGTGATGTTACGGGCTCTCCTCTATATATAATTTGCACGTCGAAATTGATCGGTGAAACCAAACGAGCCGTGGCAAAATGTGCCTACACTGCGAAAACTATCTCGGCCGGAGCAGTCGGTGTGCAAAACCGCGAACGTTTCAGTTAGATTCGCGTTTTACCCGTAGGAGCACGTGCGGAAAACGAACTAAAAAAAAGCCTAAAATTTCTGGGTCCCGTGGGTTTGTAGACGGAGTTAGTAGCGGTTACGACTTTGCGGTGTATTTCGGAAAGTTTAATTAGACGTTTTGTTTGTAAATTGTTTACGAAAATAACGGTGCTCGGTTTGCCCGGAAAAATTGACTCGTAACAATAGAATCTTTTCAACGTTCACTTGACAAAAGTGCATAGTGTTAGCTCATGTTTGTGGTCAACATTTTTACCACAATATTGTAAACTACTCATTTGAACGTAGGTAATGCAAGGTTTCGGCAGTTGTGATGATTCACTGTTAAAAACAAGCTTTTGGGTACCGGTTATTAAAATTTTTTAAGTTAGTCCAAAAAGTTAGTCCCCTACCAGTCTGCTAATCCTGTAAAATATAATATCCTACATAAATCTGCATACTATGTCTGTCATCGAATACATGATTATAAATCAACGGCGGTATTAAATTATTTATGAAAATATAATAATTTGTATTTTTCGTTTAACCAGGTGTTGGTCACATTACGGTCCTATTATAAACTAAAGTACAAGCCACGATTAAACTGACGACAGGTTACAAAATCAAATGCTTTGAATGTTTTATATTAATTTCAAGTTCAAATCGTTTAAATAATACATTTCAATGTATTCATTACACACTCAATTATAAAATAACAATACACTATATTTTTACTTTAAAGGTAAGAATGTTGGCCATTCCATTTTATGTGGAAAAACGCCAATACGAGTCCTTATTTTTATTCTAGTTTTTTTGATGTCGTTTAATGTTCTGTAATTGAATATGGATACAATTTTGCCATATACATTGGGTAGAAATGATTGAAGGAACTTTGAACTTACAGTTTATATATTGTCGAGTTAAATAATTTCATAATTTTTTTAATTTTTAGATGTTAAACCTTGCAAAATGTACAACTTATCGTTCTTTTTTTTAGTTCATTGTATTTAAAATGGCAGCAGCAACATAAGTTTGACATGCTAAATCCAACTTAGATTTGTTAGTACTAACAATGTTTGTAGTAATTGGTAAAGGAAAATAGCTTTATGATTCTTGGGATTTGAAGTGTATACGGTTAACAATCGTTTTAGACTTGTTACATTTTTAGTCATCATCTTCTCTTCTTTCATTTATTCGTGTTTAATAAACAGATTATGTACTAAACATTAAAACGTTCAATTTTGTATAGCCAACCTAACATCAGATATTAAGCCACAAGACACAACTATTTCTCATGTTGCACATTTTTAGCTTTTATCGTCTTTATATTTTGATATTTTTTAAGTAGCTTATATTTTAACTTGGATAGGTTAAAGTATTTTACTTGTGGTTTTATATTCTAGACAACTGATACATATTTATAAAGAATAATCACTATGTTCTATCAGTTATTATGTATAATTTATGTATTTACCCATACAAATATTTTACACAATACATTTAAAAATACCAAAAAAAATTTCAAGGCGCCAAAACATTCACAAGTTAAGTACATGTGTGTTATAATTACAAAATAAGTATGTATAACAGAAACAAATGTGATAAATCTGCCTTTCACCTGTTATAAAACTGAATTTGGGTTTCCCTTTTACTAAAATACTCAGTTTTTTTATCATGGACAAATGCTGGCAGCCGTGTCTCCACAAACTTGTACATAAAAACAAATGTGAGCAGACACATCTTTTTTTCTTTTTTTTTGTCCAGTGGATCATGATATAAAATGTAAAAATAACTAATGGTATGTTTTCAGCTTAACTTAAAAAACAATATAACATTTAAAAATCGTAATTCCACATAATATATTTTTTAAATTAACAAGCAATTGTTCTCAATGCCTTCAAAACTGAGTTTTAGGTTTAAATAACTGTGAACATTAAAATATGATTGGGTTTATATTTAATATTAAATATACAATTTGTTTTAAAAGATAAAAAAAAAAAACTGTAACATCAGTCCAGGCAATAATTGTTTTTAGTGTACATAATATAATGTGTAATTTATAATTCAAGTAAAAAAATAAACATAAAACATTTGTTAATTATAGGTGACTATTTTAATTAGAATTAGCATCATGCAATAGTTTTGCATAGTACATAACTATAGCACAACTACCTCGGTAAAATAAAAAAAGTTAAAAAAGGTTAAAAAAGTTTTTTAAATTTTCACACTATTATGTTATTAAGAGTAGGCCAGTCAAGTGTTTGGTATTCGGACAATTTGATTTGACAATTCTGTACTACATTTCTGGAGAGTTTGGATCTTCTGCTATAAAACAAAAAACAAAATAAATGACTGATGAAGTTTTAGAATTTTTCATTGTTTTGAACCAATTATCTACGAGAAAACATTCACTAACTAAATAACTATCCTACATGAATAACACAAATAAATAATTATGTTGTCAAAATTTTTTAATACAAAATTAAATTTTTTTTTTTGCATTTAAAATGTATATAGGCCAATAGGTGGTGGTCCAATATGAACAACTTAGTATCTACTTAGAAAGTCAAATATGCACAGTTTGATATTGATACTTTGTCTTAATAATCTATGCAATTATATTTTAGAGAAAATTGCCAGTAAAAAAAAAGCAAAAATAAGATTTAATAGTTCATTTAAAAAAAAAAAATCCAAAGAAAATAAAAGAAAAATTAACATTGACGTATAAATTTTTCTTATTTGCAATTTAAATCAATTAAATAATTGATCACCTAACTAATATTAGTACCAATGACGTTATAAAGCGTTTTAAACTGCATTTGAGCCATAAACTGTTTTAAGCTTCCGAGATAAGAGGGTGGTTCAACTAAAATGGTGGCCCAAATTACCCTACTTTCCCCTAGATTTAAAAAGTTTATAATTTATATTATTTTGTACAACAAAAATATTATATTTTACGTAATAAGTAATAACTATCAAAATTATTTAAGGCGTAGAACACCCGTGCTAAATGAAATTATTTATTTAAAATAGATAATTAATAAAACCAATAAATTGTCACATTGACTAACCATCGTGTTTATTCTTTTTTTCAACCAATACAACAATCACATCACCAGGCGTATGTCTTGGCATTTCTTGGCCTTCTTCTTTCAATGTTATTTTTTGTCCAAAAGTCATGTCTTTGGTAATATTAATATGGAATTCTTTCACCAAAGTAATAAACTACACAGAATCACATTCATCGTTATTAAATAATATCATGTTATAAAAAAAATATGATTAATTACTTAAACTACAGAAACTTACTCCCTTGCAGTCAATCTGGGGTTTGGTTGATCCTTCAACGTAAAAATATGAATTGCTTTTTCCATACATTTCATGACTCAAGGGAATGTATCTATGAAGCAGTATTTTTATGGATTTTAATATTTTTGTGCAGCCATTGTTTAATTCATTAGCAGACACTTCTAACTCGTAGAATAAATCCTCGTTTTTTGATGGCACGTGGCAGGTTTCGCTGAAGGTCATAGTTCCCATTACGAATGCTGCACCTCCATGGTCATGATATAAACGACGAAGTTCTGGTTCAGACAATATTTTGTACACTCGTGTCATTTCTTTGAACTAAAAAAATGTAAAGCATTTAAGTGCCTGTCTACCATACCTCAAACGTAAATTACTATAACGAATAATTCATTATTAAGAAGTACAATTTTTTTTTTTTTTAACCAACAAAGTTTCGCAAGTTTCTGTATCACTTACTACGACCAGAAGCACTAACTAATTGAAAGTTGGTCTATCTAACACTAGTGATGTTCAAAATATGTTTAGTATCTTTTTACTAGGTATTCTAATTAATCTATATAAACTATACTAATATTAGCTGGGTATTTGTGTAGTACACATATTTAATGAACGTAGAAAAATATGTTTACTGGTAAGTAGGTAGTTAAGTAAATAGTACCTGTTCAATCTCAAAAGGATTCCTGTCTGGGTGGATTTCTTTCGCTAGTTTTCTAAACGCTCTTCCACAGTCGGTTGTTGAAAAATTGGAAACATTACCGAAAGTATGATGCTTAGCGTAAAAATGCTTTCCTCCTTCAGCCATCCTCAGTTTGGTTCGGTTCACCTGGTTCAAACAAACATGCGACGTTCAAAATTAATTTTGTTCGATAACAAATGTACCTAATGTATTTTCAAATTGACGGTCCACAATTCCACATGCAACTAAATCTTATGATCGAGATTTATTTAACACCCTTACGATACGTTGTAAACTAAGGTATCCTGCGTATCGGACGAGTTCGCATCTGCCGAGCTCTAACCGCTAAAGCTATAAATAAGAAATTTGAGCCAAAGTTTTGTCTCGTCGAGTCAAGATCAAAGTCACCCAAAGTGTTGTATTATAATATATATATAACGTGACATACCTATGAAACGTAATCGGTTAAATTTACTCGAAACGTGAGTAAAAAAGAAACTACAATGTTAACCGCTTGGTCGCTCTTATAACACGGTACGCGGAGTACTAACGGGCTGAAAGCGTATGCGCTCGTGTCTAATATTGACGTGATGGCGACATGTTCTGTCACGTACGTACGCCTTACAAAACAGGAGGAAAACGCTTCTTTGAACCGAAACACGAAAGACGACGATACTACTTACTCGGCTGTAAGACCGCTGTACGTTCGCTATTTTCGCGTCCGTTCCAGAGCAGGAACTTCAGGCCGACGAGTCTAAACACTCCGGCGACTTCGGACACAGGCTACTCGTGGTGTTTGGAGTATTTTGAACACAAATATTATACAGTCGTATAACGGAACGGACTGCGCTTTTAGAGAGAGAAAAGTTAAAAGTTATCTCGTTCACGAGTCGTGTGTAAGCGAGACAGATTGATACTAGGGTTTTTCATGGAACAAGCAGCTACGTACATGATATTATATAATACTATAATATGTAGTTAATTTTTCTTCCAAGACTATATAGTGAGTTGATATATTATACGGACAGACGTATAGCCACAGTTATCTATATAAATCTGTTATCTGCCCGCGCGTTCAAATATTCCGAGGTTCTGTATAAATTACTATATTTCAACGGGTCGTCAAAATCGGGCAGAATATTCTATTAATGAACGAATTGTACGACCTTGCGCGACACTCGGTTTTTTTTCTCTAAATTTGAACGACTTTTGTGTTTTTGATGATTTCGTCAATTTCAGATTAATTTTTTTCAATCATGACGTTCGATTCAACTAACATTTTTTACCGACTTGACTGGTTCGTCTGTTAAAATAACTAAAAAAAAATAGCACGTCCTCTAAATATTCACATTATCTATTTGACTCTCGGCCGACCAAGCACGTTTGTTGTTATACCTTATAGATTTTAATCTCGACGAGACGATTGGTTTTTACATTTTGGGCATTTTGTTTTCCCCCCCAGTACGTTTCTCGGTACACGCAGTTAATTTTATTTTCATTCTTATAAACTGGAAATGATTGACAAAAGTATAATAAACTTCGCACTTCTGTAGGTATTAAAAGTAGTACGTAGATAATATAGAACTGCAGTCTCACTGGGCACATAGCACTTCTTTTTTATTATATATATATGACTGGGCACTGAGTTTGTTGTTTTGGTAAAAACCTATAATTTCTCCTGGTGTAGTCGTTACGCATAGTAAAACGTTTTGCAAAAAATTTCTTTAGAGTTCGGTAAGTCCAACTCGACGCTCTGTAACTCTGCAAACACTAATATAGCGGTTTCGTACCGTCATATTTTTCACGTTAATTTATATTACACGATTATAGAAAAAAATACGATAATTTACGTTGCTTAACTTTCATTATTCTGGTCCTACACGATGTAGAATTTTCTACATTGTGGTCCTCCTACAAATACAATTAAGATATGTATTAGCCATTTTCTGGACTGAACATGAATTATTCAAATAAAATAATATTGTTCTAATTACCTATACGTTCTCTCATTTATTGTGAAACCTTCAAGTTAAATCATTTTTCAGAGTGCCACACTTTAGAGTTCCTATCGCATTTATTGAAATTACATCGGAGCATATAAGTAATCGTTGATTGGCACTTACTGGTTAGATAACAAAATTACAATTTTAAAATTTCAAATAACTTTGAATACAGTATTGTTAATAGGTTATAAACTTATAAGGTTAATTCTGTTCACTACAGTATCCCGAAAAAAACACAAAAAATTGTATGTTTAGTTATACTATGGTGGTGTTACATAGTTAGTCATAGTTCATTTTGTAAAAATATAGATTTGAATTTATAAATATTGCAGTCACAAATAAAAACAAAAATCCCATTATCCACAAGCAATAGCAAATTATATAAAATAAATTACGTCAATTTTTATGAGCACAATTATTATATGTACATATTAAAAAAAAAAAATTAATTAATTTACAGCACAATGATAACTATACGTAGGCATATTGTAAAACATAATCAATCATAAAATGTCATTTAGAGTAGAAGAACTAAAAAAAAAATAAAGACTGAGCATAGTACTCGTCTAGAGAATTATTTATTCAATAAGGGAAAAATATAATACAGAAAACAAAAGAATGTCCAAAAACTCTACGGTATATTTAAAAGTAGTAAATACAACTGGGATATAATCATCAGTATAATGAAATAAAATACAGCACACACATTTTACGACATAAAACTGGTATAGTTTTGTATTAATTAAACACAAACGCATTTGTGTTTGTATGTGTTTATTTAACAAATTTATTTCATTCTAATTTTTGTCAACTAATAATAAAATACTATGCTCAAATTGAAAGGGCATACAGTACCCCTTTATTTTTAAAACACATTTTAGAGAGAAGATCATCAATAAGATTCATCAAATTGTATGGCAATACACAGTATGTGTACACATTAAATCTAAAAATGTTCATAGTAAAATTATTTATAGATAAAATATTTTAGTTCTGAATTTCTTAAGACATTCAATATTCATCTTTATCATTCTTTCTGTAGTATACATCAATCACCGAAAGATATGCCAGTTCTCTTGGTAACTTTACAGGCATATACCAAGATGTTATTTCAACATGTTTATATCTAAATATACATTCAACAAGCCAATCAACATGTACGGTTAAAGCTGGATAATTGCGTGCCCAACCTGCAACAAACATTTAAAATGAATAAAATCTGAAGATTTATGGATTGATGCATAACAATAAAACACATTTTGCTATATCGGGATTAAAAGATAATATTTTCTAACCCAAAATTTTTCTTCTAGAAGGTAACATTATATTGTTTAATTTTGTTTTACGTCCGACTAATACCATTCTTAATTCTAAGTCATCATTTCGAAAATTTTCAAAATTATCAGCGACCAAAAATCCCAGTTTTCTTGCCCAGTTCTTGAAAAAAAAATTTAAAACAATTAATTTTCATAATCAAACAATACAATTTTTATACTTGGAATATATTGTACTACTTTTAGTAGTCTTACAGGCAAATATGAATGTCCTTCGTTGAGTTCTACAGATTTATGGAAAAAGAGCATTACTCTTTTAGTCCAGTCAAATCTTGGCTTAAAATAATCCCTTCCAACATTCCATGATACAAGTGGTGAGTAAACTTCCGAAACATCCATAGGCATAAATGATCCCTAAAATAAAGACACAATAAATTAAAGAAAAATAATATAATTTATAACATTGAAAACAATTGAATACATACCAAGGGTACTAAAGTTTTAGAAGTCAAGCATTCTGTCACCCATTTAAGGGAGACTATTGGTATATTATTAATGAGCGCATCTGCTGTTATTGCTGATCGCTTAAAATTATCTTCATTGACAAATTTAACAATCAAATGTGTAGCATTTTTATTATTATTTACAATTTTCATTTTAAACAAACGTGCAAACTGTTTCAACATTTCAACGACATAATAATTCATGTCTTCGTAAGATAAAATAATATCTTCATTATCTTGATTAGAAAAACTTTCAGGGTCACTGACGAAAGAAAAAACAAAACAAAAATGCATATATAAATGTATTAAAAGCTCTAATTGCCTGGAAAAAAAAATACTTACAGATTTTTGAGAACTTGGGCTAACTGGCGTACGACTTCAATATGTCTATAATAATCTGCATATTCATCAATTTCAGAGTCACTACTGTTTGAAAACATATAAGAAATTTGCAAAGATACATTGAATAAATTTGAAATTCACATAGAATAAACACACACATGTACAAATCTATTTATGCATTTTGTTGAAAAGATGTTCCTAGAGGCGTCATCTCTTTTATTGGTTAAATAAAAATAACTATTGACAAAGTGTTAGTATTTTATCTTAATTATAACCTATGCCAAAATCTTTGAGATGGTTTGGATCATATGTAATGCAGAGAGAGAAATCTGATGCAGTAAGAGTAATTTTGTTAAAATGAACGTTAAAAGAAACAGGAGTAGTAAAAGAAGATCAAAGAAGAATTGTATATATATATATATATATATATATGAATGCATTGAAATAAAATTAAATACATACGTATGTTACCGAAAATGTTGTAAATTCAAACAATGACGACACCGACTGGGAAGCCTACAAATGCGTTAGACAATGTCGTCAATTAGTTTTTTGAAGATCCTACTACCCTGCATTTTTTGAATGATATAGGGTCAACATGCACTCTAAAACTAGGATGTTTTAGTTTTTGCAAAGTAAAGACTATTTGACACCGAGTAAGCAAGTGCCAAAATGTCATATTTATAAGTTATAGTTGAACTTTAACGTGATGCACAACAAACATGTCAAAATCAATACGTGTCAATTTTTTAATTTATAAAAATATTCATTATTTCCTAACCGTTCTCGACATTTCCTAGTCAATGTCATCATTGCCTGAATCTACAACACTGCTGGTAACATAAATATAACATGTATTACTGTCAATCAAAAAAAAAAAAAAATTGAACAGGCTGTGTCAAAGCTGAAGAATAATAAGGCACCTGGATCAGATGACATCACTGCAGAAATGCTGAAACGATCTGGAGATAAATGAGTAAAGATCTTATGGAAACTGTGCAATGAGGTTTGGACCATGGGAAACTGGCCAGAAGACTGGATGGAATCGATCTTCATACCACTTCATAAAAAAGGGTCTATTGAAGACTGCAGCAACTACCGCACCATATCTCTCATCTCACACGCCTCGCAAAGTCCTACTGAATGTCATTCATGCAAGACTGAGGTACTACGTAGATAGTCAAATACCACCGGAACAAGCTGGATTTGTCAAAGGCAGAGGAACGCGCGAACAAATCTTGAATATACGCCAGCTCATAGAGAAGAGTAGAGAATTCAATCTACCACTGGTACTGTGCTTCATAGACTACAACAAAGCTTTCGACTGTATACAATGGAGGAAACTATGGACTGTTATGCTAGAAATGGGAGTCCCTGAACATATCATCCACTTAATCAAGAATCTATATGCTGGATCGAAGGCAACAATCAGAGCACAAGATGCAGTATCAGATCAGTTCCAACCTACCAAGGGTGTTCGACAAGGGTGCATTCTATCACCTATCCTCTTTAATATCTACAGTGAAGCAGTATTGAAAGAGGCACTCCAGGAATGGTATGATGGAGTGGGTATCGGAGGTAGAAAGATCAACAATTTACGGTTCGCGGATGACACCACGTTATGTACCAAGTCTGAACCAGAGATGCGCCAACTAATAGAGCGAGTTGAAGAAGCAAGCAATAAGTATGGACTGACGATCAACAGAAACAAGACAAAGGTTATGGTTATAGATCGAGCAGGAGTATTAACACACACCAATGTACTGAACGGCTTCCAAAAAGTGAATGGGTTTATTTAGGTAGTATATTTAGTATATTTAGGTTCAATTGTACAAGTAGATGGCGGATCATCCAGAGAGATAAGGCGTCGCGTAACACTTGGATGAGAAGCAGTGAGCAGGCTAACACCAATTTGGAAAGATAATCATATCTCCAGGAACAGCAAGTTGCGACTACTTAAGGCACTTACCTTCTCAGTGATGCTCTATGGATCCGAAACATGGACACTTAAAGTAGAAGATGTAAAACGCATAAACGCCTTTGAAATGTGGGCCTACAGGAGGATGTTGAGAATTTCTTGGATGGATAGGAGGACCAACTCCTCAATTCTGGCCATGCTAAATGTGGAAACAAGACTGGCAGTGGTGTGTAAGCAGAGGATCCTAAGGTTCTTTGGCCACATCATAAGAAGGGATGGATCGAAACTGGAGAAACTGATGATCGAAGGAAAAATAGAAGGGAAAAGAAGCCGTGGAAGAACACCCATGCGTTGGATAGACCAGATTAAAACCATCACTGGCCATCCCCTAGAACAGGCCATTCGATCGGCAGAAAACCGTGAACTTTGGAAAGAGATTGTTGCCAACGTCAGTTGATGGGTCACCAAACTTCCGCTTTTGGAAGATGGACTTAAGAAGAAGATTACTGTCAATAAACAAACATTATAGTTGAAAAATGTGATGTGCCCCCAAAATCAAATAAATAGTAAGTATTGTTAAAATGGCTATGGTAAATTAGTTCAATTCTCAATCGAATATTTTTGAAACGTGAAAACAAAATATATATTTTAACACAAAATTACCATAACTGTGATTGGAATTTTGCACGGGTTAGAATTAAAATAAAATTGTCTAATTTTGTTGAGAATCTATCCTACATTTTTTCCCAAACAAATAAACACCGGAGAACAGAATTATTTTCTTGATTTTTTACAAAATGCAAAATAACAAATACTCTAATATAATATATATATGAACCTAGGTATATTATATATGACTATAGATAGGTATATTTATTAAAAAGTCAAAATTCTTACGAATCACACTGTTCTTGGAGCAAAGTTTTTTGATCTGGGGTTTCGGACGAATATTTAGAGTCAAAACTGAAAATTCATACAAGAGTTACACGACTATTCTCACGTTAAAATACATAAAATACATAATGAAACATCATTTAACACGAGGCTTATCGATAGACACTTACTCTTGGAACAAATCATAATTCGCATCTTGTTGTCGAGACGGGCCGGCTTCGCTTATTTTTTCCGAGTTTTGGCGATTGTTCATGGTCTATAAAAAATTTTATACTTACACAATAACCCCGAGTAACTGCCTAAATTATTTTAAGTGGGAACTTACCAAAAATTTAAAAAAGCCAAAACTATACAACGATGTAGCCAAGTATGATAGTTTCAGACCAGCCGAAGTGCACGGTTAAGTCCGTGAACTGAAATACAATGTTCACACGGCACGACGTACGACGTGGCAGTAGGAATGAATATATGCGCGACGCTGAAACCAAACAATTGTACCGATTCATCGGTTATATGAACATTATTAAAAATAATTTTAACAGACAAATTTTACTCTTTTATTGTAAGTGACGATTGAAATTACAGGTTTACAAGACGCAATTACTGTTACAAACACGCATACCGAACAGTATAAATACACCCGTGTACACTAACCGCTGAGCGATGATGTTCGTACTCTGTGCACTTGTTGTACTATATACATTGATGTACGACAATTATATATAATGTGTGAAAGCGTCCGGAAAATATGACGTTTAGAGCGAGAGAGAGAGAGCTGCAGTGAAAACAAATTCGTACCAGTGTAGCCAGTCACACGGTATGACGTTATACGCGCGTGTTGTTTTTACGACTATTCGAATGTCGATTTTTTGTTGAAAAAATAATCCAAGACTCTTTGTTATACTACTTCGATTTACTCGGGTGCGCGGCCGACGCGTAGTTCACGTTGTCGGCACTGTTTTCACGGGCGTCGCGTCCCGTTCCGCGTAATTGTTATACCTACAGAAAGACGTTACTAAGGATTGTTCTGATTGGTCCATTTTTTTTTTTTTTGTTCCGAGCGTCGCAAATAAAATATATTGTCGTTTTTCAATGACGTGTTTTTTTTTTGTTTCTCCGTAAGGGTGTATGGGATGCACCGATTTGTTTATAAGTCGGTACCCTCCAATGAAAGGACTCTAATTGAGAAGAGGTGAAAATTGACAAAATATTTACGACAATAAAACAAAGTGAAACGATTTTAGGGAAAACGTTAAAAATTACGGCTAACGCGTTTAACATCGTTAGATTGTTGTCCACAACTAGCTGAAACTGTTACACAATATTGAAACACGGGTAAAAATACGGGTTTGATGTCAAGTGATTTCGGTAGCTCACTCTTCCAAATGACGGGCTATATTATTACCGACACGAAACGTTTATGCCGAATGATGGAACGAAAAGCCGTTTTGAGAAGAACACGTAAAAAAAGATTTTCGGGGCACCTCTAAACGGTTTTACAGGGTTGAGTATATCTCTATGATCGCGTACACCCGAACCGGGTGTAGAATTAAATAGAGATACGTTGTGGGGGAATATTAAAAAAAAAAAAAGAGTTATTTTTCCCGCGGCGAAACATTTCTGGGCACGCCACCCGGTATCGGAGTTTCGGTGAAACGCGTCGGCTGGCTACCCGATATATATCGCCGCCCTTATTATAACGCTTTCTCTATAACGTTCGGCGTTTGATATTTTTGCCGTTTTGTGTACATATTATCTACTCTCGCATGGACCCGAGCAGACGGTGCAAGGTGAAAACGCGTTTTTGCCGCCAAAACCCCATGGTGCGTCGCAGCAAAAGAACGCCACCGAGGCTGCGCGTGCGCAACACGGTTGTCGCAGTGTCACATTCAGGGCCCGCCGCTCGGTGTCCGCTGGAATGTACCCCGCGCCGCCGCCGCCCGACGTCCCGAGAGTGCCGTCCCGAGGATTTACAATATGTCGTCGTCGTCTATTGTGTTTCGTACATTTTCCCCTGCAGCGTTGTTCACATTCCGTGGCGAATGTAAACCGATAATAAGAAATGTAAAATAACAACAAAATTGGAAAACACGATCTCAGCGTACAAAATATAATATTCTTCACTCTGTAGCGTAAATCATATTATTTTGTGATTCGCTGTATCGCGTTTATGCGGCGTTCGGATCGGTGGGGGGGAGGGAAGGGGAGGAAAGGGGTGCTCCTCTTGAATTTTTTTTACACCCTTCAAATTATTATTGGTCGAGTCGTAAAGGACGCTAATTTTTTTTTTTTCGTCCGTTTGTTTTTCCGATTCGAGCGCCGTCGTCATTGACAAAATAATATAGCTTTTAATATAGCAGTTTGGGCCCGAAACTGCCCTGCTCGTCCACGTTAATCGTGTTTCGGTCCTCGGTTTATACGAGACACCCGCGGGTTTTCGGCCGTTCGTTACGTCGGGGGCTCCTAAAAGGTGTTTTTTCCACCCCGCCCCCAGGACGTTCCCCCTCGTCGTACGTGTCTGCGTGGAAACGGCTATGGAGGCGCCTTACACCGCGAACAAACGGCAACGTCGACGTCAGTAATGTCACCACCACGGTTTTTCAACCCTTAAGGTCAAGATTGTTTTTTTTGTCGTCCCGTCCGTTTATTATTGTAATACGAAGGCGCGCGAGTATCTTATATATGGGTCTATCTATATTAGGGTCTATATTATCTATATTATCTATTTATTATTATTATATTATCTATATTACGGTCTATCTTATCTATATGTGTACGATAATGTGCGCGCGTCACTGAAAACACTCGTATCAAACGTGACTTTTCGACGAGTGCCGGACCGACAGAAATTTTTTTTACCGCGATTTTTTCGTTACACTATAAAGAGATCTCTGTGCCTTATTTTTTGACCGTTTTCAAACGCACACTATTCCACAGTTGGTACGCGTTTTTTTTTTTTACACATTTGAATTGTACAGTCGACGAACACGCGCGCGCGCGCGCCACAGGTAGTGGAGACACCTTCCGAACGACCGCGGCAGGGTGGGACCTCCACCACCCGCATAAACCGACGCGCGATCAACCAACCCGCATCAACCAACGTCGCCGTGCCACCACCACCACCACCACCACCACTCGCAGCGAATCGTGTGCGTGGCGGTTTTTCGTGCGGCCGTCGTCCATTTACCGTCGTCGTCTCCACAGCCAGCCAGTGTTCGCTCGTTGACGAAATTTGTACGAAACGCATTTTTGTTTTTTGTCGTTTTCCTCGACTTTACTTTTTTTCCGCTCTCTCGCTCCTCCGGTACCTACCCACCGCGTGTCGTAACACCGCCACATTCGTCGAACCCGAATTTCCCGTCCGTTTCCGTCGACCGCACCGCCGCCATGAATGTGCCGTTGGCGTTCCAGCAGTTCACGAGCATTCAACTCGGAAACGGGTGCACGGTGTCCACGGACTGCGAGGCGTACCACGCGTGCGTCAACGAAACGGAGTGCGTGCGCTGCGACGAGGTCTGCAACGAAGACTCCAGCCCCTACGATCGCTTCATTTGCGGAGAGGACTGCCAAGGTAACGAATATTGTTATACACACCCGCGTGTGATCGAGAATTTATTTCGGTTTTTTAAACAGAGTCGAAAAGAATTCGTTGTTTTTACGTTTCGCATTAACTATCGTCATTCTATTGTGAAAAATGTCGGACATTTTTGAGCTTTTTGGTTTTACCCATTTGGTAATCCGTAGTCGCCGCGGTATCGGTGAATTTTTTTTTGTTTCACCGTTAACGATCTTTTTTTAAATTAGATATTATGAGTAGGTAGTAGATTGCTTCTTACTCGTCGCTAGCTAGATTGTCACCTATTCGAGCCATTTGTAATAATTTGTAACCCGTAAGCAATGGTTATAAATACTGTTGTATACACTAGTATTCATAATCAACGCTGTAAGTAATAGTTAATTACAGATTTTATTAATTAAAAAAAACAGATTATTGAGTTTTATGATCTAATTCAAGGCAAACGTGCAATGTCAATGTTCAGTTGAACCGTGTAATGATCCGCTCTTCCTTTTTGTTTTACGTACGTTTGTTGTCGTGGTCAGAGTAATGTTTAATGTGGCTTGAGGCAAATTATGGATTTTCAAAACCCTAAAAGAAACCTCAAAATCAGAAGAGTCGGCATAAACCAAAGAAAACAGCCCACCCGTCCCGTCGAACAAATGACGTGCGCGCTAAGGCCAAAAATGTTCAAACATTTGTTTGGCTTTTCGTTTTTGACTCGTCTTGATCTCTCTAGTTATGCCAATAGGCCTAGTTGGGAGAAATGTTGTTGCACCAATTATTTAGAGTAATACTGAAAAATACAACTGCACGTTGTGCGCCCTGGTATCCGAATAATCCAAATTAATAGACGCACAATAATTTATTTCTAATAAACCGATGTTTTTTTTTTCACAGATTATCTACACGACTTCATTTATCAATACACTAGAAGACGTGACGTTGATGGTAATAGTTGTACCGATATAATCATGCTAAAATTATATTAGGTATTGAAAATAGGTAACGACAAGATACTAAAGCAGATATTTGATTTCAGCTATGCTCTCAGAATATTGTGACAATTTTCAAATGGTGGTAATTATAGCACTGCTGTGTATGTCTGGGTTTATCTTGATAACTTTAGGATTGATTATATATCTGAATTACGGCAAGAAAATATTGAGGATGTTTGGAATTGGACGCCAACAACTGTCACAGGTTATACAAAATTATCTTTAAATTCTTAACGGTTGTTCTAAATTATTCGATACGTTTTAATGTTTTTTTTTTTTCTAACTGTTGTATCTATCTATACGAGCACAACTATAAAACTACAAATTATAAAAACTGCGCACAATTTTACTATAAAACATTGGATTACTTAATCAATTTATCAAATGTTTTTTAACAGGTTGAAAATGCGGATGATGAAACAACATCTACTACACTGTTAGATGACACAAACCCATTTTGCACACCCTTTGACCAGGAAACGGCTGATGACGATAACGTTGGATGTAGCTCCGTATGGGATGAAGTTTTTGATGACTCGGTATTTGTTTCATCAGATGATAATGAGGTGCTCATTCCAGAGGTGGTTACGCCAACATTGAACGAGGCCGAAACGAAACTTTAATTTTTTTTTAAATCAAATTTGATATTAACATTTAAGATGATTACCTTTACATTACAAATTTCACAAATAATTTTTAATATTCTGGACGTCATTATTGTCATTGTTTTTGCCCAACATTCAGGAACATTCAGCAGCAACATAAAAATAAATTTTATAAACTCAAAAAAAATTCTATCGATTGTAATAGGTATTTATTACCTACTTAACCACTAGGGTGTTAGGTATCGGGGTCTTAAACGGTTGAAGTTTTAAAGCAAACCTTATTACTATACAAACGAGTAGGTAATTATGAACACCACAGTTACCTATATTTTACGTAAACTATTTTTTATACTTTTTTTACAAAATTTTTCTTGAAATTTATTCTATTAAGATCCAAGATACCTTTCAATACACCACTGTAAATATAACTTTTAATGAATTTGAAAATAATAAGAATCACTTAAATTATAGTTATATACATTTAATTTACTTTTTAATAGAAAATTTGGCGCTCGAAAAATAAAGCAAACAAAATATTAGCCAAATATAATGTGAAAGTGGGTATAAAGTTTTAACATTTAGTTTTTAATATTTTTTAGTTACTTAACAACAAATAAGTGCCCACTTGTTTTATTTTTTAAACTCGCTACATAAAATAATAAATCAAAAAGTGACACAAGATTTAAATGCTAGAAATAGATACATGAATAATAATAATAATACATATAATATTGAAGTAACGATATTAAATAAGTAGGTACAACAATTTTGCTACAGTTAAATTTCTTTTGAATAATAATTTATAGCAACATAATTGCTGTAAGATTAGTACTTACTTACTAATTAACTTTTGAACAAACTTAGTTGGGTATGATAAATATCTTATAAATTACCCTGTTGTCTATACTGTAGATTTCTGGACCATCTTGTCTTTGTATTTGTGTGTGTGACATAGAATCCGTCTTTACAGTAATAAAAGTACCGCGTCTGCAAATATCTTGTAGGATGTAAATAAAACATGGGTACGCTACGTGTTACACAATACACTTCTGTACCTCTGAATTTAGTGCCTAAGTTAGAATCTTAAGTTTATATTGTATTAGACAAGACTTGTGCTCTGAAATCGGTGTAAAATTGTTGTTACATGTATTATAAATGTGCAAGGCAAAAATTAAAAAAATAAGTTTAAATTCATCTACTTAGATTTAGCGTAGAATTTAACCACCTTATATTATGTCTACTACTTGCAAAATTTTAATTTCTTGTGTATGATATTTTAGGTACTTTAATTAGTTAAGTATACATAATAGTTAATGGTGCTATGCAATATACTAGTTGTAAATTACTTAATTGTTTCACTCATTAAGAACATTGATATTTTAAATTTAAGTTATACTATACATAAACGTAGTCCCTACTGCAATTTTTTTCGGTACAAATATATGTTTATGTACATTTTTTATCTTAAGAAACTTAGAAGCTACAGCTGTGTTATGTGCACGCTTAAGTTATTATCGAACTCCAAAACTAGTTGAGACTATTGCCGCTTATGCCTAATGCTGTTTAAAAAAAAAAAAAAAAAAATGTTAGTACCGTCGTACAGTCATGTGTAAAATTTGTTTTCCTTGTTTTTTTTTTGTCTTATTCAAGCGCCTATTTATGTTTTTAATTTCTAATGAAAGTAAGAGCCATTCTGTACGTTGTAGCTTTTATCGATGGTGGCAATAGTATTAGCTAGATTAGGAGTTAATTTTTTTGTTAGAGTTAACTTGTCTATGGATGCAACTAGGTGACTAATTAAGGGTTTGCAAGCCAATTAAAATTACAAGACCGTACACTTACAGTTCCAATGTTTAATAATTTTGACACAAAAAATATAAAACTAGTAAGGTACCAACACGCAATCAATAAAACAGTTTTTCAACGTGTGTGCCATATCTGTTCAAAAGTCAAGCTCTAGTTGCATCTATGAATTACAAATAACAATTAATAATTATTAATAAATATTTTATATACTTAATCTTATTAATATATATTTATATTTAAGTATTATTATACTATTACTTATGTTTATATACTTATTAATTTATTATACTTAGTTTTATATACTTAAATTATTATATCTAATACATATTGTAATTTTTTTAGTATTATGTGCTATGAACATAGCTGTAACATGCAGAGACGTATTTTTTTTTTTTTTTGTGCCCATCTTTTAACTAACTAAACCCTGAAAAATTACAACAACTATAATTTGGTTTTGTTTTTACCTTATTCATATTTGTATAAAACTACAAGGAACAAATAAACTCTTATAATAGACGTTTACTGAATTATGTAACCTGTGAGGAGAACTTATAAAAACCGTCAGTAACTTAACGTGGAAAATGTCTTTTTTAAAAAGGGTCATTTGGTGTTATTGTCACCAAATGGCATTGCCTTTTTCTCTCAAATACGTCTCTGGCTACATTTTGTACATTATTAATATAACCATTGAACGAATGTATCAAAAAAATATTTATGTACTTATCTTATAATAAAATAGTATCATTTAGTATATTTCATGTGTTTTTTTTCTTAACAGTCAAGTGTTAACTTTTTAACACTAACTAGACTAATAAAAAAATACGGGAGAAAAAATTAAAGATATTTTTACTTAGAATATCAAGTTTTGATGTGTTTGACAGTCATGTTTTTAAAAAGTCAACACTGTAGTTTGACTTACAAAAGTAATATCAATGATACTGTACAAATGAAGCGTCAGTATGATAGCTGATATAGATTTTAACATTTGAGCCAGGAAATTTAATTAAAAATCTAATTCTCACTGTTAAAAATCACGAGTTACAATACAAGAGAGTAAATAAGTGTTCAGGTGGGATCGATATATGACATAAAACACAGAATAGATGAAATTTCATCTACCTACTTATCCTGTAACCGCAAAAACCCGTAATTGACAAAAATGGAGACGTCTGTGTGTTTTCACATTACATTGTTCACACTACCACCTACAGTCTTTCATCAAACACACGAAAAGTGAAAATTGGACGACATTTTCGTATACTTAACGCCAAAGGCTATTTTATAATAATTCTTTTGTGTAATTATTAACGACAAAAATACAGTGAATGTTTAATTATTACTATGTAGGTATTGATATAAAAAATTGTCACAAATCATATAACGTCGCCATTAATTCTTAACGTAGGTAGATCACAATATGCACTGTTGCATGTGTAAAAACTAACTGAATAGGTAAATGTAGACCATTAATTATACTTAGACTAAAGAATGTTAATTTTATTAAATTTATATATTGTGACTTGTAATAATATAGTTTTAAGGTACAATTTTAAGACTCGCGTTATATTTTTAGATACTTATTCAAAGGTAAAGTTTGGTTAAATATTTTTCTTTGTTCCTCCTAGGTTAGAACTGAAAATAAGGTAAACCCAAATTTAATGTATGCAATTATATCATTTCTCATAGTTTTGAATGGTTTTAAAACAAACAAAATATTAATGTTATGATGTAAATGTAAATTTTTATAATTGAGTCTTTAATTCCATATTTCTATAGACATTAAAGTATAAATCAAGCTGTCATTAACACACAAAATTAAACCGGAACCAACAATTAAAAGTACAGTTTTAACTAAAATAATAATATTGGAGATGTTCAACTAAAAAAGTTCTTTTAGTTGAATTTTCAAAACACCATCGAGGTGTTTCTAACTCAAAATACTTGAAGCGCGTACATAGTTTATTGCGTATCATCTTCTGTAATACAATTTTATTTGTGAACCGTAAGGAGTCGGTAATCACGTGTTATATATAAATTCTCATTTTTTAATAAGTTGTGTGATAGTTAACAATTTAATTACATAATATTAAGTACGATATTTTTTTTCCTTGCCAAGTGGCGACTATTGATGAGTATCGCTGCTATATACCTACAGTTTTAGGTGGTCGGCGGTGTTTCATCGTGAGTGATCTGTGAACACGATTTCAAGGTCTTGTGTTAGTACTTAAGTATAATAATAATTATTTTTACTGTTCAATACTATATTTGACGTATATAAACTATAAACATTCAGTTTGTTACTTATAAGTTTATCGCTGCGGTTTAAAGAAAATATGAAGAAGCCTTTTATACCAAAATTGAATCGTGTTTTGAGGAATTGATAGGTAAAGTAATTTCTTTTCTATGACTCGGTTTAATTGACTGTAGTCGTCTTCAATGTTTTTTTCAAAACTCTTAATTTGGGGTACCTACGTATCCATCTAAAATAGGTATCTATCGTAAAATGGTAGTGCATGCATTTTATAGTTGCACTCAAATTTTACTTAAAATCTGATTTTCATTCTAGAGTTGATGTACCTAACAACTTAAATGAAAAGTTGTTTTTTTTTTTTCTCTTAAATTTATAAGAAAATGTATGAGCATATTTAAAAAAAAAAAAAAGAATTAAAAACATGGTTTTCTGTCTTGTCTACTCTGTTGAAATTCACTTTATAGCGGGGTTCGTAGATAAAAAAAAAAAATACAATACATTAAATCAATTTAAACACAGAAAAGTTAAAATGAATCGTTATAAAAATAATTTTGTTCAATAACATTAAATTTTTTAGTACACTTAAATAGGTATGATATACATGGTTTAAAGTTTTTGCAGCGAGATTTTCATCTCATGTTTTATTCTCTTTCCTATCACTGTATTCTTTAACACCATTATTTATAACTTTTGTTTTATTTTTTGCTACGAGACGTGAAATATAATATAGTAGTGGTATTCAAATAAGTACAATTGGTTTTTAACAAACGAAAAAACAAAATAACAATTAAAATTGTAAAAAAATATCTAATTAATTACTGTAATATTATGTTGTATGACGTACCTGCCTATAATAGCGGATAACCCCGTTTTCCCCAGCAAATTGAAAGTTTTAATTTCTAAACAGAATGAATAGTGTAAGTCAATCATTTAAATTTTTAACATTTATTTACGATTTTTAATTTGTATGTTTAAAAATAAAATATTAATAGTGAGAATTACGTTTTTAACTGGCACAACAAACTATGATTTCATTCGGTACCTAGTTAGGTATAAAAAAAGGTCGAGATTTTTTTTCGGGGCAAGCAAAAATTTCTCTTATACATATCGTTATTAGTATACGAGTGTCATCAGCTCAGAAAAAACTTTATACGGTCTGTGATTTTTTCCTCGCTGTATTTACTTTCTGATCGTACCGTGTCTACATTTGTGTGCTATTTTGGATCGAAAATTCAAAAAAATGCTTCAGATAAAGTTCCGTCCCACGAACTGGGGGGCACGGAGTAGGTACCCCCTTCGTTTCTACAAAATGTTCAAATTTACTTTCCCCGTCTACAATATCATGATGTGGGTACAGGAAAATCGGAACGTTTGTCGGAACTGTTGGCTCGACAGCGGCCCCCTTTTATTATTTTTTCAATTCGAGCGCCAACGGCAAGGGGGTCGCCCCTTGTGCCTAGGCCTCGTCGTTCTCGATTTTATCTCCAATCGACGGATTTATTAAAAAAAATACGAGAAAAATTACATTTAAAGCAATCCAGATTTGAATTCGAATTTCGAAGGATTTAGGCGGCTGATTGTATGGTACGTACCCTCGAATTGGGGAGGAGGGAGGGTAGCAGGGGGACGGAGCTACTCTTGAATTTCTTCATATTTCGATAGCGTCCCTTCAAACTATTGGGTCAGGTCGAGTTTGACCGTCGTAAAGGACGCTAATTTTTTTCAGAGTTTCCTTTGATTTTTCCGACTCAAGCGCTGACACCTAGGTGGTAAGCGTTACATTTCGGTCGATCCGGATCAGTTTTCCGGACCACGGGTCAAGAAGAGACCCGCACTACTACAGTACCTTGTCGGACTGCACGTAGTTTTCATACATCCGCAGCGTTTTTTTATACGAATCGATGTAATTGTTTTGGGTGCCGACGAGCTCCAGCAGCGTGTTGACCTCTCTGGTTTTGGTCTCCTCCGACGCCTTCAATCGGTCCAACTCTTCCTCGCTCTTGCCCACGTACTCGTCGAAGCTCCTCCGCTGTTCGCCGATCTCGCGCAGTTCTCTCACGCAGTCCACCAAAGCCGTCGCGTTGGACGCGTTTTCTTCGCTGGCCGCTTGAACGACGGCGTTCAACCCCGACACGTCCGACGTCAGCCGGTCGATCTTGTTCACCAGGCACTCGATGTTTTTCGAATCTTCCGCGTCCCTGCTGGCCACCCGAGCCCGTAACGCTTCCACCTCGTTTTTAATCCTTATGGATAATATATATACGTATATATAGACAATAATTATATGATAAGTTGTATTGTAGGTACAGTTTAATTCGGGTGTTTGTATATGGCCAATACTGGACTCAGCGGAGACGTATACAAGGACGTACGAGGAAAAAGAATAGATAAAAAAATGCATTTGAAACGTGGTGCCATAGCTGACGTGTGCAAAAGATCAACTGCGGGGTGGATAAAATGTGACAAACGAGTAGAAAAAAAGTATACTTGGTACAACAACAAATGAAAAAAGAACTGTTACGCCTACCGTTATTGAAGTGAGAAAATTACATTGGCTAAGACACGCGTAGGAGACACGATAGTCCTGTGCGAGTATAGAACCCTAGAAGTGGAAATGGGGAAAAAAAAGGAAGACGTGTAAAACAAATTTTATACCACAGGCGTGTGTAGAATCGGGCTTAAAATGTGTAAACGTCAAAAAGGAAAAATGAAGAAGAATGGAGGATAGTAAGTAGGAGGAAGTGAAAACCGGTCGGAAGCAACACGAAAAAAAAGAGCGTAATAAGCAGAGCTGTGAATTCATGCATTGGCACGCAGTTTATTTATTTTTTTGCTAGTAAGTAGGTCTATGACTTCGGTCCAACTAAGGCAGTCTATTCGAACAAAAAGCGTTTGAACTAATATTTTCAAATTTTTCAACAGAACATATAAAAACGTTTATCAAGTTTTCGTTGAGGTTTACGGTGTTAAAAGTCAAAACCAAAGCCACTTTACATACCAAACGAAAATCGCAGCTAAATTGTGCACACAACATTTACCGGATTCAGCCCGAGAACGGTCAAAACTGTTTTAAAAATTTGCACAACTTACTTGATTATTTCTGTGTTCGCCATGGTTATATGGTCTATGGTTAGTTTATTCATGTCGGTGTTTAACTGAACTTGATTCGCCAACAGTGCGCTTTGTATCTGTATTATAGAAAAATATAGACAAAATTAAAAAAACGTGACGCGTGATTTTTAGTAAGTACGTGCCGATCATAAGCGGATATTTGAGGAGCTATTAATTATTTTTTATGATGGAGGGTCATTGTATAGTTTGGCCACAGAAATATAAATTTAAAGATCTCATCTAAGTATATTCTGTGGTTTGACCCAATATGGCGTGCCAATCACACTCACTTGTATCTCGTCGTACGTTTTTTCGATCGAATTAATTTTGATCTCGTAGTTCGTCGTCAGTCTATCGCCGCCCTCGTTGTTATCCGGCGTTGTCGGTTTTTGGCACTATCGTAACATTGCGCGAAAAATAAACACGGTATTACACGCAAGCCAAATGTCTTGACCGATTCACGTTCGTTTATGGATTTCATACTAAAAGGTACACTCTAATTCATAGGGCCAATTCAAACGTTTTAAATATTTTATTTGCCTATTTAGAGGGTAAAAAATAAAAATGTATATTTTATTTCGTAAATATACGTGCCGAACGTCTATTCTTGAGTTTGAAATGCATTTACACCGATTTTTAGAAGCTTATAGAAAATTAAAACTTAAAAACGTGATAAAATAATCGTATTTTAGTGTAAATAATATTTAACCAGAGCGATAGGTATTTGTATAATCCACAAACGTATTTCGAGTTGAAAACAAGATGAATGTTTTAAAATCGAGATTGTGTACCTACGGTTATGTATGAAGTGGAAATAGATACCTTAAGTAAGACCTACGTATTATTTTAGTTACAAAGCGCAAAACATTTTTTTGTAATAACTTAAACTTAAAAAAAAAAACAAACGAACAAAAAGTCGATAAACTTAAATACTTGGCACCTTACTATAATGATACTTCTTGAAAATAATAAAAATTTAGAGTTTAGGTGACTTTTGCAGATACTAAAAATGTGACGGTATTTAAATTTAATTATGTTCGATTTATTTATATTTTCCATTGCACTTATTTAGTTATAAATCAATCTAAATTTATAAGGTAATATTAAATTTTTACTCGGTCTGTTTTTGCAGTGTCCGTTAGGTCAATGTCATACCAAACTTTTTCGTCATAAAACAAACCGTCTGAAACTGTAAACGAATTCAACTTCTAAGTAAAAAACATTTCAACAAAAAATGATAATTAAGTATAAATATTTGAATAAAAACTTCGATTATATTAGTAATTAATACATGAACGGTTTGTTTATAAAACCGGCGTTTGAGTTTTTTAAATTAATCTACCCATCATAATAGTTTTGTTTGAATACCAAACCCAATTTTATTAGATTACTTGCGATTATAATGATTATAGTTATGAATTCATGACGATTTATTCAGGTAAAATCGAAAATAAATGTGCGTACGTGGTTAACAAGACGTATAGACAAATAATAAGGGCTTATCGGAAACACTAGAGAAACATTAAAAAACCGATATTGGCGACAATTAAAACAAAATTTGTCTTCTACTATCTAAGAACTAGAAAAAAAAATTGTAATTAAAAATTAATAATTATAATTTAATAATCAAACCATTTATTTACAATTATACTGTTTAAATATTATATTCACGTAGTCTTGGGCACTATAGTATCTACTAGGTGTGCGGAAATATCAATATTTTTATGAGCCTATGTTGCTAAAGTATATAGGCCAAGACTATTTTTGGATTCCTATTTTATTTAACGTAGGTCGTAACACTGAGAAAATTAATGTGTATCGATTTAAAACGTTTTGAATTTATGTAGTATAGTTTTGCCATCCAGAATATTTTTTCCACGGAAATCATCATTGGAGATGAAATTGCTATGTACGGGAATTATTATTTATTAGTACAATAATTCTAAATGTTTATTTGTTGTTTACGAACACATAATATATTTCATTATTAACTTACTATACATAGGTGCGTTTAAAATATATTATTCCAAATCGTATCTCAAAAGAATTAAAACACAAAAAATGTATAAGTACTAAGAATATAGTTGATTTAAATCTTCTAATTCTGGCAACTGACAAAATATGAATAATATAACCCAATTCGTTTAAAAAGTAGATATTACTGTCAATCATTAACTATTATTATATAAGTACGGTGATTTGACTGCGGGGTAAACGAAACATTTTTTTTTCAATTCTCATTTTCATTCAAACAGGAAGACTGAACAACTATATGTTCTGAATAATGTTTAGTTGGAAATCGTATCGTTTGAAATTAGGTATACAGTACTAGAACGATGTTTAGAATGTAGGTGTATTTGCATTATTCAATTTGTTCAAAACCATGTACAACGCGGCACATAAAACACATTTTGTTTATTGGGATATTGGCCCGCATAAAATATACGAGTTAAATTAGTACTTACCAATTGTATCATTCGTATGTTTTTCATCAATTTTCTGATGCGTATCAACAATAGAAAAATGTGGCTCACTGGCAGGTAGCGTAGAATTATGGGATTGCGAACATAATTGCTGTACTTGTGAATGTTCCGTTGAGTTGATTAAGTTCTTTTAAATTATGGAAAAAAAAAAACAATTACAATTATGTAAAATAGTAATTAAAATTTTTTTAAAAGGTTCCCTAATTTTATGACAAAAAAGTATCTGTACAGGTTGTAATAACTAGTAACGTTAAGCGCAATTTAGTTTTAATTTTTACTCATTATACACTTAAACTCATTTATACAGCGACTATTTTTGGAATAGTTTTTACTATTTTTCTAAAAATGAAAAAAAAAAAAAATTTAATGTAATAAATTGCTAGAGAATATTGAAAAAACATCATTGGTAATTAATTTAAAAATGTTAGGTATTTACTGTTATATTTTATACTTATGTTTGAAAATGTTAAAAAAAATGGTGTGTGTTTAATCGACCCGGACGCATTAAATTTGAACACATTTTAAAACGGTAAATTTCTTAATTTTTTAACAGCGTTTGATATTTGATTGTAATGTCTGGAACAATGCATAAGTACAATTATCTACGTCTATAAAATTTGAATTAAAAGACACCCGTTAAAGTATTTCACGTATTTAAAAAACGCATATTTTTTTACATACTTCGAATTTGATTACACACCGATTCTAATCAATACAAATTACAATTTTAACCATTCTAAAAAAAAAAAAGTTCATCTCTTACCCCTGAAGAATACGTGGTGGATGGGGTTGACAAAGGTTCGTCTTCATTAAATATTCTTTCCAAGTTCTTGTTTTCCATACTTTAACTGTACTATCGACCAAGCCAAGTAGGTAATAGCGTTTATTAGACAAGCGTTATTTAAAAAGAGCAAATCAGTGTTTTCCGACACTATTGTATTTCTTACAGAGAAAGACAAAAAAAACAAATTCTTTTTCTCAGAAACTAACAGAAAATCGTTTTTCTTTTTCATTCTATTGAAAACACCGTTGCATTGTTATAGCAACCTACAACGTGTACAAAGTAAGTAGATAAGGTACGTTTTTAAATTATTATTTTTTATGTGGCTTTCATTCTGTAGTTTTTTGCTATTATCAAGTAATTTTTGTTATAGGTGCTCATAACTGCAACAAAAATGTTTTTAATTTATTGAAATTCGTACACTCTCGGAACGGACGAAAATTAAACGTCATAGTACGACGAGTTTCAAACCGTATCGACTATTAATTAAGTACAGAGTTGAAAAGTTTTCATTACTTTGTAACTGTTTTATAAATATGTAGGTATAGTAGTTTTTATATGCTTGTAGAGACTAATTATTTAGTTAGTATAATTCTTTATATTATTTTTTGTCAATGACTAATAGTGAATTCGGATTAAATCCGTAGATTAATAGGTGGCCAGTTACTTACACGGGTCGAGTAGGTCACAGCTTTGGACCGATTAATGTTTTTAAAAGCGTAATTTTAATAATACACAGATATAATGATGACAGAATCAGAATTTTTTGTATGATTTGCGTATTATTTTTGGAGTAGTAGTAGTAGTAGTTTACTGTTACCTAACCTCAGATAACGGGCTTTTTGTTTTTTTCTTAATACAGATTGTAAAAAAAAAAAGAAATTAATCATCGTTTTAAATAAAAACACCATGTAAACTCAACGTATACTGAGATTCAGTGCTTGGGCCTCGCTGCAGGAAGGAACCTTTGATTTTGTTCACTTTTTAAGAGACAAACCGGAAACGTATCCGATGGAACGGCATTGGAGTTTCGTTAATTTTTCGGAGGAACATTTTTTTTGTTCCTTTTTTTTATGTTGTTTAAATAATTTTTAGTTGTAGGTTCATTTTTCTATCTAGAACAGTATTTGGCGGTCGTTATCGCAGTCGCAGAGTAATCACATAATCTACTTGGTACTGTTGTTACTACAATAAAAGCGCTTAAGTATACACATTGTAACAAAATGTATTACAAAAAAAAAAATACTATAAATCCTTTCAATGGAGCAGTTCAATATTTTTACTGTTACACTTTTATTAACGATAATCCCGTACATTACATTACAAACGTCAGTAAACACGTATTATCATATCGATTTGTTTGGTCTATTTGAAAATTCTTAAAAAATGTCGTTATTCCCGAGCAGGATCGTTTAAAAAAAAGCTTAAAAAAAAAATACGAAAATGCGTCCTTTATTCTACGGTACTTTTCGAGTAAATTTATCATAGAATAATCCACAAAGCACGGACCGTCGGTTCTGGCGGCCGCTTTATCAACAATTGTTATCATACAGAACGCGAGCGCGCGCGCTTATCACGGCCAGTCGCGAAAATAATATTACGCGTGATAAGGAGAGTTGTTGTTGTTGCGGTTGTTGTAACAATATTACGCCACTTTACGGGCAGCACAGCGTACGGGCACAGCGACAAACGACGTCGAATCGTTGTTCACGCACAATAATCGAACCGCAGCAGCAGCGGAGTGGTACGTAAATAACGCCGTTTGTTTGACCACGCAAACAATAAAAAACAAAATAAACGACAATAATATTTCGCGACCGTGTGAAAACGTTTTTGTTTTTTTTTACCAACAGTTCAGTTTTTTTGTTACGATGCGTTTGCGGCGGACGTCGTTCGAGTCGTCGTCCGCGTCGCCGCCGCCGAAATCGAAGAAACGGGCGATATTATAAACGCTCTGTCGTTCAATCGCCCGCGACAACAGCTGACGGACGAAAAACGCCGCGGATTTCTCGAAACGGCGATTTTATGTCCGACTGACGGCCCATCGACGTCGCCGATTCAGCAGCAGCAGCAGCCGCCACACCGAACGTCCGGCATCGTTTTGGTCGTATCCGAATGGTGGACGCGTAGACGAAATCCGGCAAACTGGACAAGTTACCGGAGTATCTCCGCGACACCGTGGACTGGTTCATGGGGTAAGCGCCTTGACCGTTTTCCAAATAGTTTCGTATAGTATTCATACAGGCATTATTCACATCCAAGTACGGAATGAACACACCACGACGTAGACCGATCATGATGCTTCCCAACGACCCGAGAAAACTCTGCGCATATCTATGCGTTTATATTTTACGATGCCTGTAGGTGTACGTACAGCACGTTTAGAATGTTTGTACGAAAATCGCTTTGATAATGACCAATATTGGCCTTGCAGTTTTTTACATTTTTTCCAATCGTCCCAAGCGATTGTCTACTTTGTCCGACGGCCGGTAAGTGGACGTGGACACGCCTGTATGGTACTTGGGACATTCAAATGTTTCGTTTTCCTCTTAAAATGGGGGAAATGATATCAGATGGGGAGGACATCGAAACATTTCGGAGCAACCCTTGATTAAAATATGTAACGCGTACAAGTTGTCCTGTTTCGTCTTCAATGTTTGTAGGTGTTCTGAGCTGTGTTCTTCAATCTTTTCATATAGTGCCTACATTAATATTACAAATTTTTGGACACAGATAGATGGTACTCTATTTGGAGTTTTTTTTTTGAAATCGGTATGATCATAGGCCGTTCCAGAAATGAATCTCGAGCGCAGCATATTTAATTTATCAAATTTCCATACCTTCGTATCTTCACAATAATATGTACCTATATTTTTTACAAATACATTTTATGCCGTTTTGGATTTTTTATTCTCTTAACTATATTATCAATTATAGACAGCACGCGATGTATTATACCTAACTATATTGCATAAGTAATATTTTGTTTTTATTCTTTGTTGTTGTTGTTCCTAGTTAACTAAATAGAACATTTTTGCAAAAGTTACAAACTCAACTTACTCCTAACTGTAACATAGTACAAAACAAACGCATTGATCCTAGTAGTACACAACCTATTTAAAATAATTTTCACTCCCCTGTTGTTTACTAATTGACAACTCGAACAATTTTACAATGTAGATAACTGACATTTTAATGTTAATTGGCCATTATTGTTGTGTAGAGTTGCGTATTCTATACTTTGTACTATAATAGGACAAAATAATATTCATTGTTGAGTTTGCGTACATTGTATAACACACTGAATTCAGAAACGTATAGTTAATTCGCTGTAGAATGTGAATCAGTTAAGTTGATCTAGTTTGTTGTTACATTGTTTATAAGTAATCAACTCTATGTATTTGAATGAATATTGCTTAACGTCTATTAATGTTGTGAACTTGATGTTCTCCTTGAAGTGTTTTAACGATTCACCTTTACTGTGTAATTTTATCAAATAACCATGCCTAAACTTTTTAATTTTAATTTAAAAGAATCGTCTTAATATTTTTTGACTTAGGTACTTCATTAATAACATAAGAATTATAATACTTATTAGTCTTATGTTTCTGATGCAAGTTAGCTGTGTAGTTTATACATATCGTGTTATAATAGTTTTTGCCATTTTAGCTATTTGAAGTAGGCACATAAAAAAAATCTTTTGTCGTTTCTTTTATATCAGGTATTATTAATGCAAATTAATTGTTGTCGGCAAATTTGTATTTTTGTATTTTTTTTTAAACAACCAACAAAAATTAACAAATCTGGTTTTGTACAGAGGTACCTATTTGTTATTAAGTGTTTTAAGCCTTTTATTTATAGGTAATAGGTACAATGTAAAATTAACATTTTTTTTTCTTGTCTAGTTACTTAATAGTTTGTTGTTTATACATTCAATAGAAAAAAATATTAGAATATAAATTTACAGTTGATACCTACTTAAATTAAATATTTATTATAATCAGAGTTTATAACTATTTTGTTAAGTATTTTGTTTATTAGGCTATAGCTATACGAATTGATCAAAGTTTTTATGAAACTCAGGATTTGGCTGTTGTATGAGTGTTACTCGTTTTAAATGATAGTAAAATAATATTTTCCCAACATACTATGTATAATGTGGGTACTTCTTACATAAAAACTTATCATAAATTATCAAAAACATTAAAAATATGTTAAACGTATTTTTTTTTAATTGGTGTTACTAGATATGTGTTTTTATTAAATATAAAACAACCAGTTTGTTTTGATGATTTTTTTTTTACCTTGATTATGAATTGATTATTAATATTTTGTACTTAAAATTTGTATTCATGCCAAAAAATAAAATTTTGTTGGCTTACTAATGAGCTCATCAATTCATATTAATAGGTATTAACTGTAGTTATTGTATTGTATATGACTACCAGTTATTAAACACATATTATAAACTATTTGGTGTGATGAGCTATTTTTTATAAACTATAAGAACCAGTGAAACAGACTAAAATAATTAAAATACAAAAACATAATAAGTAGGTAAGGTTAGGTTATATTTTATGCATAATTTTACTGCACTCATTTAATAATTTAAAAAAAAACTGATTTTTTTAAATTCTTCAATGTAATAGGTTTGTTTTAATTAAAAAAAATAATATGCGCTTTAATTTTAAAAATGTTTACTGCATAGTTTCTTAATAATGTCAAAAATGATTGCCTCGATGATATATTTTATGTTAATAATAGTTTGTTTTGTTAGTTAAAAAGTTTTTATAGACTATTTGATGTAGTATTTACTAGGTAGATACCTACACAGAAAATCATTTAAACCTATTGTTAAAAAAAAAAAAAACAAATTTTAAAAACATTTTACAGGTTGCTACCTATGCAAATCATGTAATCCTCTTAATGTATGCTAATGGCAAATGTATAAGATAAGTGAACGATAAAATAATGTGAATAAATATAGTTTATGTAATGATGTGATATAATTGTATATAATTATTTGACTTATATTTGATCATGACAAACTATTAATTAGCTAAAAAGGTTTGCTAAATAATTTTTTTTTTTTTTTAGGAAAGGTCGAAAATCCAAAGACAAGGAATCATTGTGTACTGATGATAACAAGATGTACTTAGAAGAATCTGTATTAGAAAAAAAGATATTAGACATGGATCTTAGGATATTAGTCGAAATGCCAAATGGAATAGATTATAATGAATGGCTCGCTTCTCATAGTAAGTTTAAAAAGATGTTTGTTTGCCATGATTTGTTATCAAACAATATTCAAAACTTTTATTTGTTTTTATAGCTATTTCAATTTTTGACAACACCAATTTGATTTATGGAACCGTTTCAGAATTCTGTACGATTTCTGGATGCCCTGATATGGTTGGCCCAAACTACAGGTATTTCATTAGTCATATTTACTTGTATATAAATAAAATTTGTTGCTGATATTCCGCATCCTAAATAAGCCTAAATTTACCAGTCTAAAACAGCTGATTAATATTCATTATTTAGATAACATAAAATGAGTGCTTCTTTCCAACAAACATATTTCTAGTTTATTGAACTGATGCCATACGAATAATTCAAATTAGTTTTGTACTTTGTTTTTTAGAACCTATCTATGGTTTGATGAAAAAGGAAAGAAATCTCGCGTTGCTGCTCCATTATATATAGATTATGTTATGACATACATTCAAAAGACTATTAATGATGAGACAATTTTTCCAACTAAATATGGTGTGTATAAAAGTTTCTGGAAATTATACTCTTTTTTTTAAGAAGTCATAAGGTATTAACATTTGATTTTTGTATTTGTTGTTATAGCTAATGACTTTCCAGTTGGGTTTGAGGTTGTAGTGAGAAAGATATTTAGGTTGTTGTTTCACGTCTTATCACATATTTATCATAGTCATTTTCGTGAGTTAGTACTTTTAAATTTGCATTCTCATTTAAACTGTGTGTTTGCTCATCTGTCTGTCGTTAACCACCAATATCAACTAATTGAACCACGTGAAACAGAAATTTTACAAGATCTAGTTGTAGCCTTAAAAATCTTGGGAATCAACGAAGATGACAAGGAAACAGCTACTGATTGCAGTGACCCTACCGACGAGTTCAAAGGAGTAATCAGCGAGGAACCGACAATGTCTTGTGCTGATCAACCTATAAACATGTTCCCTAATCCTACTCTTACTAATACACAACCTTTAGGTACTCAAATTGATAATTTATAGTCTAATAGAATGTTAACACGTAACATATATATATATGTTACAACGCTTGTACATAGATTTTCTTGTTGAATATTTTAGCAAATTTTAACTGTCAGACAATATAATATTATATACATTTAACTGTTTAAATTTTTCAAAAATATAGGTCTATATTTTAACATAATATGAAAATTATTTCATTTATTGTATTCGGTATCGGACGATTATGTTGTTACGGGTGTTTGATCTTTTATAATTGTTCCTGGACTTAAATTAAGAATTAAAATTATATATATGTTAATGTTATCTATGATCGTGGTTTTGTTATTGTATTGTTTGCCACTATTTTCCGCAACCGTTTTAAATAATTCAAAATGGTGTATTGTTCAGATTTATTCTAAATGTTTGATAAAAATTTTATGTTTGTTGAATACTTATAATGTATTTTTGATGTCTAAACTGAAAGTATTTCTATTTTGATCTGCACATAATATACTATATTATTTTTCTCGCGCACGATTATTTTGAAAAGTTGTTACAATATTCAAATAACTATCTTCAGCTCAAGTTTTCGTACTTTCTGAAATTATTTATATTATGTTATATACGATAATATGTTTAAACGCCCTATGTGGACAGTTAGTGAATATAATATTTGTTACTATTATCTTGTCTTTCTCATGTGATGTATTTAAATACTGTGATAACAAAAAAAAAAAAAAAAAGTGCCCTTTTTAATTTCATTATTCATTTTCGGAATCGTACTTATTTATAATTATTGATTTGATCACTTATTTTAGGTCGTACGACGTGTTGTAATATAATATTGTAAAACTGTACGTGTTGAACGTGACAATAACTGGACACGTGTGCGTGAGTTGGCTATTAAATAATTGTTAAAAATGTTAATTATTGATTACAAACTCTATTTCATCGGCTGTATGTAGACGTCTAAACTATTTAACTATCATATTTATATATTGGCAATTTCAAAGAAATTTCAATGCGTTACTACCATCTATAATAGTCTAATGCTTATCACCACAAAACCGTCCAATATGTGTTGTTTTTTTCTCGATTATTTTATTTTTGGTAACCTCGTGTTATTTTTACTATTATTAACTTTGTTTTCTCATTATAGTAAACGCTCGCAAGTCTGTTATTAGTTTATTGTGTTAAAATTATTCTCATTGTTCTATTGTTTGAAATATTGTGAAAAGCCTAACGTTAATGTTTATCTGAGTTACCTGATTTGTTAAAATGTCATTTACCCCTTACGTCCTTTTGTTGTCGGAACAGAATCCTAAACAAAACTATAATGTTATATGATAATAATAAGACAATTGTGATTTTTTTTTAGTTAATTTTTATCGTAACTTTATTTATTTATTTTGCGATGTTCAATTAATTTTTATCGAACACTCGACACTTTGAGCTAACAGTGTGTTTCGACATTACAAGATTAATGTTACTTATTTATTTTTTGGGTAAAACAAAGATGATTTTAAAAACCGTTTATTTTTTATAAAATTAAAACTGCAATGTACACATTATGTATTCATACGCTATTATTATATATACTGGAAATACAGTTATGTGTTTGTAAAATACGTTAGTTTAGTATTATAAGGCTGAGTAAATGAATTTGCAATGTAGCGTTGTTTTAAGTTACATAATATCGACCCAGTACCCCCATACCCAATATTGTATCTGATCCTATCTGTTTTTTTTTAGAATTCTAAAGAATAGTTTGCTAATATCAATTTTTGTTACTATAATTTGTCGACCCGACGTACCTGTTGTAATATACTGAATTGTTGTTAACGCCCCCCAGTGTTGTATTCGCCAGTTTATATTTTGAGTTTGTGCAATACAACCGAGTTCCTGTGTAACTTAATAGAACTTACATTTTAATGTTTACGGTAAAAAATTGAAAATTATATGCTTACAAAGCTTAGACTTATGTGAAAATAAAACAGTGTTGTAATGTTAAGGACGATACTTGTTAACTACTAACGTGTTATAATTTATTATTGTTGTTCTAATTTAAAATATACAATGTGTAATACAAATTGATGGCTATAATTCAATGCACAATAATTAGTTTCTTTTGCTAAGTAGGCTACATTTACACATGCATTGTTTTCTTAGCAAAAGTAACCAATGATGCGTGTCGCAGAAGAACGTCGTGAAAAAGTGTTGTGATTAAGTCTCTTCCTTCACACCATTAGTTTTCTGACACACTTGTTACAACACTTTATTCGTCATATTTCACAGTCAATACGCTTAGCTTATTAGCTGGCGGTTTTAATTTATTGGCTTTTACGGTCCGATACATTTTTCCGCAGTAGCCTCCACCCGTTGTGGGCCAAATCTTCTTTGGTACTTGTATATTTATATAAGTCCAATTCGAGTAAATTTGAAAGAAAATCGTGTATATACGATGACAGGACAACGCGACAGAAGGGTGTGTCCAGTAACACTGCTTCAACCAGATTTAATTACTTAATCGTTTCGGATTCCTCCTCAACTCTGATTTTTTTTTAGATTCTGAGCGAAGCGAGATTGATTTTACAAAGATGTGTGTGTGTTTTTGTGTCTGCGGCACGTGTAGCTCCCGGGGGGGAATCGCTCCGATCTTCAACAACGGTATCTCTCTTTTTTTTTTTTAGTTTTCGCGTGACCAATTCCGTTTCAAGCGACGAGGAGGACTGTTTGGAACAGTAAGAGAGGAAATGTTGGATGTATCAATGCGGAGGGCCACGAATTTAAGAGATGTTTTAATGCGAGTAGCCCAGCTGGTTAGTCTGTCGTCAAGACGAACAGGGTTTTCTGTCGCGTTATCGTTAGTGTGGACTAACGTCGAGCCCTAAAATCTATCTTTCGAGTGGGAAGTTGAAGTCGGAGCATTCTTCGTCTACAAGGAAAAATCGATGACGGGGGAAAAAAGAAAAGTTATCGTAAAAAACGCTTTTCGTCGCGATCGCTCAGAATCGAAAAGCTAGAAACGCACGGTTATCGCGACCAATAATTGACCAACAATTATTGTGTTGTTACGCGGTATCGTCGTGGGGCAAGGTCAAGGTCGGATCGGGGCGAAACTTCTCGCGCCGCAGATCGATGGGGGTGTAATAGGCTCTGCAAAAGCGCGCGCAGTCGTGTCCCTGCCGCCCCCTTCGCCTGGGGTGCCCCCTTTCGCCGCGAGGAAGGGCCGGCCGGTCGAAGGGACCGCTTCGAAGACTCGCTCACGATATTACGCGCGTGTGGTCATGATATTTATGTATATTCGTTCGTCCCAGTCGCAAACGAGCGAGTGTTTTTTTCAAGGTGTGACGAAGCGTATTTTCACCACCAACTCTGATCAAAAACTGATTGTAAAACGCAATCGACCGTGTTGACGGTTCGCTCGATAGTTGAATATAAAAAACACGACGTGCTCTTCCATAACGCTCTCAGATTTTTAACGGTAGGCACACGTAGATAGACTCTACACGGTTGTAGTAAAAAAAAAACACTAAGGGAAAAACGTGTGTGAAAATCGCGGAAAAAGGCCCCTGTTTTCCACACGTTTGGATTTTCAGTCGTCACGTCCACCCACCCGGCAACAACGACCGGAACAAGCCGACGAAACTTTCGCGTAGTATCGCCGCGATACGGGTCTGATGCGAACTTTTCTGAGCGCGACCTCACACGCGTGAAAAATTCCTACGAAAATCCGTCGTCACGATCGGCCGTTTAAATTCGGACGGTTCGGTGAAGTTTGGTGAAATCGGTCATACCTCCAGACTATTTTCGAGGGGGAAAAAAAACACCGATCCGAGATTTTGTACGCGAAACGAAATTTTCCATCCGAATAAAAATATTTCGAAAAAATCGGATGGTTCGATGGACGAATTAGTCTTGCAGGAACCGAAGTTCCGCTTGTCAAAATAAAAATCGATATTAGCTATGTGAAAAGTCGAATAAACGCAATAACGTTTTTGACCGAGCACGCAAAAATGTTAGACTACGGTTGAAGAGTTGAAGAATAATGTTGCCAGTGAAAGGGTTGCGTTTTTTCGAGGCGTTATAACGCGTGTCGGTACGTTTATCGCCGTTAGAGACAGAACGAATGACAAGAAAAAAAGTTTCGGGATAAACGTTTTCCTCGGGCTCGAAGAAATATAATCAACGTGTTAAGTATATTTAGTATGTACCAATAATTTAATCTCAACTTTAAATTTAATCCCACGCAATCGAATCTTCTTAAAACTATTAAGTAAACAACACGTAGATTTTGTTTCGGCCACCGCTGTGGAACAATAACTGCGTAAAATTCAAAATATCCGTTACTCCGCCCTTAAAAATGATCGAAATCGTTTGAAAACCGAACAACCATTTTTTAACGACACGCATAAACTTCAAGTCGAACCTTTCGGACTCTGGCCGTTTTTTCCTCAGAACATAAAAAATATTGAAAAATTTTAAAAACGCTTCGAACAGAGAGTACCGATCGATCATCTATGTCTTTCGAGGTATCGCGCGTCGGAGCATTACTAAAAAAAAGTGATCTCACAAAAAATGAAAAAATCAATCTAAATCGTCGTGTGAAAAAACGCGTTTTCCGTAATCGTTTGTGCCCCCCCGTAAGAAATACGCGGCCGCCGCCCGGAATGACGAGAGAATTTCAAAGTTTCCCTCGAAAATGATCGACTGAAATCGCGGCGGAACACTCATGAGACCCTCCCTAAATAACGTGTGTAAATCAGTCAATTTAGAGCGATTCGCCCGTTTTTCGTTTTTTCTCGGAAAATAATCAAAAATAAAAAACGCTTTAAATAAAGTACTCTCGGTTCCATCGTTGTCCGTACGTTGAAATCGGCGCGGTTTTTCTAGAAGAAGAACTTTTGATCAACAAAAAAACAAACATCATTCGCTGACGCTCGGAGTTTATAAAAAAAATACGCACCGTCTCAGCCTCTAGAGTCCTGTGCGCACGCCCGCCACGCTGCTGTGTATTACGGAGTGTCACCAAAGCGCTGCACACCCTGTGACTGGCGTTCGCGCGCGCGCCCACTGCGGTCCGGACACCGGAGCGCGGCGTCTCAGCAGCCCCCGCAGCCCCTAACCTAATCTTTCCGCCCTTTTTATCAACCCGCGTTCCACCAGCCCTCCGCTGTCGCCAACCCCCCCGTCAACGTCCGCCGCGTCGCGCGCCCGTAACGCACGAGCGGCGGCGGCGGTACGTCCATTCGCGCGCCGTCCGCGTACGGTCGTCAACGCGCCCCGCCGCGGCGTCCAACAGCCATCGTCGCCGCGGCACCGTCCGCCGCCGCCGCCGCCGCCGCCGCCGACTGCGACCTCGCTGCTGCTGCTGCGGGCGGTCCGGCATCATGGAAAACGACGGAATCCGGGTACGGCTTTTTTGTTTTTTCGCGCACACTTTCTTTCGCCGTTTCCCGACAAAAATATGCCCTAGGGTCCGGAATTGTTTTCCGACGGTCGGTTTTTTTTTCCCGCCATCGCTTTTTCAGTGCTCCGACGCGCGAAACGCAGCCGATCCGAGACGGTTCGTTTTTTTTTGAAATTTTCACCGTTCTCGGAGACGCAAACGTCCGGATTTTCGAAACTTTGGCTCCGTCCGACTCGACGTTTGCAGCGTACGTCACTGAGAGGAAGAAGAACGGGGTTTTCCGATGAACCGATCGTTTTTGTAACGGAGTTGTGGAACTTTTCACGCGGTTGTTGTTGTGTTCCGCGAAACCTCTGGAGTGCCGAAACTTTGATCGTCGCGTCAGTTTTGCGGTCAAAAAACTTAGAAAATCTGTTCACACCATTTCGGTTTGCGGCCGATTTCGCGTCGTCATTGAACTCGTCACGATCAGGGGGAAACGTGTTTTTTTTTTTTTACGCAGCGGTCTATCGTAACGTCCAAAATAAACATCAAGCTGACCATAACACTTAAATAGATAAAGGTTATTGTTCGATTTGTTTTTACCGCGACGTACACTAGACAACCGAGCTCGCTCGGAATCGTATTTTTTAAAGGCGATCGATGCTTTCAGATATCGCGTTCCAACGTCTAAACTGGTGACCCGCCCAAAGCTGCTCCGTCGAAACTGCCCACGCGACCCAGGGTGATTCCGGATTTTTTTTGTATTTGTACCGTACCGTATGTCTTAACAAACACAAAACTGTGCTAAAATTCACTCTCGTTTTTACACTCGTTTTTTTTTTTAAATACGGCCTTGAGGTGACCCCGCACACAGTAAATATATTAAATATCTATAATGCGTTGTTCTAATTTGACGTACAAATTGTTCGCACCAACTACTGTGTTTTTGAAAACTCTTAAAAATATCATCATTCTTACCTATCTAACGATAATATCAATTTTGTATACATTCGTATCGTTAAAATCACATCGTTTGTGTAAAGTTAGGAAAACGTGAAAATTTTATGCAAAGTATTCTCATTTTGAACAGTTTTCGAGTACCTACTCTAAGTCAATATTGTAATACTGCATATGGGTACTATAGTAATAATACTTTTTAAACAGTCGTACTTAAGGGTCTTCGTCGTTTATGGATTTTCCGATATAATTGAGTGAGTTCGTATTCTCCAATCTTTGCTCTGAAAATATGGTTGTGATTATATGGAAAAACGTCACGTATTATACGTTTGGGAGCACTTAATCGTTATTTTAACAGTATAAATGGATTTTTAGTCATGCCAGTACGTTATTGTTTTTAAAAACACAATTTCGCGTTTCCGTGATTGTGATTTTTTTTTTTTTTTGGTAGGCCAACACCGATAAGTCGAATTCCTAGAGACCTATAAACAGTGTTTTAACAAGACGATTTTGCGATAAGTTTTCATAGTTTTATGGCCGTCCAAAACTAATGGAATATCGTCATCATAATTTCAATTTAAAAAATAAATATTTTCTAAAAAAATCATCCAGTAAAAACATAGGTTCCCAGTAGACATTTTAACGAACCGTTCTCAGAATGAAAAATGGATAGCGCCGTAAATCTGCGGAAATTACTGCCGAGACCATATGATATTTGCATCATAAAATCTGGTGCGACAAAGACGCGCTTGAAATACTGACTACTTTTTAGTTTTTTTTTTTTGTATCTTATTCAACTTTGTTACCTGAAACAATTCAGCTGTGTCTGTTTTTGCAAAATCGTTTTCCAATAATATTTCATGTTTGGGAGCCAAACAATAACAATAATACCTATGGTAGATTCTATATAAAACAATGTGATGCGTGGAGAGCGTGCACCATCACATAACATTCGGACGTAGAAACGGTTTATTGTTTTTTTAATTTTTTTTTTTATAAAAACCAACATAGAATGTCGTATGGGCTGGTTGCGAGTGTGGATGTCGTCGAATGGTCTAATGAAAGCGGTCTTAAATTAGAAACGTCACGGGGTCTGCAAGGCCCAATGCCAAAAAAAAAATAAGGTGGATGTATATATATGGACAAAATGAAAAATAATTTTGCAGAGATTGGAATGGAGAAACATTGCAGGTTAGAGACATGTGGAAAAAGCAAGTTTGTGTTGCGGTAATGAGTGTTTCAAAACCGAAGAGCTAGAAGAAGAAGAAGAAGATTATTTATTTTTATTCCATATTGTACCTATTATGGTACTCTTCTTGTCAAATCGTTGGCAAACGCATGTACACTCTGTTCAAAAACTCTACGTCTACGAATTAGGTGGTTTTTTGTTTAAATGTACGTATGTATTTCAAAAAAATCTAATTTGTTGTATTCAAATACGTATAGGTATTCTAAACACGTTTGAAAAGTATTAGATAAAACTGCAAACAGACACATTGTATTGTTTCAGAGGCGTCGGATTATTGTTTTTTTACATTCTCGTTGAAAGATTTATAAATATTAATAAAAAAAAAATTTAAAAAAACGAAGAACACGCGGTCGTTTAGAATCTAAATCTGTTTTTATGATTTAATTCGGACCACGCGTTCGGACGTATACTGAATACTAATGAAACTCGCCGGACATTTATAGTCTATTAACGGCATCGGTGCTGTTCTGAGTTAGAACCATTACTCTTAATGACACAGATTTAAAATGAACTATAGAAACGATATGTACAAAAACAAATTTATTTTAACAATTAGAAATTGATCGATTTTAAAATTAAAATACCTAGGGATTTTAAAATAAGAAAAAGAAGTCGCAAGTTAGCAACCGTAAGTAAACTAGGTACACCTCGCGTCAAGTTGTACGTTATATAATCGTTAGTGGGTCAGTCCGTAAGTACTGGAAATCTTTACGAAAATTTAACAATTTTCCAGCGATCGACATGACGTATATGATTGATTTTTTATGAGCAAAACTTATTATAAAATTTTTGAACAATTACGAATGTAATGATTAATGATGTAATGATTCGGCCGCTTTTCTTTGGTGAAAACTGAGACATTCAGTTTTATAACACTCCTAATTTTGACACAGACTTGATAACGTATTTTTATAAATAAGATTTAAAATACGTGAACATCAGACTTCACACACACACATTTTGTCAATAGAACATTAAAAATTGGCAAAATTTTAAGAAAAAAAATGGTTTTTTGATGTGTTTCTTTAGATCGTAAGTTTAGCATATTGAACTGATAAAAAAAAAAAATAACGTTTCGGGGTGTCTATAGACGTTTAGCAGTTTATTCTTTCAGCGGTTTTAATAATTATTAATATGAGTAATATTTTTTAAGATTATAATTTTTAGTATATAACTGTTATTTTTTCTATTTTAAAATAAAATCAGCAGTCTTACGGTTCGATTTCGATTATACTGACCTTACTCAGATTTGTTTATTTTTTAAAAGAAATTTAAAATTGCTCTAAATTTAAAATACAACTTTTAACTAAACCTTCCAAAACAGTGACCTACCTACTCGAAAGCGAAGTCGTTAACTGCGCCATCCATCGAGCATCGCACCCGACCTCAATATGTCATTTTATGTTGACATATTGTGAATAATATGTTTATTCCTTTATTTTTTACGTTTCATACGATATGTTTGCGTAATGCGCGTACGTTTGTATCAAATTACACGTTTAATGATGTTACCCCACCGAAGTTACACAATTCGGTGTAATTTTTTCTACGATATTGATTTGAGTATGAGTATTGTGGTTTTGAGACGAGTCTACTTTACTTAATGTTTTTTCAAGGTTTCGATCAAACTTATCGTTAAAATTATAAATACAAACGTGGTGAACCTGCATAAAAAATAATAATCGATTATTTAGATTTTGTTTGTGTGGTATAGTATTGTATTCATCACAGCCTGATTTTGGAAGATTTTATCGAGGATAAAATGTTACCTACTGAATTTTTAAGAAAACGTTTGATTTTTAAAATTGTTCACGGAATAGTTTGTTATTGATACAGTCAGGTAAACAGTTGATTCATAATTTATTCATCTAGACAACGCTATAGAAATGACGAAAAATGAATTTAAAGAAAAAAAAAAAACACATTTTTTTGTATGGTGGCTAATTAATTACAAAGATTAATTAAGAAGATGTTGTATAATTGTTATTTACGAATTGAAATATTAAAATTATTTATGAAATTTTTTAATTTTCTAGAATTTTACCAGAACCACTGTTAGAGAGTATGGACGTTAAAATATAATAAGTTGATATGTAAAAGTAAAGCGAATCCCCGTGTCTTTATTTGCGTTTTGTAAACAGGGTGTATAAAATAATGATAATTGTGTGTTTAACATATTTTACTTTCTTTTTCGATTTTTCTTTATTTTCACAAACTCCTAAAATTCGAATCGACATTAGCACGATAGTTGTGTTCGCCATAGGTATAGTTAAATTGTTTTGACATTAAATTAAATATTTCGCCGATAAGCAGAAGATTACAAACGTTTTATTGACTTTTGTAAAACGGAAACGACTCGCAATGCGTTGGAGTCCTATGTGATTCGAACTTTAAATTCGTTTAGAGAAAACTTTCAGTTTTCCACCATTCCACTTGGTATATAGACGTGTAGGGAAACGCTATTATACCGTTGTGTGATGATGAGCGTTGAACTTTTTATTCCCTCTCAAATATTAGAAAATAATGTTATACATCCAGAACTGTCGCGTATTTGCTTGCTTTCAAATACTTTTTGTAAAATTACCAGTTTTTTTTAAAAGCTTGTTCATTTTTGTACACTTCTAAAAGTGTAACTTAACACGTGCACTGAACTGATTTGAACTATATCGATATTTATTATTTATTTGTTCTTGAAAATTTTCTATAAAACGTCAATCTACGCTTTCCGAACAAATGACCAATCTACTCCTCTACCGTCGAAATCATTATTATCATGTTTTTTTTAAAAACGATACGTCGAAAAAATTCGAATGTTCTGACGCGTCGGTGCTGGAGGAAAGCGTATTGTTTCAACTCACGCCTACGACTGTTTCGTATTAATTTTTCTAGTTTTCAAAAATCATAAAAAAGTCGTGCTTGCGATTTCGTGCGCAGTAAACATTTAGTTTCTGTTTTATATAAATGCACCGTTATAAAACATCAATATTATGCGCCTGAATTTGATAAATAACGTTATTGTAACTACGTTGAATGTTAAAAAAAAGGATACGTCCGCAAGTGAAAAAATTGATGATAAATAATTATGGTAAAAAATGGAATACTACTTATATAAAAACAATATTATTGCAAATTATCGTTTGTATTTACCAATATTATAAATTTTAGTACCGACGTTTTGACAAAACATTTTGAATTCGGTTTTTATTCGTTAAGAACAATAGTATGTTCGAAGGGCGTTTATTCGACAAAACTGTGTTTTTTAAATTTTTTTTTCTACACAATTTTTACGAATATACTATAGGTTCAATAGTTTGAAGTACAAACGGTGAAACGGACTGAGATAATTCAATTTTTCCGTCGGAAAAGTAGTTTGGTACATGCGCGTGCTTTAACCACTAATCCGGAAGTATTGGTGAGCTGATTTAAATCATTTTTGGTTCATATTGTTTCGATTACTCGTTGCAGATGATAATTTACGAATTACTTATACAACAAAAGTCCGGTACTGTTATTAAAGTTGCATATCGAACTCCTTAAACTATATCGAATTAACCGAAGAAAATTTCAAACTACGGTGTTAGATTTCAGTGTGTACAAGGTCGTTGGAATATTATCTTCTAAAATTTGCATAAGATACCTCGAGAAATCGTTGTTTTTATAAACGTTTAACTGCACTCAATGTGACGAATATCATCGTCGATTTGTAGTTTTGCCGGAGAACCCAAAATAAAATCAATAAAACTTCGAGTAGTAGCTGGTAGTCTTTCCGCGTCGACGTTTTTCTTTTCAATTCGCTTCGTCCAAACCAGATATAGTTTATGTCATTTTTGGCGTTTGGATTGTCGATTATATTTTGTCTCACGCTGTACAATTTCGTAAGACACTCGTTCGCGGATTTTGACTTCTCTAACTTATCCAAGTGTTAATTTTATTTGAAAAAAATGTTAAAATCTGTTCAGTAGCTCGTTAACGAAAGTACTGTATTTTCGTTAACACTGTTTTAAAGCTTTTACACGTTTGGTTTGTTCAACCGTTAACATGTAGTTTTTAGAAAAAAATGTCATAATAATTTTTCGATTTTTGGACGTCGTATGACGTTACATTTTCTAAGCAACCAATTTACCTATATAGTCGTGCAAGCGATCAATCAGATATCGAGAGATAACGTGTTGTACAGTTTTCAAAATATGAGATGCGTTTTTGAACGGTGTTTTCTGTTTAATTTTTCCATACGTTTATACTATTAATTCTTTTTTGCCTACACGAAGCTCCTTAAAAACTGTCGTAGGTATTTTGAACGAACACCATGTAGGTTGAACATATTATACAAATATACACAAACGATTTTTTTCTCAATCGAACATACGCGTTCCACACAATTTTCGAAATTATGTTCAGATTTTTTTAATCACATAATTTCCTTGTCAATCACCTGCGTTGACGTTCAAACAATATTGTGAACACGTCGCTATCAAATTGCCTATGCGCGGAGCCTCAGTATTGGTATGTAAACGATCGCGAATATCCGAAAGTATATTTCATACTTTCGGATTTTCTTTTCGCGCACAGAAATAATTAATGATTTCGGTTTGACGGAAAAGAAGAAAAAATACATTTTATTGTAGTCGATTGAATAGAATTTTGAGTTTGTCCGAAAAAACAGACTAAACTGTAACTATTAAATATATTACGACGAGATTTGATGACCATCATCTCACGAGAAAAAATCTCCGGTTCAAACAGCCGGAAAATTACAATAAACACGCACGCCTCCGTTTTACAATCGACACGTCACGGCTAAAAGTGTTTCGTGCGAAAAATAGAAAAATAAACCAAGAATTTTTTCTGATAAAACGCGGTAAAACTGTTATTAAAATAAGTAGGCTGCTCCTATTTTATTATAATATTTAGACGTATTATAACAACGTCTGTATTGCATAATAAAGCCGTATTACACAATATTATTTCGAGGTCGATTTTGTTACGTTTAAAATTGTTTGCGCCGCGTACGTATTGACAATATTATTTATAAATATTGTGTGCACCTACGTCGGCGTCACGTCACGACGAGTGTTCTACCAGAAAAAGTGTATTTCCAATCGCGTTATAAAAATTAAAATGATATCGACGGTTAGTACAGTGTCTTACAGTAATATATATATAACTATAGGTTTTCAAACCGAACGATTATTATTTTGCACAAACTTTTGAATCGAGATGTTCCGAAAATATCAACTCTAACGGTCGTGCGCCCGGGATCGGACGAGTTACTCAATTTATCGCGACTATAGTTACAAGTCGCAATTGTGTAACTAAGTTACGTTTTAAGTTCCATCGACAAGTGTACGATTCCACCCGACCGATACAGGGAAAAATAATTGTTTCACCCATGAAGTTCGTACGTTTAAAAATCATCGATATTATACCGACTCTATATGTCCTATACGGCCGACAGGGACGGTCCGTTTAGTGAGAAACATTGAATCAAGTCCTGAAAAAAAAAAAACAGTTATTTTTTTGTAGTTATAGACGCGGAACCGGATAACATTTTGAGTTTGCGGGGAGGCGGTAGAGTCGTTCCATAAACGGTCGCAGGTCAGGTAAAGATTTCTAAAACAAAATTTTTATTTTGTTCTACAACCTATCGACGTCACGTGTAACACTCGTTGAAAAGTTTCAAAATTAACCGAGTTACGTTACGTTAATTGTAACTAGGTATGATATGTCCAGCCCCCCTGGTTGTACTGAACACATTTTTTTAAAAATGTGTTCACCGCGGACAGATTGCCTTAAAACGGATTCGTGCGAGAGAAAATAGTAGTATATGCGAGTGGATAAAACAATGAAGAAGATTTTACATTTGATATTATTGTGTTCAATTGTTTGTGTGAAATTTTCGATTTAAAAAATTATTCGATGTCGAAAATTCATTTCCTACGTAGCGATATGCACCGGTTTCGATCATCATAATTTTTCAGATTTCCCGCGTCTGATGGTAGTACGATACAGTGCAAAATAACCGTAAGTACAAATTCAACAGGATTTTGAAAAAGATCGATAAGCCCAGTTCTAAAACTTTTTAAATCGTTTTTTTTTCTTCTTCAAATTTCCTAAGAAAGACTGTTCGTTTTATTTTTAATGTTCTTCTGTTAACCGAGCATTTATGAAATCTATACGCACCTAATTGAATTCAATGTCGTTATCGAACAAGCAGACTCGCATCGTATAGGCAAATTATTTTGGAGCAAAATGATCCAGAAATATTTTGTAAAAAATTAAAAAAAACTAAATAAACTTAATAGAGTCTAATTGTTTTTTTTTTTTTTTTTTACAATATTTCTAGCTAATATAACCGTCGTAGTAGAGTATTTATTTTTAACCGGTACCTATCTAAGTAAATAAACACCACGGAACTCGTAGTTTTATGTAATATAATATACCTATACGTTATTATAATACGCATTTAATGCGTATACAATATATTATATCTAATCATATGATGGATTTTGGAACTTAACTCGAAAGAACTCGGACGCGTGGCAATGTAAATGTTGAAAAAAATTATTATTTGGTATTTAAAAATTACATGACGCCGTTGTATCGTTGTTAACGTTATCGTAGTGTGATTTAAATTCAAACTATTCGATTATACATTTTATAACGAACAAGGCGTTTGTTGTTCATAATAACGCGCAGCATTTTAAACGATATTATTTTAACATACCTGTATTCTCATAATTAGGTGTTAAACGTTCATAAATTCCTCGATAAAATTCATAGTACCTACATTATTTTTGTTTCATAGATCGAAACAATTTTCATATCGTAAACGTTCTGCGGTTCGTTTCAAATCCTGAACGTGGCGAATCAAGTGTGTAGATATAATTTTTACAAAAAAGTAAATTTTTTTTTTTTTGAAAATATTTTTGAGGGTATCGTCCCGCATTTATAATATAATCTCTGCAATTAGTCATGTAGTTGAATGAGATACTTTGGCTTGAAGCAATTGTTGAAATTTCGTCCGTAATCGATAAAGTCAAAAATACTTGTTATTATAGTAGGTAGAACCATAACCAAGTTTAAATTACGCGACAAAACTTTTCTCGGATGATCGTTCGAATTTGGTGAGATTCTTATACACAATATTACATCGGGTAAAGTAAAAACCGTAAGTTTCGGTAACAATTTCAACGATTTTTCGCCGAGTACGATATTTTAAACATTTTTCAAATTTTCGCGTATTTGACTCATCGTGTTCACTGTAGTCTTTGTCAGCAATGATTTAACGTTGCTTTGAAGTGTAAATCGTTTACCTTTAACATCGATCGATCGACCGTCCCAAAACTATGACCTACATATTCTTACTTTTTCCTCGTTGAAATTGCATTTCCACGATCGTGTTTATATGTCTTTATGACCGTACTTAATTGGTAATTATGATTCGGATATTACTGTGAACAGGTAACCGTTGTTTTTTAAGCACTAATCGTACAGTTTCTCGTGCTATTTTACAAACTGTTCTGTACATACCAAACATTATCAGTTATAGTACAGCTCGTGGTCGATTTTCGAAATTTGTGAGCAAAGACGTTTTTTTAAATTTTATTAACTAGGATTAGGTAAAACAAACTGCACTTGAGATGTTTGAAGAAAAAATCCTTTTCGTTCGATTTATTTTGTCGACGCGATGGCTGTAGATCGCGTTTTTCAAACGAATATACCTACTTAATAACATACAACTATATACGTTAGTTTGTAAAACGGTTTTCACCTTTCTACGGTTACAATTAAAATCGTGTACGCTCAATTTAAAATTCGCCACTCCCTTGGATGACCTCTACGCGTGTCCGTTACAGTATAGCGTGTATTCTGAACGCGAATGAAAAAAAAAAATTAAAATAATTATTACTAAGTTTATTGAGCGAGCGTTTTCTACGAAAGTTTAACGCATAATTTTAAAACGCTGAGCCCAAAACCAATATATTTGTGTTGATTGAATCCATCCTGTGTCCCCGCGGATAAGCATCACGTCCCCGATACTCCTAATATGATTTGCGCGTTATTGAAGTAAAATCGTTTTTTTTTTTTTTTTGGTTTGGAAAATTGACAACAACAGTCTTGTGTATGAACGCGGCGTGAATCGCTTATTTTAACAAGTATACACTTACCTCGTTATCGTAATTATAGTTCGGTATGATTGCTATACGTGCCCATACTTATATATTATCAACGATTTCCTGAAAACGCCGTAACCATAAATCGTGTAAACGTTCACGTTTTATTTAAACCATTATGCGTCTTCTTAATAGATTTAATTGGAATAATTTTTAGAGCGTATTTCGTAACATTATCAATATATATATTTTGTTTTCGGCGTGCGTGAAATCGTCTTTAAAAACGTTATCACCGCACACAGCGTTTTGAGTTCTCGCAGAAATCCATAAACCGACGTATCGAAACCAATCGAATAATGAACGAGTCAGCAAAACAGATTGACAATATTATGACATTATTTTGAAATGGTTTTTTTTTTCTCCAGATTTTCGGTGAACCCGATCAAGTGTAGATCATCAATCGAATCGTAGTGGCTCAACGATTCATACCCTGCCAAAGTCTTCCTGTGCTTCCGAACCTGTTCCACACGATGGTCTTATTGTTTTCAATCGGAAGGAAGCGGTGTGAGTACGTTTCGTTTTACTTATTCACGACTGGAGCAGAGAGTGCACAAAATTTTTATAAAAAAAAAAAAAAACTGAAAACACGTTATATAGTGTGCTGGGCGGGTGTTCTGTTTGTATTTTGGCTTACGAATCGTGTGTTTTTTATTTTACTAAACAAGTGTTGTTTTCAAAACGACGATAAAAATGAAAAAATCTATTCTGTGACAAAAAAAAATTAAAACATTTTACGACAACGTACCTAACTGTGCCGAAGTCTTCGAAACGAGTTCGATACGCTGAAAAAAATCGTCGTGCACGCGATATTAACATCTTTTGTGCATCGTTTTCGTAAATGTTAGCTGGTATCGTACGTAAGTCGTAGGGAAAAAAAAGATCACACAGCTCTCCGCAATTGGCATCGCAGTGATTTTTTTTTTTTAATAACTCGGCTGCACCATAGATTAACTTGTTTTTCGCTCAATTTAGATTTTGAACGTTGAATAATTGTTACGGATATAACATGTTTGTTGATGTATTTTTATTGAAATTAAGTACCGTAAGCTAGCTTCCTATAAACCAATTATTTATGACACGTTAACCGTTTTCTACACATTATTATTATTATTATATACGCGGTGTATAGAAAAATGACCTTTCCTTCATGCCCGAGACCCTTTTTGCTTGTATCCCTTTTAACTGAATGGCGTTTATTTTTAGCTCAACACAGCCGGCAAGTGGTAATATTGTTGTTAAATTCATCAAGGTTAATCGAATCAATCTAGAATATCAGAGCTTAAAAAACAGAACAGAACAGAACAGGTACTGTTGACGGATATAATGCGCAGTACACGTTATAATATATTGTCGTTGACTGTTTCAATTTTTATCTCGACGAAATCATCTTAGGCTGCAATCGTTCCACGTCTTTTTTTACGAACATTTTCAAGTTGTTTATTCGGTTGTGCCGCGAACAAGATTTGGATCTAAAAAAAACATAAAATTACAACGATAATTTTGTTTTTGTAATTTACACATTTTAGTCGGTAAAGTGAACCGAAGGTAAAAATAGAAGATTTTCACTAGGGACATTTTCTCCTCGTCGTTAGGCGCCGTCTAGTCTGCAACATCAATCCAATACCAGTCGTCGCGAGTAAAAAGTATTTTTTAACGAAATAAATCCGTGGCACAAAGTCTTGTGGTTAACGTGTTCACGTTCCATGTACTGAACCATCGGCTTGTTCAAATTTCTCGGTACTTTTCGAAATATTAAATTAAAATTTGCGATGTCGGATACAAACCGCTTGTCTAAAACTTCTGAAAAAAAAAAATCATCCGAAACGTGTCAGCACGTTGGATGAAATTCCATTGTGAATTAGCCGATTATTGCTGTTACTACGACGTTTTTTTACGATTCGCGTGGCAGAATTCTTTTGATTACACTACAAACGCATGCGAATAGTAGTTATTTTCTGTACTCATATATACATCAGTCGTTAAGACCAAACGCAGCGTTGTACGTCATGTTTCGAATTAAAAGTAAACGCTTTGGTACCTCAGGTCTTGTTCGATGCGCACGTATTTTTTTTCGAAACTATCCGTCGACAAGTGTTGAAAAATCAAGAAAGTTGTAATTTTCTGGTACGATATCTGCTCGAAACAACGAAAATATGTGAACATTACGTAAGGCGCAAAGAACGGGTCGAATAACGACGATTAAACGATATAAAACATTTATAGTACATAAAAGTTCGGACCCGTATCGATTTTATCATTGTGTGAGAAAGTCTTAGCTTGTCACGATCATTATTGAGGAAGTACGGCCAAACATCTAGATGTTTTTGTATTTCAACGTTTATTCCTTGGTTTTTTTATTGTAACTTTTTAATTATTTACTGTTTAAATTGTGACCCATTTGTGTACCTATCGTATGTACCTGTCGTATGTACCTATCGTTAGAGGAGGTACTGACGTTAAAAAACGGTGCATCGTGATTACGTACGGCGGTAAAAAACGAATAGCACGCGTCGAAACAACACGGTCTTCGCTTCACTCAGAATCTAAAATAGTAATAAAAAATCCTTGCTGTAACCGCGCACTGCAGTGACGAGCTGTGCAGAAAATTAACGCGAAACGTACCTGTATAGGTTAGGCTATGATTTGCTCAAAATCGTCTTACGCGCGCGCGCGCAATTATATAGTAGCTAATAATTATTATAATAAATAATTCGCAGACACTTTCTCGAATTTGGTTTCGGTTTCGACCGACTCGAGTTCAATAACTCGCGATTTCGCAGCACATTTTCATCACTCGTGACGACGACGACTGGTTAAACCGGCCGTCAGGGCCGAATCTCCGCCGCGATTCAAGACACCTATCGTATTCGATTAAATTATTTATTATTTTTTTTTTACCGATAATTGGCCGTCAAGTGGTGCAGAAGTTTGCGATTGTAAATTACGTTGTTCAGTCGCAGCGGTTCTGCTGAAACGCGACTAAAATATATATATTAAAGTAGTCGGTGATTCGTGAAAAACTGTCGGGTGGCGATTTCTCGCCTACGCGGGTAATATAAAATGAGCGAAAATCTTTGTCCGAAGTTGGCTCTACTTTGGAATTCGATTTTTTTTTTTCGTTTGGATAAAAGAGGACATCACGGAGCGGGAGATGAAATTTTTTCGAAATTCCACCCTCGATAACCAAACAAAAATGTATCCGACAGTTTGTCGTTGTACGGGAAATTAATGGTTTGTTCAGCTAACAGTTTAAAATAAAGACGGGATCACCGCATTTTCCAAAGTAAAACCCGTATAAAACGGTTGGTAGGTTTTTTTTTTAGAATTCGGCTCATCGCTATATATGGGAATGATGAAAATTTTTTCACAGCCGTTTCCAAAATTGAGTCACTTACGGGAGTTTACAGGGGTGAAATATGGGAAGGAAATAAAAATGAAAAAAAAAAACCAGGTCAGCTAGTCTCATAAGTGCTAACTATTTTTTTTTTCCCCATTAATATTCAGTCGAAAACCATAACGTTTTTGAACAAAAAGGTATGGAAAAACGTTTCTACATTATTAAAATAATCGTATTCCGTAATAATTGATGTACGTAATAACCACGAGTAAACGTTAAACTTGCACGACTCGTTTGTTATTTTTTTATTAAAATAAATAACAACACTGATGTGATGACTCCTTTTATTTTTAATTTGTATGGAAATTTTACTGTCACGAACGCGGAATCGTCCACCGTAAGTGGAATAAAAACGCCGTAAAGCTTTTTGAGTTATATAACGATTTTACAGGGAAATGAAGTTTTACCCGATCAATGAAAACATCCGCCAAGGATCATCACGATGTACTTAGGTTAGGTTACTACTTGTTGTAAATACGTCGTATTACGTCTTGTTGATAATGCTGTAGTAATGATAATTACGAGTACGTTTCATTTCAAAACCGATTTGTTTTCTATTCCCGACTGGTCCCGGTATTTGTTTCACTGATTTCCGAGATGGGTACCCAAAAAATAAATAAAAATACCCGCGACGAATAGCTTAACAGGAATCGAGCTCGCGCAAAGCGTACAGTACATCGAGCCTGCAGGATGGCGACGAATTTGGACCGGCGAAAAATGGACAAAAACTCGAGAAATTAATTAGACGACCCACCGGGGGGCTGAATCTAATATAATCGCGATATTTGAGTTTTATTGATCAACTCACGCAGAAGTATAAGTAAAAGTACTTTTTGTTTCATTTCGAAGGTTCATCACCAGAGTACAGGTTTAGTTATTTTATCGCCTTAATGTATTTCTCAAAAACGTTAGTGTTTTCAACCGATGTTATAAATTAACTACTATAATAGTTGCGTGTTTTATAGCGTGCGATACATCATACTAATATAAAGACAATTTTTCGGACTTTACCATAACTGCATTTAATGTAAAAACTATAGAAAAAAATAATAATAATAATCATACCTGCAATTAATGTCTTGCGTTGAGAGAAAAAGCAATTTTCGTTCTTTATAGTCGGACTGGGGAACAGTAGGACACACTAGACCTCTAAAACATAGCCTAACCTTATGCATAAATATGCGCCACTAAACATGCCAATATTTAACTAACTCTCGTCCGCCCTAAATTGCACACTAAATAAAATTGTCTAGAAATGAATGTAAATTTGTCAATTACCATTGTAGCGCGAAATCAGTAAATTTTATATTTATTACATAAAGGTGTTGTTCACGCGGGTAACATTAAAATATTTTAACACAACTCGTTTGTTTTGTTCGTTTTATAGGCGAATACGTACGCGTGTTTAAAACGCTTATTATTTTAAAAAAAAGTAATTTTTCTAGTTGTGTAAGAATTATTTTTCCTGTAATCCTTGAATCTCCTTAAAATATTCGAATTAAAAAAAAAAAAAATTTCTGTTTATGGCCACATGAAATTGTAATTTGTCTCATTCGCATCGCGGTGTGTTGCGTCGCACTCGGTACCTACCTACCAGAAAAATTGGTGGCGGACAGGAGCCATATTTGAGTAGCCATTTGAGGGATTATTTTAGATAATAGAGGGTTGTATATTTTTATTCGATCGCTTGGGGGTTTAATATTTTTGGGGGACGTGTGGAGAGCGAACATTTCTGTGGCGGCCGAATTCGATTTAACCAACTGTTTCGTCAAACGGGGGGAACATTTTAAGAGAAAGAGTCCGAAGAAATTTTGAAATGGCGATCTGTATTACACGTGGTTTAATGTTTTTTCGTCACCGCAGAATCGTTTAGTGTCTGCTAAACATCATTCGACGTCAGACTCAATCGAACCGAGTAATTATATTTGGTCAATCATCCAGATGACGTTATCCGAACTTATTGTGTTGGGTGAAAAAAAGAAAAAACCGCGATCACTCTATAGTTTGACGGGGTAGCGACTACGCTTTGGGCGGGACACTATAGTTCAGGAGTTAAACGCATTGTTTAATATCTGAAAGCGACGACGAATCGTTGCCTTCGAAAATACGATTCCGAGCGAGCACAGTTGTCAAGCACACGTCGTGGTAAAAACAGAAGATTTAACGATAAAAACTTTTATCTGTATCTTTCCCATTTTAGTAATACGAAAAAGTTTCAGCTTGATCTTTATTTCGTTATGGTCAAAACCGATGCGTAAAAAACACGTTCACCGTAATTTTTTTGCCGGTATACGGCCGCCCGGAATGACGAGTTTAACGACGAGATGACAACGTGAAATCGGCCGTAAACCGAGATCGCGCGAACCGATTTTCGAATTTTTTCAACCGTAAAACCGTCTATTGTTTAGATCGCATTTGAGGTTTCGAGACTCAAAAGTAAAAATCGCAGAGGTTTTACCGCGTAAAACTAAATAAATTCCATAGCTCCCTGGAAATCGATCGAAATTTCAGCGGTGTAAACCCGTCAAAACCCGTTTCGTGTACGTACAATTTTCAAGTAGAATATTGACGTTTTTTGCTCGTCGTAAATAATCGAAAAAACGCTCCGTACAGATAGTACCGTCTCGGATCATTCTTTTCGGAGCGTTAGAACCGGAGCATCCCTTCTACTATAGAAAAACTGATGGCAGAAAGTAAAATACATGGACGTGAAAAACGTTCTAAAGAAAAACGTTAAAATCCGGAGATCGGTATTTTTCCGCCCATTTCGAACTACGTGCAACACGATACGATCGTGACTTTGTTGACAATATTGTATTGTATTATTGTAGCGTGGAACAATCTAAAAAAAAAACAGAAATCCGTCGACACTTTGTGACGTTTGCGAGACGCGTCGTTTCGAAACGTTTTCCTCCGACGAGACGAAGATTCTGCGTGATCCCCGACGGTCTTGCCAATTTACGAGTTTGTTGTTGTCGCGCGGCCAAAGCGCTGAAAGTCAAACGAACGAAAAACAACGCGAGCTTATTTTTAAATGTTCTTACGGTAATTATTGTGCACAGCCAGCAAGCTGCTTTTGCCGCTAATTCAAATACAGTTTGGAGGAATAGTGCGGCACACGGATGCGAGAAAAATTTGACAAAATATAGTAGTTTTTGTGATGTTCAGCGAAAAGTCGAGTGTCGCGAGACTCGTGCGAAACGATACGCGAATTCGTTCACCCCGAACGGACGTAACGAATCCGTGCACAAATATGTCGTATATCTAGAGATTATTGTCGGGACATTACGTCTTGTACGCGACACTACGGACATTTATTCGAGTAAACTTTCCTTTGATTATTTTTTTATGCGTCGAAAAACGTTTTTTGAAATTCGTTCCCGAACAAACGGAAAAATTCCGAACGGAAAATTACAACAAACACGCGAGTAAAGTAGCTGGTAATAAATGAAGTTTAAATGTGTAAATTTCTTTTCTGTTTCGTACGATAACGGTCCGTCCGTCTGTTAAGCGGCGTGCCGGAGAGAATATGACTTCTGGGCGCAGCGAGGAACGCGTTGGTTTTACGATGATTTTTTCGTTTCGTCGACAGTGCGGGACGAATGCACCGACTTTTTCTCAAACGAATGGTGGTAGTACTTTGATTGAGGCTTTTTTTTTTTTTCAATTTAGCCCGCTTTTTGAGTTATCAAAAAAAAAAATTGGTCTAATTTTTAAAATCGATTTAGCTTTTCCCGTTGAATTGACTCGTCGTAGAACTCTTTTGAATTTTACGTATTCTAGCAGTTTGAAAACACGCGAATTCGAAAAAGCCCGATGGAGTGTATGTGTTGTCCGAATCGAAACCGATAACATTCGGCAGGCCATCGCGTGTTAAAATTTTCGTTGTTTAAATTAACGTTTTTTTTTTGTTTCAAACGTGGATACGGAAAATTTTTCGCCATTTTTATCGTCGGTTTAGTTTTAACAGGACGTGCACTAGACGACTGAGCTGAATCGTTTTTTCGAAAGCAACCGTTTGTCTGTCATACATGCTTTCGGGTATTAAACAGTTCGAATCACAGTTTAGGCGAACCAGTGACCCACCCGAAGCGTGGTCGCCACTCTGTCAAACTACCCACGCGCCGATTGATTCCGGCTTTTTTTCTCTGTATTTATTGAACAGTAGAACTTCGCTCCGATCTCTTTACGAAAGAAAGAGTCGAAAGACAACGGGGACGGTGGTTTAATTTTTGAAATTTTGTTCGCTACTCGAGTTATGATCACAAAATAAGTAAAATAAAGTTAAAATGCATCCGTCGTTTAATTTTCAATCGATTTCGACCGGTTTCGACGACCTAAATAAACGTAGGAAATGATTGTTTGCTTGCTCAGAATCATTGTCGATACTTCGTAACCAGTGTGATCGTTTCAAAAGTTTATAATAATAATAATACGTTTATTGCCTTTGAAAAAACAGTTCCATTATTTTATAACTAATACTCGTACGAATGCCTTTACACCGTTCCCCGTATGTCGCTGTACAAGTTTCGACTTTTGAATCACAGGTGAACCAACGTGGTTTCAATAACGATTTCTTGTACTAGGAAGTTAGATTAGAAATATGCCGCAGAACGCGTTTGATACTATAATCATTATACTTTTTTTTGTTTCTATTGACTAGAATAAGACCACGTGGATGACTACGTTTTATATTGACTGTATTGACTACGGGTAAGCCAAAATGCACCTAGATAAACTAATAAGTTCTTGTTTTTTACCTTAAACTGTACCAAATTATGAATAAAAAAAACTTTCTGAACCGTTATACGATTCGGCGGCATTTTTTTTTTCGAATCACACTACGGATATTGTCCAGCGAAAACAATATTATAGGTAGTTAAAAAAATTTCAAGAGCTTGGCTGCGTGAACAAATATTTCATCAATTTTCGTACAATATTGTACCTAATGAATTGCCATAATTTTGTAATATTCTATATTTTCGATAAGACTATATTATTTTATAGCGTGTTTTAATTATTTTCAACGACCATGTAGTATCCGTTTAAATTTCTACGTTTTACTGTTAAAATTTTTCTAGAATAATCTGCGGTTGATAAGATCGCAAACGTAACAATTGTTATTTGCGCGCATGTTACATAATAATAATAACGAATTCATTGTCATTTCGTAGAAGAAAAATGAGCGATAAAATATACTTGGTTTTTGTTTTTCGTAAAATTAAAAAGTTTCTGGCGTTCTCTGCATATTGTATAGGTGTGTTGAGTTTTAGTTGTTTGCTGGATATTTTGAAAATCGCAAAAAATTTGTAGGTCTTCGTCAAAAGCATGTAGAGTGCTCCTTTTTTACACAAAATTCTTTCATCTAAAACTCGTATCTTCACGCCAAACTGCTATTATGCTGTACAGAATATTGTTCTGAAACGTACCGACTTATATAATGACCATTCAAAACGGTTTTTCGTCTCGGTTGTATGAGTTTTTATAACCTAAATGAGGTTAAAGTATTACAAATATCAATGTTATCACATACGCGTTTAACATTTTATCAACCACAGAAATAAATATTAGTACTTAAAACTATTAATGTATATAGTGAACGTCGGAGCTATTTATACAATAACGTTTTCTTGATTTATTTACTATAGTTGTATAAGTATTATTATTTTTTGTTATCCGGTGATAACATAACTCGGCTTTGTAACAATTTTATTTGAACGTCTTGTAAATGCTATAATTGTAAATTACTTTTTTTTTTTATACTTGAACATAATGTTAATAATAATTAAGCCGTTAAACGTGCCTGTAGTATACTATTTATACCGGTGAGCTATAAATAACGTTCGATGTTCGGTACCCAATCGGTCCACACTACACCTACTGGCCCGATTATTTTGTAATTTCAAACTGTTTTTTTTATTTTTGATCTAATCTCTTATTGTACAGCATTATAATAATTATATTATCTTAATGGTCGTTTCAAACGGTTGAAACGTAAATTGTACAATATTATTACGTTCAGTTTATTAGTGTTAGGCAAGGTGAACGCAGGTGAGATTCATTCCGTAAACATGGGATAGATTTAAAAAAAAAAATAAGCGTTTAATTCAGCGTACGTTAAACTCTTTTTTTCTTTTTTTTTTTTGGTGATATCGAATTTAGTATTTATACTATTTACGCTCATAATATGTTAGTTATACAATAAAAAAGGGACGTGGTTAAACTTCAGGTCGCGTGGATAGTTTGACGGAGTAGCGACTACGCTTTGAACTGATTTGGAAATTGTGGTTCGAACGTTCAGTTGTCTAGTACGGTACATTTCTCGAGAATTTCAATGTTCCGTACTTAGCTCAAAAATATACGAAATCACTCGAAACTTCAACAAAACTCGTAAATATTTTGTAAAAGTTTCAACGTGTTCTTCGGATAGTCGGTTTGGAGATGTCACGGCTAAAAAACAGTTATGCTAAAGACAAGTTTGTCGTAATCGAAGTTTCATGACTTTGACTCTTTCAATTTTGAACTTTAAAGTTTGAGATTCCTCGAAGTGGTACCGTCAGAGTTCGTAGACCTTTCGAGGTACTGACTTTAAAAATCGGAGCACGTCTAATACCCTTAAAGTTGTTCACAGAAAACGTATCATTTTAAAAATCTAAAAATAAATAAATGTCGTATTGATGTGCTTCAATTTCGCGCGACTAAAAAAAAAAAAAAACCACGGGCGTGCAATGTAGTGTTGTTGGTCACTAATTTGGGTGCGTCAAACATTCGAATAGTTTTATTTTCATCACTTCGTTCGTCCAATATACGAGTTTCAATGATTTAAACGAGTTATTTTCAAAAAAAACATTGTAACGAAACAATTTCAAACGCGTTCACGATAATTCTTTTGATTTAAACGTAGCTTATACATTGATTAGATACGTACACCGGGAGATTCTAAATTGAAAATTATAGGTTTTACGAAATCGTACCTATAATAAGTACTAATTTGGATCGTTATTTTGATTGTAACGCAAAAAAAACTCTTCAAATTAATCTCGGGTTGACATCGTTTTTACGCGGAACTTTTAAATCCCATTTGTATTAACAAAATACGTAATGACAAAAACAGATTACCACCTACTGACAGTTCGGTTTTGTTGAATACGAGTGACACAAACAATGCTAATATCACATTAAAACAGCTGTATTAATTATAAGTGACAATAATTGTATGGACAGCATAAAACACCAAATTTTTTTTATTTTAATCTAACGCGTCTCGGTGGCAATCGGAAAAAACAATTTTATAATTTATTTCAGACTTCACGATAACCCGAATTCTGCTCGTTGTGCACTATTTATTTACACTTCCTGCCCCGTCGCTCGATCCAGTGCAGCGATCGGTTTCGATAGCGAAAACGTGAAACGAAAATACTGAAAAATAAACTACGGAAAGAATGAACGCGTTTTATCTCGTATTCTCGCGCGCATAAAGGATAATAACGACGTCGGTGCGCCATTATCGTACGATATTCGTTTCCTTGACGTGCCTCGTGTCCGTCGTGTTGTTGAATTCTATTAGTTTTCGCGGTCGCGCGGATTCACAATAACAATTACCCGTGCATTTTATTTATCGCATTCAGGAACTGTTTTTTTATTGAATCGTGCCCGCGTATTCGTTTCCTCGATCGGAAAAAGTGCGCGCGCCAGTCGTGCGCTGCGAGACGTCGACGGGCGCGACACGTTCGCACAAAAAAAAAAAACACGATACGACAAACACGTATAAATCGCGAAACGTCGATTTTCTTTCTCCGTCCACCGTGAACCGTAGGACCTCAGACGACGGTTTTTTACTACTTCCGACACACCGGTCGATCGATCGATCGGAATGCTACGAGGTGAACCGATTCGAATTCATCGATGGACCGTCCGCTTTGCATCCGTCGAGGCGCGGCATCGGTTTTATCTTGTAAATTTTTACGAATTCGAAAAAAAACCAAATGAGAGTTTTTTTTATTCTCAAAGAACAACAAAGAGTGTGACGAGAAATGTAGCGAAAAGCAGACGTCGCGAAGAATTGAAATCGGTTTACGGGATTCCTTATCGCGAAACCGACGGTTTAAAAACCGTACGATTTACGTGTGCAGACAGAGAAAGAAAATCGACGTTTCGTACACTTTAATAACCACTTTAAAAACCACTATAATCGAGTAGAGTGGACAGTGGTATTTTTTTTTTTGGAAAAAGTTATTTGTTTTTTATTTTTTATCTAATATTTAGATAAAAGCGTACTTTTCGTATAGCTGATAATCTTACATGGATAGTTTTTGAAGTAATTACCTGTCGCGATACCTAGACAACAACTTAAAAGTCATTTTTGGCTCTGAAGACATGACGGGTATAATTTGGAAAAGTAGAAAAATTTACAATATAGCCTCACCGCAACATAATTTTCTTTTAAATTGTTTCAAGTATTCATTCTTTTCCTTGACATTCGTACAAAACGTTTTATTTGGTTTTGTTCATTGTTTTTTTTTTAACCACATCCAAAATTGTTTCGGTTGACATTTTTACGCGAAACGAGCACATCGTAAAAATTTCAACATTAAATACATAACTTTGAAATTTACAATTACTATTTATTGATTGATTCATTGAACTCGAACAAATCATCGTTTCATCGTTACCTACTTTCAAATTTTGTGTAAAACGTCAAACTACGCTTTTTAGACTTAATCAGGACGTGACCTAACTATACTCCCCCTCGTGGCTCGTTACTACTTAAAAGCCATTTTTTTTTTTAGAACATTTATTGAGTTATTTTCGGAGTATATTTTAGGGTGATTCTAATCGGTTTAGGAATGTTTTGGCGTGCGTTTAGACGTTTTTTTAACTAGTAAAACTACGACGAATTCTTTAAAATTTGTATGGTTTCGCGACTTCTGTGTATGTGGCTCTGTGTGGACCCGTTGTGCAGCGAATCGTCGTTGACGTAGCGCAGTCAATTACCGATATAAACCGATGGTCCGAGTTCTTCAGATGGACTTCATAATGGAAACGGTTTTTGTCTGTAAACACAGGTGTGCATGTTAATCCGAATAACGAAAAAAATCCAATTATTATCCACAAGACTCGTCGAAAAATATTCATAGAAAACTGCAGATTAAAAAGAACAATTTTATAATAATCGTTTGATTTTTTTTAAATATTTTACAATGTATTTTTCCAAATTATTATAGTATGAAACACACGATTTCCATGGTCGTACATAAACTATATATATGTACGGTATAGTACACAGTTTGGTTCTTATCGATCAATCCTAACCTCAACGTTTACGATATTAAAAAAAGTTTTTAGCGATATTTTCGTTTAGAAAGGAACACGGATAGAATATAGAAACAGTTTGTGAACTCGTTGATACAAATGTACCGTTCCAAATTCGATCCATTACGCGTTTTCGCTAAAATAGCTGAAAAAATTCAGTCGAAACGAGGTTGAGCGCGACAATTATAAACTCGGAGTACAGTGTTAATCGAGAGCGCGTCCAAAATTGAGTTTAAAAACCAAGAGTAAAAATATAGTACAAAACTTAAATGTTGTCAAAAACACGTAGTTGTCATAACGTTTAAGAGCCGGAAATTTAACAGAAACCATTCAAAACGCGTTTTCTAAATCGAACAAATTTCAACGATTCGTTAGTTTTATTTTTGACCTTTTCATACGTCGCAGTAAATGTTTTTCGCAGCCTCTAAGAGCGGTTTAAATTTAAATGTTCTTCACACGATCGGACTAAACGTAAAAAAAAATTCCGATCACGCATTCTAGATACATAGTAATATACGCCAGTGACCTAGAATTCGACTACAGAATCGGATTTCAAATCGTTGACCCGCTCAAAACAGTGATCCAATCCACCGGCGAAATCGCCACACTTTTTCTCGTGTCAACTGATTTTGAAATGTTTCGTTACGAATGCCGTTATTGAAACGTTATTATTATTATTATTTTGTTTGTAATAATCGTTTTATTAAGTGTTTGTTTAGTTACGTGCGTCGACGCAGTAAAATATTGTTTTAAATTCTGAGCGGAGCGAGCAAGCTAAGCTATTGGTTTTGTGCGCGCGTTTTATTATTATTATTTTTAAATACGCCATACGTGTCGTACATACATTTACTCTCAATCAATCAAAATCAATCAAAATCAATAAACGAACGACACTTGGTTACCGTAGCGAAACAGACGTATTTAGGCGCCTAGCGTTAGCCATGGGCATGCCCGGATGAAAGTGAGTTTAACACGGATTTTTAATTTTTTTTTTTAATTACCACCGCTGCAGTAGAGGTCGCAGTATGCCGCACACCTTCCGATTTCTAACAGATAATAAAAAATCGGATTTCAAGTTTCGGCCTTCGAACCTACAGTAAAACATTACCGTGGGTATTTAATTAACGCCATTTTTCCATTACCGTAAGTACTACGTCTATCATCGTGGAATTTATTAGTTTTACGCGGTTTTTATAAAACATCGCCTTTTTCAATCTTTTTCTTCGGATTTTTGGATAAATTCACGCGCGATCATTGATCGTAATTGTAAAATTGGCGTGAAACCGTCGCTGTTCACATACTGCGCAGACCCGATATCGCCCGTAGTCGTGTGCGGCACTTTAAATCATGATTTCTGATGTCGTTTGGAGCACACAACAGGTTATTGGTGTATATTATTGAAAAAACATTGCATTTGTCCAAATCGTTACTGTACAAGTGTTTAAAAAATAACGTCCCAATCAAACGTTGAACGATTCTTCCTATTTTAAACGTCGTATATTTGAAATCAATCATGAACGTGCGTGTATTATAATACTAGACGCGTGCAAATTACCCTACGTCAAAGGAGTTGTTCAAACGGTAACTAACAAAATGCAAGTTTCCTTTATGCGAATTAAATATGTATTGTTGAAAATGACTAAAACACGAGAAAGTAGGTTTTTCACCCAATACGTTACACGCTCAAAGCAAAAATATCCAAAAACCGACAAATTATTATTATATCGAACACTACCTATATTATATTGATATAAAAAACAATGTCACGTTGTCATTATGGTTTCGTTTCGCTGGTAAAAAAAGAATGGAAATAGCTATAGTATATTTGCGCTGTGTTTTTTAAATTTACAAAATGTATTGTACCTATTGTCGCCACCGCGTTGTCTAAAAATTTAAAAAAAAAAAATACGTGAATTTAAATAACACGAGTTTGCCGCAGACTTTTAATTCTATATGTTTTTGTTGTTTACAGGAACAATGCGTAGTTTTTCGAGATTAAATTTATTTATACGAAAACAATGAATCCGGTAGTATACTTGAACACGCGGCTGTTTCGGAGTTTTAACGCGTGTTAATAAAATTTGCAAACAAAAGAGCGTTGGACAGTCAATATTAGTGCTAATTAAACGTTTTTCATAATGCGTTTCGTGGAAAATTATTCTTACTTACTTCAGAGGAACGAAAATGGTCAGTCGGATTGTCGACTTTATCGAATTGAAATTTAATAATACAAGGATTTACAATTCATTCGTGCATTCGTGGGGGTCGTAACGAATTTCTCTGTAAAAACGAATGCGAATATACCCGTGTACAGTTCGTTTACGTAGGTATTCTTACGTTGGTGTTTTTATGAATTTTCCTTAAAATATATTGATTGCGTTTTCCAGTGTTTTTGAAAAAAAAAATGTACAGAAATACAGTCTAAGAAGTAGTATAAATTAATCGAGTTTATAGAAATATCGCGTTCGTTAAAAAACTATGTATTTTATAAAAGCGAAGCATGGTTTTTTGCACATATTTTAGAGAGCGTATTTCAAATTTCTCATAGTCGAATTTGACGTATAAAATAGAACGGAGATAATAAGTATTGATTTTAATATTTTATTGAAACGTGTGGTTCGCGATTTTTCGAAAACATTAAAAAACTTATCACATCTAACATCGCATCGATGAATTTCGAACCGTTTGTTTTACAAAAGTATAGACTCTTTCTAGATTCTGAGCGGTGTATCATAACGTATTTCATTACATTTTTTAAATCCATACGATGGAAACATAAGGAAAAAAGCCGGAATCACTGTAGGCCGCGTGGGGTAATTTGACGGTGTAGCGACTACGCTTAGGGTGGGTCACTAGAGTTGCGGTTTAAACTCATTATTTGATATCTGAAAGCACCGTCGTCTTCGAAGATACGATTCCGAGCTCGCTATAGGTATATACGCGTCCTGGTAAAAACAAGTTTAACGACAAAAACATTTTTGAAATCTGTATCGTTTCTAATTCAATAGTATCATGCAAAAGTTTCAGCTTGGTCCGATCTCTATTTCGGATGGTATGATTAAAAAAATCGAAATCGACGTGTAAAAAACCCCGTAATTATTTATCTCCCCCCCGCCGCAAAATTTTGCGAACCGATTTTCTAAATATTCTAACCGCGTAACTATCTTGTTAAGGTTTAAACGTAAAAACTAGAGGTTTTATGGAATAATAAAATTCAAAATTTCCGTAACTCCCTTAGAAAACGATCAAAACCTGAATTGAAATTCAAACTCGTCCGACCTTTTTCTTAATGACGTGTGTGCGAATTTCGAGTTGAACGGAGCGATTTCGAATCTTTCGTTTTCGTATAGCTCCAAAAACAATCACGATTTCATAAAACGTTTCAAATAAAGTAGCGTTTCGGATCGATTTCCTACCTTATCGGTGCGTTGACATCGGCGGAGCGTTCGTTCTACTGGAAAAAGCGATCGCAGTGGAAAAAAAAAAAAATCATTGTAAAAACAGTACATTCTTCGCTGTCGCTCAGGATCTTAAAAGCGTTTAAATACGTACGATAAAAAAATGTTTTTCCCCTTACATTGCGTTGTATCGAACGTTTCGGTATACTTAAAAAAAATCAATGGACACACACCACTGTTGCGGTTATCCCGTCTCCCGTGTACGGATATATGTGCTTTTAAACACGTCAAACACCCTGTATGTATAATGTACGCGATAAAACATAAATAACAATAATAACGACGACAACGTTGGGCACCTAGGTTTTTGCATTGTCGGCGGTGCACACGTCACGGACGACGTGGACGAATTTAGACGACGACGATAATTGTCCGCTTCCGGCCGCGCTTTTGTTCGTGTTTTTTATTTTTTTGCATCGCCGCTGCCCCGCCCGTTGTTTTTCAAACGCGAAACTGGTGCCCCGTGTCCGCACTTTGTTTGTTTGTGTTCGTTTTTTTTTTTTTTAGATTCTGAGCGAACAACGATGTTTACGTTTCCCCGTGTACAACTTTAAGGATATACGTCCAAAACGTCCGACGTGATCTAGCTGTGTTGTACTATGAGAGGGGTCACAGTAATAAAAGAAACTAGGTTTGACCGAAAACGGTAAAAATCACGACTTGGGGTATAGGTTGGGTTCTGTATGTAGGTGTGTGATCACAAAGAACGCTCCGATTTTAACATAATGTGACACCTCAAAAGATTGGTTCCGAGACGGTACTTATAAATAATTTGACTGTTTTTGGAGTTTCGATCGGAAACAGTCGAATCATCGAAATCGCATCGTTCGATACGTACACGTCGTTGGAAGGCGAGTGACGAGTTAACCGCCGACATTTCAATCGATTTTTAACGTTTGAAGTTATGGAATTTTGAAATTTTTGAATTCGTTATTTTACGGCAGTCCCGTTAAGCGTCTGGTTTTCGTGTTTGAAACTTCAATACGACCTAAACAAGACGGTATTACGTGGTGTTATGCGGTGGAAAAGTTTAGAAAATTCGCACGATTTCCGTTTGTGTTTCACGTCGTTAAACTCGTCGTTCCGGGCGGCCGTTGTAACATTCGTTCGATTTAGACTAAACACGGTGGTATTGTAAATCTTTATTTAATCAATCGAATAGACGTGAGAACATTCATCAATTAGTACAATATGCTCTCTCGTCGTTGCCGTTGTTTTCACAAAACATTAATCACAGCCGTGTATCGCTCAC
>CM029361.1:28401768-28418044 GCA_017140985.1 Hormaphis cornu | reverse complement strand
TTATTTTCTCTAATTCTGTTTATTCTAATTTTATTCCGTAAAACGTGAAAATTTATGAACGCGCGTTGTGTAAAACAAGAGCGTCGTCCGCGACGAGTTTCAAAGGTGTCCGGCAGTTTTCAAGTGCCCATAAAACGAGTACATCGATAAAACGGTTTAGGTACGAAACGTCACACATGCCAATCTCGTAGTTTCGACTACTCGTAACGTTCAAATTTTGTTGTTTTTTTTTCACTCCTTAATCTCATAGCTGACATTTAACTCGCAGCCGAGCGAAACGAACGGTTGATAGAACACGTTTTTTTTTCCCGAATCCTATCACAACTTCCGAATCGGCGACCCACCCAAAGCGTAGCACCCACGCGAACCAGAGTGATTTCGGCTTTTGTTTTTAGTCCGCTTATTAACGAGTACACCCTGTGCACGCGGTATCGTCGAGATCTAACCGTGGCGGCACAACACAGTTTTCGGTGTACGTCGAACGCGCGTCCGTATAATACAATATGTGGATGAGACGGCGCAACACCGTTTCGGTTGAGACGCGCTCCACATTTTTTGTGATTCCGAGCGACGAGCGCAATGTTTTCCTTTTACTGTCAACAACTGTTCGGGTAGAACGAACGCTCAGACTTTTAAAGTCCATGGGTATGCGCCCGGACTCGGGTGGTACCAGAGCAGGAAAGATACGATAAAAGTGTTTTTATTGTTTTTCACAACAGACGTACTGAGCCCGCTCATCAATCGTATTTGAAACGGTGTTTATCGTTGCTTTCGGAAAATAAATTATGCGTTCGAACCACGACTGTCTCCGAACCGGTGACCCACCCAAACCTACCCCGTCAAACACTACCCGCGCGACGTAGACTCATCCCGGCTTTTGTTACCGTGTTAAAAAATTGCACAGATCAGGTGTTTTAAATTTTAAAATAGAAAATTCGTGAACGCACGAATTCGGACCGTCCTGGAATTGATGGTTTAGACCATTTTTCGGGTTTTTTTTATTACTAAACTTGTCGGTCAATGTAATCCTCCGATAACGCGATTTATCCTCACCCTTTGTGCGACAACGATACACGAAAAAAAAAACTAAAACCAATAGAAAGACATAACGAATTTTACAGTTTAGAATTTCAGATTTTCCTTCGTACAGTCCCGAAATTTTAAAATTCGGTGTTCCGCACGTGTAGATTATCCGTTCTTCGCGATCCCGCGAAAATTTTACGTATCGGAAAATTTATACTCGCGTTCGGTTCCGAGTAATTTTCTCGGTTTTCGAATTTCAGCGCGAAAGTGTCTGAACGTCGACTTACGCACGCGAACCGCGACGAACCGAAGGTTTTTTAGCGTGTACGCAGCGGCCCGCAAAAAACTGAAAACGATCGAGAAATCCGTCGATATCATAAAAGTACCGACAAATAATAATAATCATTATTATTAAACAGTAAGACTGCTGTGTAATTATGCCAAGGCCCCCGCGTATCGTGTGAACGCATATTTTAGATTCTGAGCGTCAGCGAGATTATTTTTTTTTCCCGTCAACAACGTGTTTCGGGTAGAAGGAATGACATCCAGTACACATCTACTGATAGGACTCCGGCGGTACTACTCTGGTTGACGGTTTTTTTTTGTTGAAATATTGCCTATTTCAACACCAAAAATCTGAAAATGTTACGAAAAGTGTGCAATTTCGAGATTCGTGATGAGAGTTGAGAGAAGGAATGGCTCCGAATTTCAGCAGTGTCAGCTCTTCTAATGAAACGTCTATATAATACGCTCTGATGGTATTCTGTAGAGGGGTCTCAAAGTTGAGAAAGTTACAGCGTAGTAACCGAGTGAATTTTAAGATAAAAAAAAATTACGGCTAACGTGTTTTTTTTTTACACAATCAGTTTTATCGCCATAAATTCCAAAACAATAGACGGAACTACAGCTGAAACTTACGCGCGAAATAGGTAAAATACAGGTTTTATCATCCGAATTTCAAGTGATTTCGACAGTTTTATAGTTCCATACTGAGCACAAAAATTTTCGAAAAATACGGCCAACGTGGTTTTTATACATAATTGACTTGGTCTTTTGGTTATAACTTCCAAAACTAGAAGGAACTACTATCCGACACTTGAACAAAATATTGAAATAGGTAACAGGCAACAGGTTCGATCCAAGTTTCGAATGGTTTGGAAAATTTTTGAGCAAAAAACATTAAAATTTTCGAAATTTTCCATTTCCTTTGTAGTTTTTATTCGATAAAAATTTAACTCTACACAAAAAGTTTTGAAATTTCAACACAACGTTGGCAACGTGTAAATATATATGCTATTGAATTTTATCTCAAGTCAAGATTTTCGTTTCGTTGTTCAAAGTTCCGTCGAAAATCGGTCATACCTTTGACTTATTTTTGGAAAACGAATTCGTGACTCAAAGGAATTCGTTATTTCAGATTTGAAATCAAATTATTATGTGTAAAATTTTCTATCCGGATAAAAAAAATTTCAAAAAAAGTATAAAAAAACTGTGTTATTCGGTTATAACAATGAAATTACGCACCGTCGCACTGCAACTTATACTAAAATCGTATCAACCACTCGAATAACGGTCCAAATGGTATGCGATTCTTACACATTATTTGAATTAATATTAACTGTAGTTACACGTGGATTTTCGGAAATTTCGGACCGTTTTTTACTGTCGAATTTGGTTTTGACCAGGACGTATGGACGCACTAGACCTAAACTGCAGAGCTCGCTCAGAATCGTTTTTCTCAAAAGCAACGGTTCAAAATTGTTTTCGGATATTTAACGATACGTCTGAACTTCCAAAGCCGTCAAACCACCCAAGTGACCTAGAGTGATTCCGGCTATTTTTTTTTTGATAAATATTTTTAATTATTCGCGGACACTAATAATACATTTTAATTGCTTCCTAAAACGTTTAAAAACCGTGAGTGCGCGTAGGAAAACGCGTTACACGTTTGTCACAGTCGTTTTACCGTATGCGAATAATTCGGTTTTTTCCGAGCGACTGTGATATAATTGTTAGTTTTTAATCGTTTTGTTTTTGCTCGATACACTGCAGGAACGATTATAAAACGATTATAAAATAATTGTTTTTCTCCGCCCGACCCGGCGCGTATTGTTTTTGGAAATTGTGGAACAAAAACGTTTTGGATTCTGCCGAGAGTCAGCGAGGAACGCATTGTTTTTGCAACGTGTTTTTTTGATTTTCGGTCGACAAATTGGCGATTTCGGATAATTTTACGGCCAAAAGTTCGAGGACCGTTAGTACCTGATTATATGCGCGAAAAATGCGTTAATTTTTTTTAACGAAACACTGTCAGAACAACTGTCGGGCAAATTATTCGAACGCGGATATCATGTTATTGAAAGAGAGAGCGAATTCACGTCTCCGAGGTCTTGCGCATCATCGTCGTGTAAAATTTCGAAAAATTCTAATCGTTCGGAAACGTCCGCCGGACTGACGTGTACGATCAACGGAATTCACAAGTTGCGCGACTGAAATGGTCAGCGCGATTCGCCGATGGAAATTTCACCGAAAAACTCGTCGTAACGTTTCGAGCATGACAAATTTTTATTGGATATCATCAACATACGGAATTTTCTTTAAGTTTTTTCTTTAGTTGCTCTAGACATTGTAAAATCTGTACGCGTCGGTCGTTTTCCGCAGGGGTCGGTCTCTAAATGTGCAAGGCGAGAAACCGGTCGAATTCAAACTGTACTTTCTGAAAAAGTTCAACAAAAAACTGTACGATTTATATACCCGAGCTCATTATTTTGACGTCTCGTCGACGTACTTATGCGTGTGCGTTTCTGCGTAAATGCCCTTGAAAGTAAGTCGCTGCGGCGCGTGTTTATATAAACGTTAAAATCAATATAATACGTACACCAGCGGGTAACCGATATAATATTGTTATTAAACTCCATATTTAAATCGAAAGAGCGAATTAATACCCGTAGGTGTTTAACAGTATTCGTACTTAATTATATTATAATTAGATTAAAAAAAAAACTTGAAAACGATTCTACAGAAGTAATTAGATACGAGTGCTTACTCAACATATTGTTTGTTGGTTATTACGTATAACAGAACGGTTTCGCTCACGTGTTGTACAAACGTGAAACGACGTATATCGTAGTTCGTCAATAATAATTTGTTGTTTTTGAAAAATCGCACAACGGCTTAAAAACACTGTTCGACCGAATTGTGGCGAGGAGAGTTGGTTTGAAAATAAACGAAGAAAAAAACAGTACCTTGTTTATAAAAAATCTAAATAACTCGCTGTATCCATTGTAGACAAGTGGGTTTTGGCGATTTGCAGTATTCGCAACGTATACCGCGATTGGATACGATAAGTATTCTGAAAACCGATTATACTTTTACTGTTGCCGCGTCTTTTGATCGAATTTCTCACGTTTTCAATTGTATTGTAATCGAGTTGAAAAAAAAAAACGTTTTTAAATTTAAAACTTTCTGAAAACGTCACGACGAACAAATCAAGAGTTGTAAGGTAAGTTGACCGCAAGTATAGACGTCGTGATTATCAGTTTTTCTACTTGTCGAATCACAGACAGACAGATCGATCGGCGGAAATCTTCTACAACAGTTTGCGCGTGACGTACAGTCGGTTCCGTGTCCTGCGTTTCCAGAACGGAATCAAAATACAAACTAACGTGATTGAAACGGTTCGAAAATAAATTAGTCGATTAAAGAAATAACGAGTTAACTATACGTTAACGCGAGTAGTGAAGTCCGTTAGTTTAGAAAATTCCAGCCTCGATAAACAACAAGCTTTCTCGTTGTAAATATTGTTCAGAGTTTAAACCCAGCTAGAGCAGTGTAAATACGTTTGGGTTTCTTTTTTTGACACTTTATATGATAAATGCCCACCTGCAGTACACGAATCATTTAACTTCGCTGTATAGAATGTTCACGTTTCGGCTTTAATTGCCCAAAGACTCAAAATTACTTTTGTTGGTTTAAAAATTTAATAACGAACACGTGAGCAACTGTCGTAAGACGTGGAAAAAAAAAAAATACTCAAATAAAATACGCCCCGGTAGCAAATGTGGATACTTGAAACAATATGCATAACAATTATGTTAATAACCGCCACTATAATAGCGTATTATTATATGATAATTCTATAGTTCTAAATTTTACAAAATGTGTATAATTAAAACAGGAAAAAGACGAATAACGATACTTAATTTAAAATCCGAGTTTAAAATATAATTTTTTGGTAATTGCGCTACTTAGGTAGTCGAACGAAGAAAAAAAAATATATTAAGGAGATTGCACGAAGCATCGATATTTTTGTTTCTGTTATAAGACTTCCAAATTTAGACACATTCCAATTTTCGTACCTGCAAAATGCTTATCGATACTACGATAAGTGTTCTGAAAACAGATTCGAATCGGTCGCGTAAATCGGACCGATTTTTCGTCTTAAAATTTCCAAAAGTCAAAACGTTATTCGGATTTGGTATTTACAGATTTCGTGACGAAACAGGATTTCAGAAACTTTATCGCACCGTCGAACCGACCGTTTTTTTCAGTGTGATCATAAAAACTACACTGAAAAAACGATAAGTTACAGACTCTTAGAAGTGTTTTTTCAACGTAGAAACGCGGTTAGTTGTAATCGTTACTGATCAAAAAAGATGCGCGACGATGTGTTTTACGGTCAGCATTTGTTGTAACGCGTATTTTCAAGTTGTGTACAATATTATTTGCGATTCAAACAAATTAAAAAACCAAGACGAACAGAATCATTTTTTTTTTTTTATAGGTACTTTATTCGCAAACACGTTAGTTATTGATTTTGGAAAACATACATATACACGTCGGACCGATCGGTGTGTGATGTCAGTTTTCACGGTAAGAATTGTATTTTTATTTTATCTTATAGAGCTTCGCCGCAAGACCGAATACGTGACGTGTAGACCGTTCAGCTTTAGCGGAGAAACGACAATATTGGGTACATTTCTTCAAGTACACCCGTTTTAAGACTTTTCATAAATTGCAGACCTTACACCTACTCTGGCGAACATACATTTATAGATTCTGAGCGCGGCGAACAACGTATTGTTTTTAAAATGATGTTTTTTCTTTCTGCAGTGAACAATTTTCGAGGGTGTTAGAAACACTCCGTGATTTCTGAAGTCAACACCTCTAACGAAAGGTCTACGAGCCCTTGATGGGTTTCAAATTCGAAAATTCAAAATTGAAAAAACACACAGTCTAGAAACCGTGGATACACCGTGTTTTTTACGTTTGTGACATCCAATATAATAACGATCGAAACAAATTTACGATTTCACACAGCGTTCAATTAGGTACGATACGGGTTTGTCGAGAGTTTCAGGTGATTTAAAAATTGTTTTAATTTAATTTTCGAGCTGGACCACTGAGCTCGTTCAGGATTTCGTACGCGATCGCATTGCTTTCAAATATTGAACAACGCGTTTGAACCACTAGTTTACAATTTTAAAAACGATAATTTCTTTTAAAGTTCATATTTGTAATTACCGTGTTTGAAACAGTAGGTAAAAAATCATATGATATATTATGCACCTATTATTTTAACATTTTTACGCAACGCGTTATTATGATATCATGATGTATAGGTATGACTTTCTAACTTAATTTTCACCAAGCGAATTAATGTTAACTTTGAGTTATTCAGTTGACATCCAAACAAAAAAATTATACATTTGTGCGTCTCGTCAATTGTGAAATGTTTATGATAGCTATAGGTTATTCGAATTAAAAATGAAATAATTCGTTGACGATAATAAAATAAAAAAATTCAAATAAATTTTTATCATTGAGCCTTCCGATACTTGTAGACTACATCGTTGTACTTAAATTTATTCTAAAAATGAGTTGTTTTGTCGTGTACGGTTTAGTTGTACGCAGATTTTTCAAAGTCTTTTACGTCTGTTTGGAACACTTTTGTGCGGGTATTTTCGTGGATATTTGATTACGTTTATTCAGTTTGTTCTATTTCAATTCAAATACGTTCGTCCGAAAAAATCGCTGTGCCTATACAATAGACAACGCTCAGATAACGCTTGTGGAATATTCGCGTTCAAGTTCAAGTCTAACAAAGGACTGTAAACTCTAATCATAAAATAAAACTTACTTTAGCCACCTAAAAATTTTGACCGATTAATGAAATGATTTTAGTAGTTTTGTTTATTAGTTGTTAGGATTTGAAATGTTTCATGTTCTATTGTTGTTCTTGAACGACGTAGATATAACCCACGTGCTCGTAAAAAAAAAAGAAATAAATTTAAAACAAAAGATTATAAAAATAAAAATATTTTTTGGTATTTTTACGTTTCAATTTAATCCATGTAAGTATAAATATATATTATATAGAGAGAGAGAGCCATTAGGATAACGTGTCCGTTTGATTTTAACCGTTCATATAATGATTTCTGGAAGTGTTTAGCTTCCTCCGTCTGATTTTTGCGCTGCTATATATTATTTACTCTAACCAACTCGATTAAAGTAAAATTTGTTGATTTTACCCCGCATTAATTTGTGGTAATTTTCCAAGAAAGGGTGACGTGCATTGCTATACTTATTAATCTTTCATGAATTACCGAGTAAGCAATATTCTCCATCACTATAATCAAATAACAAATAAATATTATTCGAACGAACAAACCGTTATTTGAGTTTTTCAACGCGTGGTTCGGTACACAAAGAAGGAAAAAACGATATTTGCCATTATTTTACTTGCTGAACCGTATTATAACAAAAGGCGAGAAAACATTATAACATTTTGTCTCGTTTTTTTTTTTCTTACAAAAAAACAACAGTTTTTTGCACAACAGTCTGTTATTCCTCAGAATAACCATTTATCGATTAGCCTACAGTTTAAAAATGACTGTCAAAAGTCATTAAAAAAAAAAAAACATAAAACCATTTTTATTTACTTTGGTATTCTGTTTCCGTTTTATAATAACATAAACAAAGTGAACTATATAAAAAAAAAATAAAATGTTCGGCTAAAGGTTTTCGCGATTGTTTGTTTGTTTCGTTTATATGTATAAAATATAAAAGTCAAATCGTTTTTTATTTGTAAAAAAAAAAAAAAATTTATATAATCTGCAATATAAATATTGACTGACAACGATATCATTGCGATCGAAGTGAATTTTTTTTTTTTTACTTCAAGGGTGATGAAACGTGATAAATATTTATTAAAATTAAAAAAAATCTTTATTGCATAGTAATAAACATTTGATCACTCAAAATTCAACAGTCCTAAATTTGTTTACGCAACGCGATTCTGTAAAATAATAGATCCAATATCATGATGACGTTTCTTGTAATCGGAAAGTAGGATAAACTTTATTAGCTGTGCATACCTCTCTGAAGTAAATCGACGCATGGAGCAAGGCGACGAATCTGAGTTAAAAAGTCAATAATGGTGTTTATGAGTTCCTAAAACATCTAGTTGTATCACTGTAAACGTACGATTGTAAAACGTTTTGGAGTTTGGAGGTGTTAATTTTATTTTGAAAATCATTAATTTTAAGTTTTCATAGTGGAGACTGGGGCAAGTCGACGTTATTGACATTTAACTGCCCAAGTATTTGTCCAAAATCACTGAAATTGCGTATAGAAATCCTCCAAAGTCATGCAAAACGTTCTATGTTATAGTTTAGAAATATAATTCACAGTCGTTGTCAACTTACAGAGCTGCCAACGGTCAACTTGCCCCGGTATACAAATTTAAATAATTTTTTATTGACTGATGATTAACCTAAAATGTTTCTATAACGACTTTTCCGTAAAAAATGCCAATAATATTTTAGTCCGACACTTCAAGAGTTCGTATAAGCGGTTGTTCTCCGTACCGTCAACAGCTCTCCCCTGCCTCCATTTTCTGATCTCCATTTTCCTGAACGTGCATAAAAATCGTTTTATAATTTTGTATCGACATTAATTTTATCTTAAATACATCACAATCACTATTTCCGCGTAATCGTTTATACTCTGTAGAATCACATTTTATGGTTATACGATTTTCGTTTTTACTATATATCATAAGAAATTTCGAGATCGAGACTCCAGAATAAATACGCCAACGATGATGATAATATGGAATAATACGATTTTAGTCAATTACAATGTCAACAAGCAAACATTTACCAACATAATACACGTGCGATTATCTTTATTTGAAACATTAAATGTAATATCTCGAACATAAACGTTCAATGACTTTTTTTATTTGCTATAGAAAAATCTATACGTTATTTTTATCGGTCTGCTAAATAAATACATACTGTAATGTCGTTATTTCGGACTGTCCAAATAGAGTTTACAAAAACGTTTTGTTTCGCCGGATAAAAATGTCCATTGTCAAACAACTCTCAATGGGTTTTTGTCAACCCGTTAAATACTGTCGTAATCGACTTCCTCGTTCGCCGTTTTTGTTCGTCCGTTTAAAAATTTGAACCATGTCTTATTTAAACTGTCAAACTTTGGACGATAAATATACACGAACGAACGAACAAAAGTGGCTATAAGAAGTAATATAAAAATATTCAAACGTTACCTTTGTAAAATCTTATCTTGAACGTCAACAATACTCGCATTGAAATTGAATTTCGAATGACACGCGTCGTTATGGTAAATATATCCATGGTTGATAGTCCGCAGCTATGCCGACCGAATTCTGGGCATCTAAAAAAGAAAATTTTAAATTAAAACAGTCGTCTAGGTCGCGTTGGGTGGGTCACTAGCGTAGAAGATGAACGCAATTATTTTATGTCTGAAAGCAACGATGTATCGTTTCCTTCGAAAATACGATTCTGAGCGAGCTCAGTTGTCCAGTTCACGTCGTAAACAAATTTATAACAATAAAAACGTATCTTTCCTATTTGAATAACACGTAAAAGTTTGGTCCGATCTTTATTTTGGATGTTATGAACAAAAAAAATCTAAATCGATGTGTAAAAACACGTAACTATTTGTTCCTCCGTAATAAGAAATACACGGCCGCCCGGAATGACGAGTTTAACGACAAAAATAACAACGCAAATTTTTGGCTATAAACCAAAATCGTGGGAACCAATACGCTAAATTTTTTTACCACATATATAAAACTATCTCGTTTAAAGCTCGTATTTAAAGTTTCTTAAACATAATAACTAGAGGTTTTATGTAATAATACATAAAACTGCCGTATAAATTAAAAAATTTCATAACTCCCTTAAAAACGATCGTAGTTGATTAAAATTTCAGCAGTAAACTCGTCAAAACTCTTCTTAGTGACGTATATGAATTTCACGTCGAATGGAGCACTTTTGAAAATTTGGCCGTTTTCGTTTTCGTAACTCCAAAAAATAATCGAAATTTCCAAAAACGTCTCAAATAACGAATCAACTATCTATTTTTTGAGGTGAAATACGTTAAAATCGGAGCATACTTTCTACTAAAAAAAAAAAAATGATCACAAAAAAGGCAGCCCGAAATAAAAAAAATTTCAAAGTTCCATAACTCGACTGAAGTTTCAGCGAAAAACTCACAAAACCCTTCTCATTGACATCTATAATTGTCAAGTCGAACGGAGCAATTTCGAAAATCGGTCCGTTTTCTTTTTTTCGTCAGAACTTGAAAATTAATCAAAATTTCATAAAACGCTTCAAACAAAGTGCCTTCTCGGATCAATTATTCATCTTTTAAGGTATCGTACGTTTTAAAATCGGAGCAGTTTTTCAGCTAGAATACGTGTCAACAGAAAAAAAAAAACATCATTGTAAAAACGCTCAGAATCAAAAAAAAAACAGTTACAATAAACATGAGAAGAAACAACGTGTATAGTTTGATCGACAATTATTGTGTACTAGAATACTTTTTAAGTGTGTGAAAGATACAAATAAGTTTGTATGTTTTATTTACATCAAGCTATTTTCGTAAAGTTTAATTTGGTTTCGATAATTTTTTTTTTGTCTAAACACGTTTTCATAAACCTCGTTTAGTAATCCGTGTTAGAATTAAAATGTTGGATAGGTACTGTTGTTAAAATTAAAAAAAAAAAAAAAAAAATTACTCTTTGATATTATGTATCAATTCATTAGATTATTTAAAATTCATTACTAAGGTATTCGTTTCGTCTAATATTACCTCTATGATAAAAAAACACGATAATATAGATTATACTTATAAGTAAAATAGAGAATGAACTGTGTAATCGCGGCAAACATGTAGGTGATTATTCAAAGTTCGAAACGTGTAATTTACGTTTTATTTTTATGATTGCGTACCTTTATATATTTTACAAACAACTATTTGTAAGTGCATTGATGTACGCATTTTCGTTTTATAACGATGCGCAATAACATTATTTGTATTATTGTTGATTATTTTGAAAATAAACGAACCAACCGAACCAATCAGTCACCGACCACTATAGACTATGACTTTTATAGTCGTTCGCCTGCAAGACTAAAATACCGACAAAAAACTATTTTTGTCAACAGCTATTTTTCGTAAATGTTTAGATACCAATCGTCTGCGAAGAATGTATTGTTTGATGATTTTTTTCTTTTTGATCGACAGTTCTAGTAGAAGGAACGATCCAATTTCAACATTTGATACATCAAAAGATGGAAATGGCACTTTAATTGAAGCGTTTTTTGAAATTTTGCTTATTTTTGAAGTCCTGAGAAAAAAAACGAAAACGTCCAAACTTTCGAAATCGTTCGACTTGAAATTTACACGTGTCGTTAAAAAGGGTTTTACGAGTTTACCGCTGAATCGGTTCCGATCATTTTTGATGGAGTCGTGGAATGTTGAAATTTCGGAATTTTTTAATTTTACGCAGTTATTATTCTACAAAACCTCTAGTTTTCGTGTCTCGAAACTTCAATCTAAAAATGATAATTTTACGTATGTGGTTAAAAAATTTAGGAAGTCGGTTAACGGTATTGGTTTACAGCCGATTGTTATTTTGTCATAAAACTCGCCATTCCGGGCGGCGGCCGTGTATTTCTTACGGGGGGACACAAATAATTAACGTGTTTTTTCCACATCGATTTAGATTTTTTTTTTTTGATCATAACATCCGAAATAAAGATCGGCTGAAACTTTTACGCTAAAACATACCGATCTGTTAATATAGTTTTTTATTGTTAATGTTTTTACCACGACGTATACTAGACAACTGACAGACAACTCGTCCAGAATCGTATTTTCGAAGGCATCGTTGCTTTCGGAAATTAAATAATGCGTTTAACTCTTAAAATGGTGACCCGCCCAAAGCGTAGTAGTAGTCACTATCCCGTGAAACTACCCACGCTACCCGGAGTGATCGCGGCCGTTTTTTTTCTGACGATTTTTTTTTTTTGTGTAAATTAATTTCGAAAAAAATCGACCGAGCATAGTAGTAGTTTCTCAGGACGCGTTAAAAACAACACGTGAAATCGATTGGAAATTGACAGTACGTTGTTCAACTAACGGTGAAGGACCGACCGGCCGAGAACAACAGTCAGCCTCTCCCGTGACATTTTTTTTTTTAGTTCATAGGCGTTGTTTTTCCGTACATTATCCGTGAAACCTACGTCTCTCACAGTTTTGAACATTTGACTGTTAAACTGGTAGATGCCTTTTACCTAGATTTACTTTTTGCTTTTCACGCCGATTATTAGCTTAGGTGGGACTCTGCGGCCATCAGCGTCTTGACCAAATGCGACAGTTTTTTATTTTTGAGGACTGCAGACATACGTATACTGGTTTAACGTGAAACGTGTTAAAACACAACACAGTTCGTTGATTCCTATCCAGAATTACAGAACAGGTAATATGTATATCACACGAGTCAATTAACAATACGAGTATTAATTCTGAGTACCATGAGCCAGTTTCACGATTCGCTTCCTGTATAATAATAACGCGGTGTTCATGCACATAGCAGGGTTAGCACATTAAAACATACCGATCGTGAATTTATTCAACGTTCCTAAAAAAACATCGTCGATTCTAAATATTTGTACTCGCGTGATAATCGAACGTCGATTGAAGTTCGTTCGTGCGGTCAGCGTTAAACGCATATTATTATAATTTAATGAATCGATAAAAAAAAAATACAAAAAAAAAAAGCCGGGATCACTCTAGGTCGCGTGGGTAGTTTGAAAACGCGTTATTTACTATATGAAAGCAACGATAAACCGCTGCATTGGAAAAATACGATTCTGAGCCAGCTCGGTTTGTCTCGTATGGTACGTCCTGGTGAAAACGAATTAAACACAATAAAAACGGTCGAAAAATTCCGAAAAAACGTGTCCACACGTATATAACAAATATTAGTTTGAATAACGTGTAAAAATTTCGAACCATCTGGACCGTCGTTATTCATTAACACGATTTTAGAATCGACTATTGCACAATATTGTACAATATACAACCAAATTATGTACACCGTTTTTCAACAGTTTTTTGTTTTTTGTACGCGTTCGGGGAATCCTTTGGGCGGATTTTTTTGATATTTATATTATCAAATTTTGTTTTACGTAACACGTCTCAATTTCAGTTCTTAAATAAAAAACACGCGCGAATTTGTTCCTAAAGATAAGTCAAAGGTATGACCAAATTTCGACCATTTTCCAACTTTAAACGACGACAAAAAAAATCGTGTCTATGGGGATTTTCGATATTTTTTAGTATCTTATGTATATATTTGTTGATATTCGTGTGTTTGAGCTTCAAAACTTTTTGTCGAAAATTAAAATATGTTTTATCCAACCACAAAGAAAATGGAAATTTCCGAAAATTTTAAAGTTCTATACGTTAGTTACAAAATGTTTGAAATCACTTGAAACCGGGTTACTAAACCTGGTTACCTAGTTCAATGTTTTCCATAAGTTTTAGCTGTTTCCGTTTATTGTTTTGGAAGTTATGGCCAACAAAACTAAATCGATTGTGTCAAAAAACACGTTACCCATATGTTTTTTAACGTTTTTCCCTTAAATTTCATTTAGTTTTTTGATTGTATCCATACCGATTTTGAACTCTCAAATTTTGAGACCCCTTCGAGTACCACAAGAGTTTATGAACCTTTCATTTACAACGGTACTGATCTTGAAAATCGGTGCGTTCGTTCTATACGTTGTTTGCAGAAAAATACGTCGTTGTAAAAACAATATATGACGCTCGGAATCTAAAACGATCTAAATGAACTATGTATTATTCGAAACGTTATCGAAAAGTTATTAACCGCGAGAAAAACGGATAAGATGAACGTTTTAATTCGATTGATTCGTGCCCGTCTTCATCGCGAATTTTCAACTACTTTTATTGCTTTTATTTTTACATTTTAGCTTTCTCGATTATACTGATAGCGAACAACGTACTTTGAGCACTGCAGAATATTACGTGTTAGTTATAGTTACGTGGCCGAGTTTTTTTTTACAAAGTGTTAACGATATAACCGTATAGGTACATACATACATCGCGTTGTTTGAAAACTGTTATGCGATTTAAAATTCGGTACGTACAAGTTTAGGACGGAAACGTTTTACGTCGATTTCAATGGCAAAAAACTGAACAGTTGTCTCCTGATCGGTGCACAATTCACTACGTTGTGTGCAATTGTTTCATCGTTGCACTCAGATATAAAACAATGCGTTTAAACCACAGCTTCTAAACTAGGACCCACCCAAAGCGCAGTCGCCACTCCGTCAAACTACCCACGCGCGACCTATAGCTGTTATAGACCATTCCGGCGTGTTTTTTTTTTTATTAGATTCCGAGCGTCGCGGAGAAATGTTGCGAACTATCATGTAAGACGGGTAGAAGGAATGCTCGGATTTTTAAAAGTCACCACTGAAGATTCGGACTCCGGTGGTAGGCACTTGCGTTTTTTTTTTTTTGCCTACTTTTTGAGTCAAACCTCAAAAACCAAAAATTGACGATTTTGGAGAATTTTGCGGCGAAAAGTTTGAAACTTTAACCATTGTTTGCGACGACGGTTTCGTATAAAGGAACCTTCTAATCTTAATTTTGAATAGCACAAAAAAGTCGAGAATTCGGCTTTAAAATCGAATAGTTGAAATCGATACCGTTATAATCGGTAGGTCATTACGTCTGAATATTTTCACACGTTATTTAAATTAATATTTTTTTTTATACATGCCTTTGGGCGTTTTCGAACCATTTTTAATGTTTAGTTTTTACCAGGACGTATACTACTAGATAACTGAGCTCGCTCTGAATCGTTTTATCAATGATTTGTCGTTGTTTATATAACCAAGCGAATAATAATTAACCGTGGTTTTGTAAATGCACATTTTTACTTTTTTTCTTTTTTTTTTGTTACAGTTCATTTAGTCCCGAACACTGATACAACCACCTATGACGTGAACGCTGACAAATGTAAGTGCAAAAAGTATTTTTTGAAAATTTATACTCTACATTGTACGGATTGTACGGACGGCACGTTTTTTTTTCTGGTTTTCGACCGAAAATCGTTTAATTTAAATTCACAAATTATCCGAGTACGAAGCTTTTAATCCAACCGTTATCGCAGAAGCGCATACTTCCACACAAATCAATACTGATTTGATCCAACCGTACCATTTTAGAAAACTATTATGTGTAATATTTTTGTATTGATTTATCTGGCTAACGAGAACGTGCGCGTCCGAATGAATTTGTTCAAACTTGGACCAAGACGATGTTGTATAAACGTGCTCGTAAATATTCCTGGAGTGTAAAAAGAAGGCTTAGAAAATATTTATAAAAAGTCTAAATATGACCTTTCGTCGTCTTTTAAAAAGGACGTTTTTTATTTTGAGCATAACATAAGTCAAAATACGTAGAAAGGACGTACTTTTAATAGCTGTAACAATCGTAACCATGATGTTCAATGATATACTACTATCTGTAGTGACTCCGATCTAGCTTTAAATTGAAAATTTTTTTTTTTACATTCTGTTGTGATGTTTTTTCTCTCGAATAAAATTCGTTCAATCACGAGTCTCCGCTTTGTCATTGGGGTTTTTTTTTTCGTTAAAAACGTATTGAAAAAATAAAAAAGCGTCTTACAAAATATTCAGATATACAATGTACGTTCAGACGAATTCTAAACGACCCGTTCTGTAAAAAAAAAACGACGCGTTTTCACTTGAAAATCGATAAAATATCACGTTTACAACGACCCGTGTTAATGAAAAATTCATCGATTCATTTCGAATCACATTCGACGGCCATAAAACTCGGATTATTTCAGTCGAATGTC
>CM029361.1:28160593-28401368 GCA_017140985.1 Hormaphis cornu | reverse complement strand
GTTTCTCGTCTCGTGGAACTGCGCGGAACAGCGATAAATGCCAATCGGGTAAAAGAAAAGTCGAGAAAATGTTGTAACGTATAACGCGCGTTTTTCACTTTTTGGTGAATTTTAGAAACGAAGTTATGCCTAAATGTGTCTGACCTATCTGAGATGCGAATTCAAACTGGTCAAGTTCAAAACGGAATACAGTCGCACTGTGGTCACGTCGAAATTTTTTTTCAACTTAAATTTAATCGTTGCCGACTTTATACGCGTGAAATAGTATGTGTCGACGAGCACAAACCTGTGACATAGGCATGGATATAGGTCTATTTTACATTTTCTAGGTCGACGGTGTGGTCAACTTTTGGCCCGCTGTCCGATTCCGGACATAAACGGTCCGCCGAAAGTATTTTTACTTTTTATGCCGAGTTTTTTGTTTTCGTTATTTGTCTTCGCATAGAGAGATACTTCTCGAAGCGCAAACGTAGCCAAGTTCAAGTTTAACTACTGATCTCCATCTCGAAAACGCCAAGTTGTTCTTAAAAAATACCAAATTGATAAAAAAAAAAAAATTACTCGTGGCAAGAGACGACGTATTTTATCTCGTATTTTTTCTCTTTAGGATCTTTTAATAGTATATTAATATTGTGTTGTATTATTGTACTATAATTGTGACGTTGTGTAATTTACGCTCAAGCGAATATTATTTGTCTAAAATTACGTTTATAACGAAAAAAAAAAAATTCGTAAATCCATCAACCGACATTTTTCGTTCTAGAAAATAATAATTTAGAAAAAATAAAAATTTTCAAACCACGTTGGAAACGAATTGCCGACCGCTGTTCAAGGCGGATAGTAATTACGCACTTATTAAAAATACGCTTTCGACACTCGAAATCAAAGAGGAATCTTTCATTTTTTTTTTTTATATGAATTCTACGAACCCACCTCTAAAATCCAGTTGCGCCGCTGGAACAAACCACGTAGAGAGAGAGAGTATAAAATCAATATGCGAGCTTTAATGCTTTACGAGCCGGGATTATTGCGGGCTGTCTGGCCGTTTACGAACCGAAATAACGATTAGAGCTGTAAATAAACAATTTCGAACGTCCTCCAATCCGTTCGCTGCCTTTATATAAACTGCAGTTTCACGTTGTAAAAGAAAAACGGCGAGGAAAAAAAAACTTTATATATTGTTACCGGTCATACAACATTGTTTCGTTATAATACGGTTGTTGTAAAAACATGTTGTAATCGAATCGGTGTGTTTAAACATCAATTGTATTTTGCCTTCGTTTTAGAAAATTGTAAGTATTTGAGACGAGCCCAATAAATACGCCGAATAACGTCTGTAATAATCAACATAAAGAGCCGAATTATTGAACGATTTAGTGGTCCTCTTCTATTTTCATACTTTCTACTTTGCATGTTCCGAAAAATATATTTTTCATACGTTTCGTTTAATGTAATTGTAATAACAAAAATAACTAATCACTGTAAAAAAACATTATACAGTCACTTATGTGAATACTTGCGCTTCTAATTTGCATAAAAACGAATGAAGAGACCTGAAATTTGACGTTTAAATTAAAAAATTTTCCAACAAAAGTAAACTTGATTGTAAATTGGAGTTAATTTTGTTTGCACGACGTAAATGACAGTTGTTATGAAAAAAAAATTTTCGACATCGACTCAAATCAAATGCAAAAATGGCGTCGAGAAAATTTTTTTTGTTTCTAACACGCGTATAGTATGATATAATAATTGACAATCTACATTTTATATTATGAGCGCAGCGAGTATTGTTTTTGCAACGATGTTTGCCATTGATGAACCAAAAAAAAAAAAATTGGGAATTTTGAAGAATTTTACTGCCGAAATTTGAAATTTTCAGGTTTGTGATAGCGTTTTCGTGTAGAAAGAGTGCTCCGACCTCAACTTTAAATACCACAAAAAAATTCAGCTTTCTGCTTTACATTATCTCTTATTCCAAACTAATTTTTGAAATTTACAAATTTTACGCGTAATAGAATCCGAAAACACACGAATTTATACTAAAAAAAAAAACCCACTGGAGTATTCGTCCGTTATAATCGGTCGGAAATTTAATTAAAATTTTCGCACGTTATTTCAATTAATATTTTTCGAACAGTGAATACGTCTTTCGGACCATTGTTAAATTTAGTTTTTACCAGGGCGTGTACTGGATAACTGAGTTCGCTCAGAATCGTTTTTCAATGATCGATCATTGCTTTCCTATTAAATAATGCGTTTGAACCACAATTTCCAAACCTGCAGTGACCCGCCCAAAGCGTAGTCGCTACTCCGTCAAACTATCCGCGCGACCTACACTGATCCCGGCTTTTTTTTTAAAATTGATTATATTTTTCACACACCTGTGTATTATTATATGTTTAAAATGTGAATTAGACGATTTATCCAAATACAGTTAATGAGTTCGAGTCAAATCGTCTGAAATTTAAAACCCAGCCATTAATTTCATTTAAACAATAATCGGGTACGCGTCATATAATTCAGCCATGAAATTTGAGGGGAAAAAACGTGTTTGACGAGAAACGAAATTTTACGAGCTACACGTCACTATCGTACTTAGAGAATTATGTAACACCGAACTATAGGCAGAGGAGTTTTTTTTTCGGTAAAAATCATTTTTTTTTTCAATTCAATAATTATTACTGAACAATAATAACCCGACGAAGGTATGAAATATTTGGAGACGGATTTGTTTTCACATTCATTTGCTTCGTCGATCTTGCGGTGAACACGGTTCATTCGGTTCGATTCGTTACACGATAAACTGATTTGTACTGTTCGAATCGCGTTTTCGTACAGAAAATTTAAGGCACGTTTCGATTTACGTAGAACGGATTGAAAAAATAAAACGGTTGCTATCGTTTCCCTATTAGTCTCTCCGACGTAATGTTAAAACTTAAGATCGCACAAACATAAAGGTCCGTCTTGTCCGCTCGTCTAACCCCGAAATTACGGCGAACATGATGTTGTCGGTCAATTATGACACGATTTTACCCACAACTTTGCGCGGACACGTCACGTATTTCTCAACTTTGCTAAATTTATTCGAGTCAACGTGTAATTACCGAGCGATTACGAAATTATTTTTTAAACACCGTTAAAATATCATTCTATATGTATTTCTCTTGAAGATACACAAAACAAAATTTAAACCGACCCGTAAAATTGTAAAAACGTTCAAATAAAACGAGGTACCTATAAATTTTTTACTCGTTACAGTGGTCGGCCTTGACAGTTCTATGGCGATTTTATTTTCATTTAACTTTAATATTATAACATTATCACGGTGATTCAAAATAAATTCGACTACTGAAACTATTTCAGTGCGTACGATAGTTATTTCGCTTTTTTTTATTGAAGCACCATCCGCAGTGGTACATAGGTTTTGAAATGCTGAAAACGTTGCGTTTGTATAGTGACGCATTCACGTCGGCGCCTGAAAAAGTGACAATCATTTTCAGGTACCTCGGTTTTTTTTACTCCAAATTAAATTCGAACGTTTCGCTAAAAAATTCGATTTTTAACTCACTTACGCCAGCGAGTTAGGGTTACAATGTACCGCTGTATTCCGTGGTTTTTCTTTTTTTCCGTGTTGAAAATAGTATCGTTTTTAAAATACTTTCTTGTCTTGCTGCCGTGATGTTCATTCTGAAAACGGTTCCGAACTCGTCTGAAACGTCTACCGCTATGTTTTCGCAAGATGATTTCGGAAAACGTATTTTATTTTTAAAGAAATAAACGTAATAATCGAAATATCGAAATCACGACGATACATTATTTCGATCGTATTATTTTAACGGCCGTTCATTTTCAAAAATCATCTTTGTCTTGAATTCAACTTATCAGTGTTGTTGGCCCACCGGAAAAATCGCAATCACGAAAAATGCGAAACGATGTTTTTAAAAATAAAACGTGGGGCACGACTACAAATCCGTTCATACTATTAGATTAAATGCTCCAAAATGTCCGTAACACGTGAAGTTTCTCGATATTGTAATATCACAAGTTTAGAATCGTTTTCAGATTCGAAAAAATACAAACCATGTTATAATATCAACGGCCCTATTAATGAACTTCGTGAACGACAATCTCTTTTACTAAAATGTACACTTTTTGAACCACTAGATATTTTTCTCAGATCTTTACTCAACGAAATGGGTAATGTACAAAATAAAACGACGGCACAATATTTAGGTCACCCGATTATAAATAATTATTATTGTTATATTAGGGGTAATTACAGCGGCGATCGACGATATCGAACGTATCGTATTAAAACATCGTCGTTAATATTACTGACTTTTCATTTATAAAAAATTATTCTGTAAGAGCTCGCGTACAATGTAACGACTATCGGCGTTATAATAACCGTCAATTTTACGAATCATAATTACTGCAATACGTCGGATTCCATTCGAATTGTTCAAACAAATGTCTAATCTGTACGAGTTTAGATACACGCACAATATTATAATCGGTACGTATTATACGCGTTTGGATGATGTATAATTAACGAGTGACTCATAAGACTCGTACAAGAGTGACGGTGGCCGGCGGAATAAAAAGTTTGACGATAATTCCGAAAACTGATATCGTCAGCAGAAAGAGAGAGATAAACTGTGTCTTTAATTCGTTCCGATCTACAATAATAACATAATGATTGTTTTATGACTCATTCGTTTGTTTGCATTAAAAAACAATTGTTTAGCCACGAAAAAAAAATTGTTTTTTACCTATATAAAATTTTTTCTTCTTATCAAAAGCGAACGAAGCGCACGAAAAATCACTTAATAACAATAATAACTCTGCGTTGTAATGTCTTCGTGGCAGCGAACGCTAAACACGATACAACGGTACGAAAATTAAAACTATGAGTATATATCGACGCCGCGGTACGGGTTACTGTATTTTTTAACATTTAAAAAAAAAATAGTACGTTTGTATCGTTTTTAAACAGATCGACTCGCCTAAATTGGTTCGAATTCAACTTTTTACCGTTTCACTTGACGGATTTTCCCGAAAATACTTCCGAGTCACGTGTAATATTGTATCCGTAGAACAATGTTTCCGCGGCCGTGTTCGTCGGGTGCAACGACGTGTCGCAGAAACCGTTCTACAAAAATTCAATAATCGATCGAATTACTCGACTAGAAAGGGTAGTTGTAGAAGATTTAAAGCGCCTCTGTACAAAGAGACGGAGGCTTAACGTACGGGATCAAGTGCGGTCGGACGAAACGGAGAGAAAGGTCGGGTGTTTTTCTCGTGATAAAAGGACTCCCCCAACGAGGCTAAAAGGTTCTACGGGAGTGCGGTCTGCACGTTGTCGATGTGTTGGGCAAGAAAATAAAAAAAAGTAGAGTATCAGCGGAGTATCAAGGGAAGGAAGGATAAGATGCGAAATATATAAATAAAGTACTGAAGCAGTAAGAGCTGAAACGAGCGTTGGGGGAAAAAAAAGGTAGATCGAAGACCAGACGGAATCGAGGGTTTTTGATATGTGTGCGCAGGGGATGTGAGTGATCGGGACGAGCGGAGGACCGCGAAAAGTCGGGAGAATGGCGAAGAAGAACTTACGAGACTAGTGTCGCGTTGAAATTTCGATTTAAAAGATGATTTTACGTTTTATGTTCCCGCGATGTATGCTGGGGCAACACGTTTCGAATCGGTTAAAATCTTTTGAAAAACACGCGCCAAAGTTGGTGATATCGTTTTGACCGTTCTGTGCTATAGCGTATCGCTCTTTGTCGGCGGCAAAACACGATGGTAAAAACTAAGAAGGACAATATTAAGCCGATCCGAGCACAACGTAGGAAGCTCTTGCTGACAAAACAGATCGTTGAAACTCGCGTATATTCTTGTCGTTCCCGAAGAAATATTAGCGTGTGGTGGGTATGCGTTTACAATAGACTTAAAACGCATCCTCGGTTAACGCTCCCGTTGATTTCAAAATGTTTCAAAACCACTTCAAAGTATCGATCTTACGTGACTGCGCCAACTTTCGAATTTTCGCACGCTGTCGACACACACATACATAGTTTTGTATAGGAAATCTACCGTTCGTTAATTTACATTTGTTCCTACGTACACTGGGTCGTTGTCGTGAGATCAACCAACGAGTCGTAAGAAAAACAGTTGGACAGGACTTTAGCGCGCTGCTCTGTCTGGGACACGTGGTTAAGTGCGTCAGAATCCAGCAGGTTGCAAATTTTTCGGGAACTTAAAACACGATTTTTTACAACGTTAGAACGAAGATCAGAATATGAAGACGGCAGGTTCCAGTAGGTTTTCCGGTCATACGCGTCAAAACTATGTAAACGAGTCCTTTACAACGTACCCCATCGTTTTATCGCGAAAATTTTTTGAAAAACGGCGTTTGACTTTTAAAAATAACGCGCGTTTGACGACCTATTCCTAGTCCGAGTGCGGTCAGGAATTCTTAAATTTCTTCTGGATCAATATTGTGTGAGATCAACGATTCCGTCGCATAACGTGGAATGTGCGTTTCCAACGTGTTAATGTCGAATTTTGTGTTTTTCCTATAAAACAATTGTCTTACACACGGAGACGAATTGCCAAGAGTTTATTGCAGCAGCCGAGTCCTACATCCAATACCCAATACCCGATAACGTGCACAACTGACCCGACCGACGGAGTGAAATTGTTTTTTTTTTTCTAATATCAATAGAATGTCGTTCGAGGCGAACGCGTTAAATATACCTACGGTAATTATTGGTAATTATAACAATCACCGGTTATTAATGCTTACAACGCCAGTATTTATTTTATTTTTTTTTTTTTAACCCGATAAAAGAATTAATATTTATTTCGATTTGTAGAGCACGTTCAATTATAATTATTCTGTTAAACGCGTATTATTATTATTATGTTTCGTCGGTCAGACCACGTGCGTCTGTAATCCATTTCGAAGAGGTCAGGTATTCGCGCAATAATAAATATAATTTCATTATTTAGATGCGTATACAGAAGGAACGCTTTCGCGATTTTCAAAGTACCAAGTACCTCGCCGCCGATGATCCAAGAACGACTCCGGTGGTACTCGAGTCGAAGTTTTTTTTTTTTCAAAACTTTGCCTACTTTTTAACTGTATCGCATTTCGGACAAAATTTTGAGTTTTTTTTTACGAGCAACGGTCAGAAAACACGCAAATTCGTACTAAAAAAAAAACCCCGCCGTAGTGGCGAGAGTATTTGTCCGATCGAAGATTAATCGGAATACTGAGCCCGCTCAAAATCGTTTTTTCAACGATATTAAACGGTACGTTTGATTTCCGAACCCGCCCAAACCGTAGTCGGTACTCCGTCAAACTCTTCTCACGCGGCGTATAGTAGACCGATCTCGGCTTTTTTTTTCAAAGTAATTTTTAATATTGCTCCACAGTACCTAAATTAGTATTTATATTTCAATAAGACACGATGTATTGCGAACCGCGCACAATATGATATTATCGAGCGTAACACGAAACAAAAAACGTTTATCTGAAAACAGAATTATTACTAAAAAAAAAAGAAAAATTTAACAACAATCGGTACGTAGTCTCGCAACTGTTACTGTTACCAAGTGCAAATTTTCGTACAAGTCATTTTGATGTACAATCGTTGTTTCTTTCGAAGAACAAGAACTGTTAACCCTGAACTAGGCATATTTAAAATGTTTATAGTAACAGAAATCAACTTTGTGGTATCGTCGTCGTATTTACAGTTTAAATGGTCCGAAAATTGTTTAAGGAAATAAAGGATACAATACATATGACACACAGTCGTTAACGGAGTATTATACTTATGTCAAAAAACTATTTTATTTTTTTTCAATTCCTTTAACCGAAAAAAAAAAAGAGAGTAAATCACTATTCTAATAGATATTTGCCTTGTATACAACACGATTAACTAAACACTACTAATATATTAATAATTTTTACTGTTAATGCGGTACATTCGATGCACATTTTTGTACAATAATACTGTACTATATTTGTCCTAAGATTCTTCGAGTGCACATGTTTTCGAACAAAATAACAATCGTTCGGTAGGTGGGTGGACAATTTTTTACAAAAATAATTAAATATGTCGATTAGCTACCTAAGTAACGAGTATCGATATATTTTTTTTCTACATTCATTTTTTATTTATCAAATAATTATTATTTGAAAACTTTTTTGTTTTTATTAATGCATTTATACACTATAGTATCTTATCTTACTGGATCGGTTTTCATTGTCAACCAGTACATAATAGTATGGTCACGGTAATACGAATTAATTTTTTAAACTGCATATTTTATGGCGTCGAATAAGTGTTTTACACGTGCCTTGCCAAAATTCTTGCTGACCAAATCGATTTTGCCGACGTACGCGCACGACAATACGTCGGAAACTGTAATGACCGACGATTCGACATCGTAGATTCGAACGTATCGATAGAGTTTCAAAAGTTTGTATTTTTGTACATTTGTCGGTGTATAAGCCAAAAAGTTTCTGTGTTTTACGTTGGACTAGATAAATAATAAAACGAATTTTCATCTTTCGTACGGTTTTCTACGATTTCGGTTTGACAAACAAAACGAGTCGACTACGGTTTTTTTCACGTACGATTTATTTCTAAATTTTGTACAGTTTTGTACGCTTAAAGGTCGTACAAACCGTCCGTTCAAGGCCGACACTGCGATGATAGGTCTAAACTCGATAAAAGTCGATTCAGAGCCGGATTCACCCTTGTGCTTAATAAGCTGATAAAGAACGCGTGCCGCGAAAAAATATCGAATAATCCATATTTACCGGCGTAACAGAATATAATATACGCGTGTATGGCAAAAAAATCGTTTTGCGCGAACACATTTTAGTCCGCAAACACTGCTCGCGACTATACTTTATAATTAATTACCTGTGGTAAGATATTAAACACGTTTCGAGTTGATTCCCTCTTAAAAGACCGAAAATAAGCTAGCTAAAGATGATGTGTGCGCGAGTAAAACTTAAAATCGTCGTACGCGGTCTAGACAGCCTTGGAGACAATCCGGCTTCTGACTGCGGTTAAATCGACTAAATTTGCGTTACCGATAATATAACAATTGAAAAATTTCGAAACAATTTTTACGGAGATTCGAAGAATCTACTTCGAAACACGTATACACAGAAAATGGCTGCACTATTTAACCATGTACATCAGTATCGGATTAGAGATTATCAGTAGATTACATCAGCAATCGTTTGCTTTCTATTATTATAGTTTTGTTTTAGTTTTGAACGCGTTTAACTCTTTCGCGCCTGCTTCAAGCTCATCGCGCATAAATTTACGTAATAACCGTTATGAAGTCTTGAGCGATAGATTTTAGTTTGTTATAGGTAAAACACGTCTCTCGTGTGAAAACGTTCGACGTTCTCAATTGGGCTATTGATATCGGGTAGATTTTTTTCTTTCAGAATCATTGTCAAGCAATCGGCGTTACTTTATTTCACTGCTGCTCGTTTTTTTTAAATAACCTAACCCGATCATAAAATACATATTAAACACTATACGGCATGCGAATTTCGGTTCGTCTCGACGTGATTTTCAAGCAAAATTAATAACCTTCAAACGTATAACTAACGTTGTTAGACGGACTCGCTTAAAGTCTGTACTAATCGACTCCAGTGCGAATATAGTAGGTATTACAAGGTACGAGTTAAAAAATGCAATGAACACTTCGAGTTGGTCAGACGGGTTACTCAAACAATTGTTTTTGTATTTTTCATAGATAAGTTTGGATTTCTCGCGATTTAATTTTCGATTAACCTACCGCAATCATGCGACGTACCTAAGATTTACGAAACTTCGGACAACAATATCGTGTTTGTACCGACGGCAACAGAGTGATTTGGAAAACGCTGCGAAACAATCTGATCGCCAAATAGATTGTACTGTAAAGTTTAGTGAGTCCGCAACAGAACAGGAGCGAATCGCGGTCTACGCGAAAACAACAGAAAAACGCAGGTCGACGATTGTTATTTTTAAATCGAGTCGATCAACAGAAATTCTACGAAATTCTCATAACGAAACTTTTCAAATTGATCGCAGTGTACGCGTCCAAATATCGCGATGTAAACTCGACTGATGAAACGGGCTTGTGCTCGAAATTTCGAGTTGGTGTCTACCGCGCGCGAACGGATTCGATTGTTAACTCGGAGGCTTTTTGTTGATGATACTTTTCGTGATATTATCGCGACAACGTTAGGGGTATGGAACAGCGCGAAATAAACGCTTGCCAAAAAAAACCGCGCACACACATTTTATGTACTACTATTTTATGCAATCGCGGAGATCACGGCGATTCTGTCGTGTACGACAGAAATAAGAAAAATTCAGCGATTCAATATTGTGCGATGTCGTTCCCCCGCAGAACGTTAGTGTGGCCGACAAACTTGGATGACACCGTATTAATGTAACGTGCCACCGGTCGACGATAAATCACGATTCTGCAGGTAAATAAACGCGAGGAATGATAAATCGGTAGCAGACCTATAAAAAAAAGTATAAATCACGTTAAGTTTGCGTACGAACTCTGTTTTCAAACGCATGATACGCGAGATGGTGGTACCTATATATCAGAACGAGTAGTAGGTAAAATGTATAATCATAAAAAAATGTATAAAATGTATAAATACTAATAGTTGTCGAATATACTTCATGAGCCGACGAGCTGGGGAGAATCGTACTCGAAACTTGTTCGAGTCTTACTGTTCTGTCGCGTGAAATCCGGGTGTTTATCGATTGAAAAATCCGGCGACGAGACGGGTATGGTTTGACGGCGTGGTTCAAACGTATTACATCGTTTCGTGTCTGACGGCGAAACGTCGCGTTCGAAAAAACGATTCCGAGCGAGCTCGGTGTACCGGTAAAAACCGCACGTTCGACAACAAAAAAAAACAAGCTCGGACGGTTAAAATACCTGTAGCGAAAACTGTTTTATAACGCGTTAAATTGATCTTGATGAAAACGACGCGGGATGATTTTTTTCTAACGACGGCATAAGGCGTTCTGACGCCGGGATTCCGTCATTTTCGTCGTTTTCGGCACTCCGGAACGTCGCCAAAAAGTGCTTCAAAGTCAAATACGATTCAAAGATACTCTTATTCAACGTAACGCGATTGGAGCGCTCCTTCTGCCCGAAAACGTCGTCACAAAAACGAACACTTTTCGCCGTGAAATTCTCGATTTCGTTTTCGATTCTTGGGGTGAAACTCAAAAAGTGAGGAGAATTTCAAAAAAAAAAGTTAAAACAATAAAAATCGTGAAAATTACAGAAACCGCATTAATCGGGTAAAGTTGTAAGATGTGTTGACGCTTCTACGTATCATAATATTATATAATTCAGCGCGTTTCATTTTCAACCGGTTAAAAACAGTAGATACTTCGATTGTTTCATACACAAATAACACTCATTCATCCGCGGATAAATATTATGGATTACCTGATTTTCTAATTTTCGTTTTGTTTGTTTAATAGGATATTTCCTCCTATTTCAGTATAACTATAGCGCTATGTAATAAAACGATTCTGCTTTTCAATCACCATACATCGTTAGAATAGAAATATTTCGATCGAATTCAACCGAAACCGGTGAAGATAAAATACGAAACTATTTTTACTGTTTTTGTTATTTGAACAGTATCCACACTGCCGCCCGTCGTCACTCAAGTGTCCCGCTGTCTGACGGTAAATCACTGAAATGTTGATATTCTAGTGCAAATACTGCAGTGTTTAAATTCCACGAAAACGTGTAAGAGAATACGATCTACGGTAAGAAGTTGTGTATACTACTTATCACTACTGATTAATTTGAAAACGGCGAATTTTAACTCTTTTATAAGAATTCGGTAGAACTACTATTAATCAACTTGATTTAAATAATAATCGTCCGCACGTGACTTGCGTTTTTCTGCTTTTTCCCTCAAAAACGTGCTTCACAGAACGGTCCGATTTCAATTTTTTATCCATTTTTTTTGTTACTGAAATGAAGAAAACTGTTTCCTACAGTTCGCGTCGGATTTTTCAAATTCTACATTTTTCACTTATACGATATTAGGTCGAACTTTTTTAAAAAAGTTTTTATTTAATTTTTTTGGGAGGCTGTTAACGATTAAGTCGAAATTCAAATGCGGACTGTAAAATGTCTTCTTCTATTACGTAAGAATTTAATTGAAATAAGACCGATTTATGAGGCGGTAGGGAATTTTGTTTGCACAGTCAATATTGTCCACATAAATGCGTCAAAAGTGGTAGAAATTTCCGGGATTCTGGATCTTAAAAAAAAGCTTCTTAACTATAGAAGCCGGGAAACAGGTGTCTACTGTGTATTTATGTTGCGAATAAAAGCAAATAATAATAATACAAAAATAAAAGTGGAGATAAAAATGCAGGATGAAAAAAAAAACATTCCTTTGGATCAAAAGCGTAATCTAATGTATACATACATAATTTTGCACCGACAAAAAATACTGTTGCGGTAAAGGAGTTCAAAAGAAAACTTAAAGTTTACTAAAAATTATGGTTTTGATAATTTTCAAAACGACGATAATCTTCTTAAGATAGAGGCTGCACTATTATGATCTACAATATTTATAGTTCTCTACCTATATTTTTTATTGGTTTTTTAAAAGCGTATAGTTATCGTTAGGTAGGTAATATAAATTAATATAACCACGCTGAACATTCGTAATATTTTCAAGACGTTTTAATATTCTTACAATGTTACTGACTAACGTCATACAACGTCGGATTTTGACAATAGGCCTTGAAAAAAAAAATGAATGACCAAAAATTATCTCGAAACATTGTTGGTATAATATTAGGTATAAATGTAATTACAATTTATACAAAACAGTTTTTTTTTTTGTATAAAACTTGTAGCGGCTGGATTCTGAAATAAAAACTTTATAATTTCGGACTAATATTTCGATCGAAAACTGAAAAAGGCAAATATTAAACAGTAGGTACGCTACGAATTACATTAATTATTTGAATGTTTACTTCAATAAAGTTGATTTTTGAACATCCGGTGAAAATCATACTGAGTGAATTTGTCTGTACACATATCATTATAACAGCTATCATACAAATGCAAAAACAGTCCATTTGATTGTGAAACTAATATGTGAATTAACTATACTAGACATATAAGAAAGGTTTTTGAAATTAAATAGTAACACATTTTCAGAAAATTATTCGAGATTTTTAACCGTGGAATTTTCGCAAAATATTAAATCTATAAGTATCACCGAGGTAGATTTGTGTTTGATTTCAACGAAAAAATATTAACAAAGTGTGAGAGAGTTTTCTCAAACCCGAGACAGGGTAACAAATTCGGGATTACCGATTAAAAAGGTGTAGTTTTACGATTTATATTAAATTTGGAAGTTGAAAACAGTCGACAACCATTGTTTCTGAGTGAGACCTATACTCTGTATCAGTACAAACAAGTACGAAACGTTTTAAAATTCAAAATCCTACATCAAGCTCGAATTCGGTCACTATTGTTGAAAATTTGTATCACGTTAGTAGTATACTTCACCCATAGTGCATACAATTTATTCAAACATCTTTCGAAACATATTTTGATTTAATCGATGTTTTTTTCTACACGACATTTTGTCGAGGTTCCGAGAATAAAATTATTTAACTAAGATTTATTTCTCTCAAGTTTGTATATAGGTACAACATTCAAAAAACTAAATAGTCAATTTTATTTTTCAAGCGTAATATTCGTAATTTTTATTTAACGTACAAAAACGTTTGTTTTGAGTTTTTTGTTTATGCAGTTTGTGAATTCGTGTGTAAATAACTTAGAAAAAAACTTTTTCCTTTTTTTTTTCACTCACTGAAACCAACTGCAGATTTTTCCGTAAAAGCATTATCGAATTATTTCGGATTATAACTTATAAATACGTTCCACACGAACGTATCTATATTTTGTTTTTTTTACTGCACGATCGAACTGTAATTCAAGTGATTCGCCTACGAAACCAGACGACACATCATCTGTCGTGTCTGATACGAATTTGGTTGTTTTCTTTCTTTCATTTTTTCTTTTTTCCGATCTTAAATTGAATTGGAAAAACATCACGTCGATTCTAGTATGATATATTGTATACGCAGTAACTTCAATGGGGTTGTGCGTGGGTTTGGCTTTTGACGAGCAAAATGGTTTTAGCGAATTAAACGGAATGAACGGTTGAAGAAACGGGTCAGGTGGTTTATTCTTAAATAATGCAGACGGAAACTACCTCAAGCACTCAAACCAGCGTTTCGATCCCAAAAGTCTTTTTAGAAACCGTAAGATTAGTTGTTAGACTGGAACGTGTATAATGGTATACATATATATATATATATACAGGTTTATAACAACATTTGAGGAATTTTCTACCTACGCCCAAAGTTCTCTTGAAATTGCTGAAAATAAGTGTAATGCCGATGCCGAATAATAGTTTTTTTTTATGTTTCGTCTATGTTACATCATACTCGTTGTTCTCGTTTTTTACCGTGTTTTCCAGTGTCCAATCGTGTAGAAAAAGTAATCGTACGAAATAGAAGATTGAAACTAAAAATGGCAGTTCATTCGTGATATTAAAAAAAAGAAAGATTTTCATCGTTATTTGGTCATCGTTCGTGCGATTCAACGGTTCGCGAAAATTCATGGTAATGTCACTCTCTTTTGGGATATTTTTTTAATTATAACTCGAAATATTAGCAGAACTTTTTTTTAAAAAAAAAAATGCTTCATTCAAAGTACGGTTTCCCCGAGTCGACTACTCGCTTCGCAATGTTATGACGTAACGGGTCACTCACCCGAACGAGAGTGTAGACGAAAAACGTCATTGTAATGTAAACGCGTTCCTCGCTACGTTCAGAATCTAAATTAAGTGTAATAGTTCCCCGTAATTATAAACATATTATCGCAATTATCGTGATACAGCTAATCGTACTAGCGATTAATACAACCATCAAAAAGAGAACGCGGTAACTGTGTGTTATCAAAAACAAAATAACTACGTTATTGGCAGCACTTATCGTCGTAACGGTTTTATTATTTTTTTGTTAATTTCGACGATTCGCAATGTCCATAAAAATCTCGAAAACCGTCGTTTCAAATAATGAAAAAAATCGCGTTGGATCATCGTAAAAAGTATTCAGAATACAATTTCGTCGTGCAATACCTATTTGGAACCGAAGGGCGGTCAAGAGCGCTGTTCAAGGCTGAGAAATTTAATGATTTTTTTTTACTCAAGTCGACCGAATGTGTCGACAAACGTGTTTTTAAAGTGATCCGTAACTAACGAAAAATGTATTTTACTCGACTCGGTTTGATTCGTTTTAACGAAAAGTATAAAACAACGCGACACATAAATACAGGGTTTCGACGAGACTTTATTTTTAGCGCCGTGTAGGAGGAACGTTTCATTTGCATTTGCACGGATGGATTAGCGGTGTTGAACTATTCCAGGCTATGTGCCTTTGCTAGTGGAGAAGGTGGGTTTTCTGATGGTGTCACGAAGTTAAGTTTGGGTTTAGGAGATTATAAAGGGGACGAGTTTTTGGATTTGCCACAATGGGCGGGTGAATAGGGGACCAAGGTTCTGAGAGAAGTGTGAGTTCCTGTAGAACAGTGCGGAGGACTGATTGCGGATAGTTTCCTTTACACTCTGGAGTCCGACGGATGCAAGGGTAATCTTGTTCCTGACGTAAGTTGGAAGACCAAGGTGCCTATGGTTTGAACGGCCTCGATTCTTTCCCATTGGCATTTCGTGGCGCCCAGGCTGCCCCTGCACATGTGAGAATTGGAATAATTTTCAGGAGGTTGATTCTGGTTCTCGATGGGGGATGGGACTTTTGCGATTGGGACTTTGGTTGCTCGGTTGATGATGTTGTTTATGTGAAATCGGGCGTGCGGTTGTTGATGGTGACTCCCGGGTATTTGACGTGTGTCCCAGGGAAGTGGAGGGTTTTTTAAAAGGAGTTCGGGAAGATAGATCTCTTTGTCGAGTGTGGCCAAACACGACAGCGACTGTCTTGTTTGGGTTATCGAAATATTAACGTATAGAGGAATGTTTCTATTACGGGCCTGTGAAACTCGTACTGCGATTCGAACGGCGGAGTCACGTTAGGGGTTAAACTGAAATTCGGTCGGTTACGCAGTGGAAAAAAATCTTCCACTCGTCGATCGTGTGGATAAATAAAACGTTTTCAAAAATGTCTAATTCAAAAATATCTCAGGCCGCTGCGATTTCACCCACGTGAGTTTTTCGGTTTATACCATCTATCTATCTACAGCGCCATACCGACCCGGCGGCCGTGTATAAACGCTGTGCTGTTTTCCGTTTTCAGCCCTTTTCGCGCGTTACCTAACCTACACGCGTCGTAAAAACAAATTGCCATCAAAATTTTTCTATTTTTACCCGCCTTTCAGTGCGACTCGATTAACCTATACGTTGTATTTTCTTCTTTATCACGATCGCGTTTCTAGAGGAAAATTCTCGACCGAAAATCACGACGCGCCGTTCAATCTGCGTGTACTTACTTGGGCGTATATGTTCCGACCGTGACGAAATTCGTGCGCTCAAATTTGTCGTCGTCGGAGTGGTTAATTTTTTTTTATGTCGTTCGACCACCAGGAAAAGAAAAGAACCGCGTCGAAGGCCGAATCGATTTGTATCACCCGCAGTCCGAAAATAATAACGCAGGAAAAAGAAAAATGTGACCGATCCGCGATGGTCGAAAAAAAAACCGTGCGATAAATCGTTTTTGTGGCGGTTTTTTTTTTTTTTCGTCATCACTGTTTTATTACGTATTGCGAAAAAAAAAATTCGACTTATATAACAATATTATTGTTGTCGTTATTAGGCGGGTGGAAATAAAAAAAAAAACGAAAAAATCAACCTGGGGGGAACAGTAGGCATGTAATGCGTGCGCGTCGTCGAACGGCGATTTTTGTCGACCTTGTGCGCACAAACACCTTGGCGGCATCGTTATTATTATTATTATTACGTTGTACTATTGTCGTTGCTTTTCTTCTTTTTTTTTTGTTTTTTTTTCGGTCGTTGTACGTGTTTCTGTACGTCGTTTTCGATCAAAAAAAAGAAAAAAAAAGCCGGGATCAGTCCAGGTCGCGGGGGTAGTTTTTTTTTGGAGACTTTGGGCGGGTCGCTGGATAGTTCGGAAGACGCGGCTCATCGTTTTCTCTCCGAAAGCAGCGACGCGTTCGAATACGGTCGTGAGCGAGCTAATTTACACGCGTGTGTATTGCTAAAAACGAGTTTAACAATAGTAACTTTCGTCGAATCCTTCCCGTTTTGGCGTCGCGCGAAAATGTCAGCCCGGTCCGATTGTCGGATGTCAATCGATGTGTAAAAAAAACGCGTCGTTTGTCGTCCCAGAGGAAACACGCCCGGAATGACGTGTGTTTTACGACGTCGTTGTGTTGTTAACCGATTCTCGAAATTTTTTTACCACGTATAGTTCTCGTTTATAGGTCGTGTATAGGAACTTTCGAACGCAAAAACTAGAGGTCTTGCGGAAACTGAAAATGTCTGCGTGAAATTCGAGATCACAAAGTTCCACGACTCCCTTAGAAATGATCAAAATCGAAGCAGTAAAACCGAGCAGTAAACTCGTTAAGCCCTTCTTGACGGCGCGTCGTATGGATTTCAAGTCGAACGGAGCGACGTTCATTATCAAAATTTTAAAAAACGCTTCAAATAAAGTACCGTCTCGATTATCTATCTTTCGAGGTGTCACGCGTTAAAATCGGAGCAGTTTTTGACAGAAAAAAAAAAACAATACATTCAATCTGATGAAATCTATTCCGCGAGTCCGTCTGGCCGATTTCCGTCAATTTTTTTTTTTTAATAATAAGTGTTGCACGGTTAGGAAGCATCGAATTTCACTCCGAACGTAAAATGTTGACAATTTTTACTATCCTGCAGCTTATTCGTACGATGAAAACCTACAGTTTTAAGACTTCGACCCAAGCTCAACCGCATACCCTATATTATCGCGCATCAGATCGAAAAATTTAGGAAGCGCTCGGTATTCGTTTTGCCTTTTAAACACCGAAAATTGCCGGAGACAAAAAGTTGCTCGAAAAAACACGATTTTCGAAAATTTCGTATTATATATATATTGTAAATTGAATTCTCCAACTCCATAAAAACAGCGTTTTGAGTCAACATTCGTCACAACGGTCAACGGTCTAAGATTCGCCTTTTCATTTCGAAATAATCGCATCGTTCACTCGAACATCAAGACAATTCAGCGCGGGCGAATAATTGGCGATATCGGCGCTGTAATCGTGTCGTTTGCCGTGTTACACGAACCTATTTATAAACGCGAACACTTTGAACGCGCCTTAAGTGTGTCAAAGTAAAAAAACCGTCTGAACTCCGTTTAGAACCGTTTAAAAATTAAAATAACAAACACTTACGAGAAACGTTGTATATAAATGTGCCCGTAATAGCAGCTTTCTAACTGCGAGTAAATTAGTGTAGAATTTTTTATTCAAATAAGTACAGACAACGTTCGTCGAAAATGCTTGAATGGTTAAATTGCATACGGGCAAAATGTTTCAAACGTTTAACCGGTATTGAATAATCAAACGACATCGCCGTCTTAATTAACCGAAAGACTTTTGGACACAGTTTTCTGTACGATTTTGAAACACGACGAAAATTGGATAATTCGTAGCGATTTCATAGAAATATATCGTTTCAGACGAATAACACTTGAGTCAAAAAAAAAAAAAAAACAGCGAAATTAAAGATGTTTTAATACGTATTTCTGCGTATAGAGAAACTCATTAAAGATCGGATTTTTTTAAAATATCAATGTCGCGATCGACTTTAGCTGCGTTGAATGCCGATCGGTAACGTGCGAGCTTGTTTGCCTAACTAATTATTACAATCGATGATCGATGGCGAAATGCAAAATTACGTTCTATAAATTACGTGCGCACATTTTTCGTAAGTTATTTCAAACGTCTGCTCAACATCGGACAGTAATCCTGTTTTGTGCTGCCTTTGACGACATACGATAGCAACGAGTAATATCACGGTACTAATAATAATCGCATTTTAAATTGATCCAACGCGGAATGATATTGAATCGCAATTTGTTGTCGTCCGTCGTTGATTGAACTCTTTGACGTGATATATAATAACCGCAAAATTCTAACCGTCGCAGTCGTCGTGAGATTGTTATTGCTAGACAAACATGTTTTCCTATATTAACGCGCCAATTTGTATTCATTTATCGTGTGTACAACAGGATTTCACAAACAAACTCTTGTTTTCTCATACCGATGCAACATAACGGCTGATTATACGACGTACTATTAATTGTTCGTGTATCTTACTACTCTATTGAAATATATCGATTGAAATAATATCGAGTACATTCGTAAATTCGAAAATATCGAAAACAATTTAAAGACGCCGAAAACAATATGTTTTATTATGTTAATAGCATTTGAATGTTGTGTGTATTACACGTTGACAGACATCAATTGTACGTACAAAATCGATATAAACGGTTATAAACGATGTGTTTAGAAATGTACAGACCGTTTGAAATGTTCTACGGATAATATAAATACGTGGTACAGCTGTATTACGCGTTGATAGACAAGTACTACTGAGTAAATAATTTTTAATCGGTTTTTTTTTTGTAAGACAGATTGTTGCGACGTGTTAAACGATTGGCTCAATTAGAACGGTTACAGACGTTTAAAAAAACGTCGTCAAAAATTAAAGAAAAAATAATAGTAAGATCTACGAACGATCAAAATTATTGCAAAATCACGCGTGCGGACTAGATACGAGTTGGATGAACGTAGTTTATAATGGCGATACAGACCCGTAATATCGATCCATTTGCGCACAGCCATAGTACGACCACTGCAACTATACACTTTTTAATAACACTTCATTATATTCTGATGATAAACGCGCGTGATTTTAATTTGACGACGCGCAAACGTTCCGCGGACGTTTTCCGCTGGTTTTAGCTGGTCGGGATGTTTTAGTTGAATTTCAAATCGGTATACAATATAGTCTTGACGATTTTCGAGTGTTTTGCAGATACGAACTGCCTGTCGTCAAAGACGGAACGGATCCGGAAAACGCCCGAGACGTTACGGTGTAAAACTCGAAAGTTCATAAAATATCGAACAAATTCGTACAGCCGGTAAGAACGGTACAGCGTGTCGTTTCGGGATGGATTCTAGGCTGAACTTTATTTACTGAAGGTGGTATATCTCACGAATTGTACGCTCGGGGTACGCGGATCGCTTGGCTGGTTATTGTCTGAACGATTCAGGCTCACGCGGAATCGACTGTTCTAGTTGAAATGTGCAGTCGGTCAGCAGCAATAATAATACGAGTGGAAACATCGTGTGAAATCAATGTTCGAGGACCACACGACGCGTTCTGTCGCGCGCTCGCCGATTAATTCGTCTTAATAATTTTTGAGATTGTTATATTCCCGAGAAACCGTCCCGACGACGCGGACTAATACCGTCGTTTCAATCTGTTCATAGAGAAGTGGACCCCGAAGAAGTTCTCGACAGTACGGTGGCTGAGAAAGAAATCAAGAAGACCATCGGCGGACGAATCGTTTCGAAATCATCATTAGCCGACCCGACCGCGATCAGTCCGTCTCAAGTAAACCGGAGCGTAGACGCGTTCTCGTACGTTCTTGCGAGCGCGCGACGGACAAACAACGAAATACGAGTTCTCTCCCCCGTAAATACGTTTCGTTTGTACCATAACGTTTTCAAAAACGTGGTGACGATATTTTTTTCTTTTATTCTGTTTCGTAAACACGACAACGATAAGGCGCGTGACAAACGGTCTATAGGATGGACGAGACGGGTTCATTTTGTAAAACAATCGGTCGGTCGGGGGGTTGATGGATGACGAAACCGTGGCGAAAACGGCTGACAACTCAAGTGTTCACTCGAGCCGCCGCAAGGGGATCAAGAGGACCGGCGAGGAGTCTGTTCGAAGAAAGGAGAAATACAGAAGCATATTATACATAGTCATGAAGTGGACAGTCGATTTCGCGAAAGTATACTTTGTGAAAATTCAACGACCACGCGAATTAGAGGATGGACGATTCGTGAATTTTCACAATCGTAGTTGGGCGCAGTTCGCCATTGATTTTCCGCAGTGCACCGTCCGGCGGAAAAATCCTGAGAGCGCCGCCGGTCGTTGACGATAACTGCGGCGGTTTCCCCGAATCTCGAGAGACGCTAACGACAATACGCTTTCGGCCATTATAATATTGTACGAATAAAACGGTTTATTAGCGAATTAAAAATACTGTGCGCACACGACGACGCCGATTCGAACGGTTGAAATAACGTAACAAGACGTACATCGGCTGTACAATATTACACGCTGTATGGCGCCGATTCCTCTGGCCGCGGCCATTTCGGGCGTTTTCACGGCCTGGTGTTGTCCTCGGCCAACAAACAAAACGCTTCGCACGCCGAACGACCTTACAACTTTTTCGTCGGGTCGTTGTCGTGTTTCTGAAATTTTATTTCTCGTTTCGATACAGCATTTTGAACCAGACGTTCCGGCACCACGGTATGAACGTTTCACCGCCGTCGGATGACTTGTCCGGTCGTCGTCGTCGTCGTCGTCCCGCGGCGAACGCCTGCGTACGGTGTTTTTTAAACTTTTTCTACTCCGATTGGGGTACGCGATTGTTTTAATAATGTTGAGAGAAGAACGCGGCCCAGACGGTCGTGAAAACCTAAAGTTCGCGTTCAACCCGCAAATCGCTCGTGGGTTTGACGGAGTTAGCGGATCAAACTGGTTCGGGAGTTCAAAAGTATCATCGGATATCTGAAAGCAGTGATGACGACTCTGAGCGAACTCGGATCGCTAGCATAAATCTCAGTTTAACCCCCATCCCCATCTGAAATGTGACACTTTTTTTTTTAGATAATATCGCCAAACAACGACTGCTCACCGACTTACCGAAATTGACTCCCTTTTTTTCGTCGTTTACGCTGCAATATACCATACGTTTTCTACGCGAAACGTTGTGTTCGTACTTACCGATTTTTCGATTGAAAGTGTTTGCAGAAAAAATAACGCAAAAACAACGGTTTCAAATCGAACGTAGCCAAAATCTCGACCTTTTCGCGGTGTTATCCACGTGAGGATTACGGAGCGCATCATATATACCCGAGAGTACGTCAACAACACGTGTTTCAAAACGTTCGCCGTAAAATTATCAAATCTTTTTTTTTTTTTTTTTAACTAAATAGTCGCGCCGGTGTCGGAAAAGTTACCACCGACTTTGAAAATTCGGAGCAGCACATCGAAAAAGTGTTGACGGAAAAAAAAAAAACCGGGATCACTTCACAACATCTTCTGTTATTTTGTCGTAAAGCTCGTCCGTTCCGGTCGGCCGCGTATTTCTTATGCGGGGGGTTCAAATAATTACGGAAAACGCGTTTTTTACCCGTCGGTTCGGATTTATTTGATCGAACTTTTACACGATACCAAAACAGGACAGATTTGATAAAAGTTCTTATTGTTAAAGTAATGTTTTTACGACCACGACGTACACTAGACAGCGGATCTCGTTCTGAAATCGTATTTTCGAAGGCAATGATTTATCGTTAATTTAAACCACGACCGCTAGATTAATGAACCACCCCCGAAGCGTGGTCGCTACAACGTCAAACTACCCACGCGACCAAGACTGATCCTCCGGGTTTTTATAATTTCGAAATTTCTATACCAGTGCACCGATTTCTACGTACCAGCCCGATACCTAGTAAAAATGATTTTAACGACAAAAACTCATAGAAGCACTCACTCGCTTAAAATTAAAATTTAGTCTAATCAAAAGTACGCGTTATCGTATAAAGTTGTTAATTTTTATTTTAACGAATATTTCGAATCGAATACAATACGTACACGCGTAACTGTTGTCTGTGTCGATTATAATTTTCGTTGCAAACGATGATGACATCAAAAAGGGGGGTTCAGAGGACGAAAAGATAAACGCCGGTCATTGTGTTCGACCGCGAGAGTTCTTCTATAGAGCTTCCAGTCGGCGATTTCTCCGCGATTCGTGTACAAAAACCTTAAATTATTGTCGCATTCAACACAACATAATAATGGGCCGTACTCGACGTCGCTGTAGCGAGTGATAACCGTAAAGTTATCGTAGTAAAAACATTTACAAGAAAATAATCGAAAGTCCGTGGGGGCATACGTGAAATTTCAAAACACTACCTACATTATCGGCTCTGCGGGAACCAGCGGTGATCGAATCGGTATTATGAATCAGAAAACACCGAAATTTCTTTTTGTTTTATCGTTTGACATCCGGCTCGGCGTACGAGTACGACGCGATGCTCGATAAAACCGTCGGATCGTAGAAAAATGCACTTCTAGAGTGTTCTTTTTCGGACTTAAAATATTGCGTGAGATCAGTTTGACTTGTCGATTTGTTGTAACACACGTTACGGGAAACAACGTTACGTTACGCGCTGTATACGAATCAAACGTCGATCGTAAAAAAAAGAAACAAATTTAAATAAGTTTTGGAGAAAAAAAAACGTGTAGATGTACCGCGCGATGACGTCTTTAAAACGGTGTCGCGGGCCGCACTTTTTAGCCATTTTTTTTTGTTTTCGGTGGTTAAACGCGATCGGAACGGAAAAACGTTAGACGGGCGGGCAGGTACATTTGGGATTGGGTCGTTGGTGAAAACAACAGAGAGACACCGTTCGGCACAAGAACATTTCGATAAGTTTTAAACGCATAACCGAAGTAACGCGAGTAGTGAGGCAGTTCGTCTTTCGTAATCAAAAAGCAATTCGACACGTCACCGATGTCAAAAACTGCGACCGATATCGTTTGAAAACGGATTCAAAAAGTGTGCGAGGAACAACAACAAATCATTTCTATCGGAAAACTGTCAGTGTACACGTTTCTGTTACGATCGCGTATCGTATTAATTTGCAGGCCGACCCGCGTACCTGTATAATGTCTTCTAAATCGGTGTTATATGAATTTCGGTCATAAACGTAACGTCGTCGAGAGTGACGTAACTTCCTAGGAAAAAAAACGAGAGCAAGTATAATTAAACACGTATCGTAATGTTTTTATAAGTTGTTTTCACCTCCCGACGCGTCGCGTCCAAACGTCCTCCTGTTTCAAAAACGATTACAATTTCACGTTCTGAGCGCGACGATTTTACAGTAATGAAAAACGCTAAATTCCCAACGGCGCGGAGAACGATTTTGAACGCGTCGGTTTAGAGAAGCGTGCGGTGCGAGATTAGAACCGATTTTGGTCAAACAGTTTGAGAGCTTCGCGGATTCGAAACAATATTTTATTTGAAGTTCGGACGGATTACGGTAACGATACGTTTAAAACAACTCGCGTCTGATCTAAACGCCGCGAAAATTTCAAACGGTTGTAGTAGGTACGTGTACTTTAAAGCTTTCATGTAGGTTTCGTTTGAAAGAAATCATTTGTTTTTCGAAAAAAAACGATACTGAGCGAGCTGAGTTATCTAAGTAAAAACCGAATTTATAACGACAAAAAAGGTCCAAAATGTCTGAAAGTCGTATCCACGTATTAGGAATATTCGTAGTTTAAATAAAGTGTGAACATTTCGAACCGTTCGGACCACTGTTAGTTGAGGAGTTATTACGATCTTAGTAACAATTATTTTAGTTGTTTTAAATTTGTAATTTCATTGTTATAACCGAATTACAACATCATTCAATACTTTATTCGTACGCTTTCAGAATTTTCTACCAAGCCAATTTTTTTGTGCAGATAGCAAATTTTTATTCACGTTTAATGTTTTCAAATCTTAAAAAACAAATTTCTGCGAGTTATTTTTTCTAAAAATAATATACGACAGTTTTCCAACGACTACAAAAACAATTGGTGACTATAAATTTTCAAACATTTTTAGTATCATAGGTACATTTACACGCCGCCAACCTTGTCTAAATGTTTCGCATTTTTTGTGGAAAATTTTTTATCGAACTACAAAAAAATAAATGAACATTTACGGAATCACTGGAAACTCGGACCAAACCTGTATTATAACTTTTTTCAATGTTTTGTAAAAGTTTCAGCTACAGTTGCGATTAGTATTTTGGAAGTTATAGTCAAAAAACCGAATCGATTATGTCAAAAGAACACGTTATTTTTAACGTTTTTCCTTAAATTGTTCTTAGTTTTTCTATAGTGACTTTTTCAATTTTAAATTCTCAAATTCGAAACCCAACAAAGTACTAGCTCAGTTCAAAACACTTTCAGATAAGGTATTATTGACTTTTTGGAGCATTTTATTAACACTCTAAAAAAAAAAAAAAAATAGCCGAGATCAGTCTAGGTCGCGTGGGTAAACACTTGGGTGTTTTCGGACTGCTTACTCGCAAAACGTGTAAAATTCAAAAATTCGTTCGGCATAAGATATAATTTTAAGGCCGAGATCTCCACTTTCTGATGTATATACGTGGTTAAGATCGGAGCACTCTTTCCGCACAAAAACCGGACAAATGTTCGCAGGGATATTCGTTTTTACCTGCTCGAGGCGAAATTCCAAAACAACCGATGCATCTAACCGCTATCGGTAGAGGACTCTGCGCGTTTCTCCTCCGACCCGAAGAAAAGTCGTTTACGGAAAAATAACAATACATTCTTCGCTCGGAAAACAGTTTTTCGTGCACTGATACAACAAATACACAGTTTGCGCATCGACAGCTGGACGACGTGTGTTACTCGTGTTTATAGTTTTCTCGACACTTGTTATCTAACGTCATGTCGATTTACGCGGTCGAAAGGTATGCGAGAGTGTGGTCAAGAATTCCTTCTTTTTTTTTTTCCTTTCATCCGCGTGCCAATTGCTTCTCGTTGACCTCACCGTCTTCTAGCAATTATCATCATCCTGGTTAGGTACACGTGACAGTACCACATATTGGTTTTTATTATTCGCATATCGAATGGGCGTACGCATTTTTTACCGGTGCTCTACAATACGATATTATACGTATACTGCCCACGAGTTTGCTGTACGAGGCGGTCAAAAACGTCGATTTTCTCTCACTCTTCGAACGGTTTTTACTTCCGTCCATACGGATAACCTGTGCGGACTGTATAGTTTTTCTGCAGAACGTATGCTTTGCGTCCGTCCAGCTATCGAGGATAAAAATTTAAAAAAACTCGTAGTGAAAACCGTGTGACGGGACGGAGAAAGAAATTTCGACGTTTCCGACCGTTTTCCACGCGAACGCATATAGGAACGTCTTATTCGTTTTGTACACGCGAAGCAGACGTGCCGACGACGCACAACTGTGTGTTCGCGCGATTTTTTTTCTTCTCCATATCAATTATATTTCGATTAGTATTCTAAAAAAAAAAACGAATCGTCAAAACTCGTTCGTTTTCGCTACATCAGAACATATTTTTTTCGTCGTGTTTGTAAAAATTTAATATAGAGCTTCCTGCCGGTCGAGCCGAACGTCTAACAAAACGACCATTAAACACCAGTGTAACGTACGCTATTGTTGTTGTACAGGAGTTTTCGTGTCAAAACACACATTACCGTGGACTATTATACAAAAAAAAAATGTTTTGAAAACACTCGTTTTGCTTTCCGGTACGATATGGGTATTTTTTATATTTTTAAATGCGCACACACGACGCGTTATTTCCGATAGTTTTTCGTTAAAAATATTTACGATTTAAAAAATACCGCGACGTGGCAAACGGATGAACGACATTTTACAACGCGCGAATTCACCAATCGAAATGGGCGCGCTCTCGATCGTGTTTTGGCACGTTTTTATTTTTTTTTACAGTGCAGAAAAACAATGTAAATTATAAAAACACAATAAATCGATTCGTCGTAAACAACCTAACTATTTTATTTTTCTGTGTACGGATAGTGTTTGTGTGTGTGAAATATACCGCAGTCCCTGAAAAACTATTGCTGCTTCACTCGTTCCCGGTAGATTGAAAACAAATTTTTGTCACGACAAAATACGTATACGAAAGTTTATAAATAGCGTTGTAACCGGCCAAATCGAAAACAATTTAACGAAGCCGTGTCAGATTCTCGGTTTCTAAACGTATTTTAAACTGTGCATAAACCCGTATACGACATTTAAAAAGAATTTGGTTACCAGTATTACAAGTACATATTACGCTCTGAAAACATAAATAATTTAAATATCTTAATAGTGTGATTTACTTACTCATATTTCGGCAGCTATTTTTTTTTAATAATGGTTACTGTTGCAGGTTAGTGTGAATCAGTTTTTGAACGTTGTGTGATCTGTCTAAACGAAATTCAATTTATAATAGGCGCAGCTTAAAATCGTGAAATTTTTATTCGAAACTCGCGATAAACAATCTTAACACAATGAAGTAAAGTACAACAAACACGATAACAATGTGTATGTATATTTGATGAGCTATACTTGAAAAAATGTATTTCAAATCAAAACAGTTCACTCGTAAAGCCTTGTAATATTCGTTCGTAAAGTTAATTTTGAGTTTAAACCAAAAGAAAATTCCGTAATACAACGTATGGAAAATAAATATTCAAACGAAACGGTTAAGAAATGAATCGCTTAAATGATTTGAGTCGCTTAAAGAGGTTTAGCTTAAAAATAACCTATAACGTAACATTTTTAACTCGTTCAATATAGGGCACTAACGTATTCTTGTCATAAAACGGCACAGACCTTATAGACATTTTTTTATAAGTTCCCATTTACACCAGCCCGAAGCTGTTGTTCAAAACGAAAACTCTTGTTTATTCGGTCTCCAGTTCGAAAATCGCACTTTTTTACACTTGTTTTTTAAATAATTTTTTCATTCGGTAAAACATTTTCCTCTGTAGTCGTGCACGTATATAATTCAAAAAGTTAAATTTTACACGTTATTAATATGAAACAAAAATAAATGGTATACCATGTAATAATTATACGCCTTTGTGTCGCTGATTTTGCACAAAAACGTTGTTACAATTATCGATATTTTACGTTTTAAAATTAAAACGAATAATTTGGCCGTATTCATCCACTTAATTAAACTCTAACGTTTGTTCGTAAGCAAAATAGGATTAAATTTTAAAATATTTCTCAGAATGTCACGCGAATCACACGATTCGGCACGAATCTTAACGAATAAACGTAAAAATAATCCCTTAGTTAATTATTAAAACAAAAAAAAATAACAACCAATCTCGAAAATGCCCAACGAAAATTACTTATTTTACCGTTTGAAACGTGTGTACCTACACGGTGTGTACTCAATACCTATCAATGTCATAAATTATTGATTTCAATATGTCTTCGTAAAATGTTATTACTCATCCGATATTGTTGCGCAACGCTGACGAACGTTTGACAAACTACATTTGATTAAAACTAACACGTTTTCAATTGTGTTTTTTTTCACGTTATAATTTATGGTTATATACCAATTATTATAATCGGAAACACTCAAATTTAAGTTTTTCGGAGGGAAAAAAAACCAAAATTTAAACTTTTTAAGAGCCTACAGGTAATCGCTACAAGTCTGACGACGATGGTAACGCATTTTTCAAACGGTTTGTACCATAGGTACACTACTCTAGAGGTCAAACAAGTTTTTTTTTTTCGTTCGTTTTGCTTTCTTACTTGCCGCGCGATTTTTGTTTTTTTAATCTTTTATACTACTTTAGAGGTCATCAAATCGGTTTGTTTTTTTTTTTTGTTCATTTTGCTTTCTTACTTTTTTAATCACTTTTTTTTTTTCCTCAATATTGTGAACGCCATTTACGTACTACGATAACCATTCAAATACTTCCGAACGAATCTGATACTGTTAATCGCGTTCACAATGTGTTGATATAACCGTAGAAAATGATTAGAATCTAATTGATTGACAAAAATAAACGTACCTATATATAGTGTATATATATAGTTCTTAATTTCGTCCTTGAACCTATTTGCCGTTTTCAAATACACGTTAGAGGTCGATTCAAAGCAATTATTACTGTGTAGGCCATGTTCAAGAAACCTCAAAACGTATGCACGGTGCGTAAGTAACTCATGGCTAAATTTTACGACACTCCGATGAGTAACAAAATAATTTTCCAAAAAGTTTTTAGCTTGAATAACGTTTAGGCTAGAACGAAATTTTGTTGGTATGCCTATCGTAGCGTATTATAGTGTGGGTATTAGTATGATTTCTTGGTTTTTAGCGTTTATTTTAACTTTTTATATCCTCGGTAGTATACTTTAAGTCATTTAAATGTCATAACATACTGGCATTTACCATTGCGAGTATATATTTTATATATAATATTATAGACAACTGTTTTAACAATTCAATAGTAACACTAATAACTATTATTATTTTAATAATAAAACATGTCATTCTTATTAAACCGTATACCGTTCTAAGCAGGACCAGTCAATTTTAGTGTTGATATCACCTGTTGTTTTTCTCACCTGATTTGTTTTTGGAGTATTAATCGAAAAGTGAGCGAAATTTAAAAAATTATATTACAAAAAGCATCGCCGCAATGAATAAAATTAAAACCGGACCTTAAAAATCATTCCTTTTCCAAACAAATCTTAAAATTTCAAACTTTTCGTCGTAAATTTTTCCAAAATTCCCAATGTTTTTTTTTTGTTTTTTCGTTTTTGGGGGGTAACTCAAAAAGTAAGCAAAGTTTCGACCAAAGTACCGGTGGAGCCGCCGATACGCCTATCAGCTACGGAAAATCTGAATGTTCCTACCACCCGAAAAGTTGTTGACAGAAGAAAAGAAGCCGGGATCACTCTGGGTCGCGTGGGCAGTTTGACGGGGTAGCGACTACGCTTTGGGTGGGTCACTGATTTATAAGCTGTGGTTTAAACGCATCGTTTAACATCCGAAAGCAACGATAAATCATTGCCCTCGAAAATACGATTCTGAAAATAAAATAAAATACGTCGTTGTAAAAAAAAATTTAACAAAAAAAACTTCTATCAAATCAGCAGCATCTTTCCTGTTTTGGTATTGTGTAAAAGTTTCAGCTCGGTCCGATCTTTATTTAGGATGTTACGATCAAAAAAATCTAAACCGATGTGTACAAAATACGTTTCCCCGAAATTATATTTGTTCCCCCATAAGGCCGCCCGAAATGACGAGTCTTACGACAAAATAACTGCGTTAAATCGGCTACAAACCAAAATCGTGTCGACCAATTTTCTAAATTTTTAAACCATTCGTGTAAAAAACCATCTTGTTCAGATCGTATTATAGTTTCGAGGCTTGAACGTAAAAACTAGAGGTTTAACAAATTCAAAGTTCCATAACTCCGTCAAAAACGATCGAAATCTATTGAAATTTCAGCGGTGCGCCCATAATACCCTTCTCGATAATATATGTAACTATCGAGTCAAACGGAGCGATTCCGAAGATTGCGCCGTTTTCGTTTTTTTTCCTCGGAGCTTGAAAAAAATTTCAAAAAAAACGCTTCGAATAAATTACCGTCTCGGATCAGTTATCAATGTTTTAAGGTGTCGTACGTTAAAATCGTAGCAGTTGTTCGGTTTTAAACTCGTGCGATTATAATATCGAGAAACGTCGCGCGTATTAGGAGCGTACCCCATTCGTATCATTTCAACGGTATAACGATAAACGATTGTTGTACGAGTATTCAATTTCTTTGAAAATAAATCACACGTGGTAGAATTCGTTATTCAGAACGCATTTTCGGAATGAAAATCGCATAACCCCGTCTATCGAACTGCCGCGAGTCCGTAATTCATTGTTTGCGTCATAAAACCCGTCGCGACGACGATTCGTGATGAGGTTTTCGTCCGGAGGGAACGGTCCAAAATGTTTCCCAAAAACTTTTTTCCGACAGGTTATTTTTGACTGCCAGAACTCTTCGAAATTCGCCTCGCTTTTTAGTGTAGTGCACACAAACCGATTCCGCGAGAGTTTGCGTAAGTGTCACAGTAATTCAGCGTTGTTCGGGCCGTCTGCGGTAGGACGGCGCTCCTGAATGGGGCGGCTGGAGGCCAGTTTTAGTAGCCGCAGGTCGGTTGAAACGGCATTTTTTTTGTTTTTTCCGTGTACTGGCGAAAAAACAAAAGTCACCCGAACGTTGCGTCGGTCATAATAAACACAACGGTTTGTCAATTTGTTCGTCGTCGCCAGGACGCGGCGTAGTGTCGACGACGACTGCTGAGCCCGCTCGGAATCGTATTTTTCGAAAGCAACCTTTCGTGTGCGCGCGGCCGTAGACAAAGCTCGGTCGTATCCACACGACGCGCCGCGACCTAGACCGGCGATTTTTTTTTTTTTCGCCGATTTCGCGTGCCAACCTATTACAATGTCTCCCTCTGCACAACGATATAATAATAATAGTGTACACACCGCGGCGATAGTATAATAATAATAATTATTCGCGATGTCAGCGACGGCGGCGGCGGCGGCGGCGGCGGCGGCGGTGGTAGGGATATTATTATTATTTTCGTAAAAACCGTGGCGGTGGCAGCGGACCGTCGTCGTCGTCGCCGGGGCCGTCCGTCGTCAGTGCCGATTCTGTGGAGTGTCTGCGCGCCAACCGAAAAAAGCACCGGTCGTCGTCGCCGCCGGACGGACGGACAGTGTGTCGAGTGACGGGATAGGAAGAGCAGAAAAATTTCGGGATAATAGTAAAAAGAAAAAAAATTTTTTTACGACTGATACACGCGGCAGTAGCAGTTTTTTTATTATTATTATAAACGCGCAAAATATAGTAACAAACTTTTTTTTTTTAAACACGAATCGTCGAACGAATCCGCGCGCGACCGGCCGCAAGTAATTTTTTCGTCGGGACGAGTGCGCAACACGCGAGTCGGTTTTTTTTTTGTATCTCCGTATCTCTCGTGCGCACCACAACACGCCTAACCTATATATGCGTACGTACCGATGATTTTTAATTTTCTTTTTTTTCACAACTCGACCTCGATTCCCCATATTCGATTCCCGGATGGTTTTTTTGTTCATCGCGGATACATACTGTGTGTTTCCAGGGCCCGAACGCAGCTGCCACCGAGGAGGAGCCAGCCGCAACGTCGGCGCGTCAATACTAACAACGTCGTCCTAGTCGACACCGTACCGGGCGAAGCGGCGCCCGCGAACATCGTTATTATACGAGGGAGTGACCGACCGCGGCGACGAGGAAAAAATAGCCGAAAACCGAGCTAATCACGTTTTTCAAACGGGGGACAAAAAAACAAAAACCGACACGATAGATCTGTGATAGTTTTGCGAATCGTTCGTTATCGTATCTGTTTTCACACGAAAAACGATTTTTCGCTGAATTTGTTTTACTGTACGATGACGCCTCGTAGCGCGACCACTGTTATGTTAACGCTGCTGCTGCTGAGTTCGTTGTGCGGATGTTGGAGCTCGGAAGCGGATCAACACGTCGCTCTGCCGCCCACGTGCGACAGGTAAGAAGAAAATTAGATTCCTATTTTATTTTTCTCGTTAACGCGTTGTACGCATCTCCTTACCCTTGTAGGTTTCTGCGATACGCGTAGAATTTCTACCTTTTATTAAAATATACAACAAAAAACTCGCCTTGTACAAAAACATCTGGAGGATAATAATTTTGATTGGCCTTCCTTGCCGCGAGTAGTTTTTTTTTCTCGTTTTACTACCGTCGTGCGCGCGCGTAAAATGTCCACGTGGTCGGGTACGCGATCAAAAAACGTCCGAGGTAGTTTTACCAAAACTAAAAAAATGTTAAAAATTATACAAACAGTGTGCGTTTTTTTTCTAAGTAAGCGCGACGCCGAGTCGAGTTATTCACAATAACCGTCGTCGTCGTCGATACCTGTGTGTGTGCGATATTGTCTTGCACAACACGCGTGTCACACACCGCGCACAGAGCTAAGGTAATTATTATTATTTCTCCGTGTCGGTGGTACACATATCTTTTTGATAGCCGCGGTTGGGTTTTTTTTTTATCGCTATTATATTCCAAGACATTACACTGCGAACCCATATACATATACATATATACAGCGTGTGCAACATTTTCTATCGCATAAATCGAGAACAAAAAACGGAGAAAACGGACGGATCTTTTTCAATTTCGTAAAAACGATCGCCGCGGTTCCGCGCGCAACGTCGATCCCGCCGCGGGACTCGTCCGGCGTGCGCGACAGTTTTTTAAAATGTAAGGTTACTATTTTATATATCGATAAATTCGATTTTTTTAAAAATAATTTTAAAAAGTACGTCCAACCGTTTGTCGGCGGCGTGTTGCCGTCGTGACAAATAATGATAATAAAACTCGTTTTTTTTTCTTTACGCTAACCACCAAGTCGCATACTGTATGAAAATATTATTCAAGGTTCGTACGACGCTCGTATTATACGTACGTTTATCTTGGCCGCAATTCGTTTTTTTTTTTTTTTTACTCTTTCTTTTACTACTACTATCGTATTGCAATTTTAACTCGCGCGAACCGAGCGTATTATTTGTGCAACGATACGATTTTTTTTCTTTTCTTCGTTTTACACGCGGAAAATAATTCAAGTGGAAAATAATATTAAAAAAAAACCCGAAATTTACACCGTGCGCGAACGACACGCGTTTCGTCCGGGCATATATTATAATGTATTTTTACGCGTTTATCGCCAAAAAATCGCGAGATTCCGGTGTCATCGTTTCTCTCATCATCGCCTGTACACATTTTATTCGGTAAAACAACGATTGTAATTAACGCGCGCGCCGCAGAGAATTCAATTAATATTTTACAATAGCGCGTTCTCTACACGCCGCCGCCGCCGCCACCTTGCATAATTTTTATAAAACTTGTAACTAACGTTTTCACTTGACGGTTTTTTTTCTTTTCGATCGTTTGCCGCGCACGGTTAACATACAAATTACGAAACCACCGTGCAAATTGTTATCGGGAAAAAATAATCGCGGTCGTCTTAATCTCGTATCTCATACGCGATTGTGCGCAGGATTTAAAAAAAAAATTTTCACAAACTAGATAAAAACACGCTCGCTTTAACGTTTAACAACAGCTTCTTCACCGTGCCGTGTCGCGCGATTTGTATCTATAAATACCGTTTTGCTATTTTTTTTTTAAATTTTTTTTCGCTTTCGTGACGTTTTTTTTTTATTTTTTGGCAACATCACCACTAGCTGCGGTTATTATTTCGAGCGGCTTTACTCCCGTCGGAGACTTTGCGAAACGTCGGAAACTCTACGTTTTTTTTTTTATCATAACAACAGCGGCCGACACGTATCGCGCGTTTACGTGTTTCGAGCGACAAACGAAATTTGGGCAAAACAAATTCTTGTAACAACACACTCTGTTTTTTTTTCGCTCGTTTTTCGTGCGCGCGAACGACTCGCAGATCTCGGGTGGTTTTTAAACGTGCAAGGAGTAGTAGGGATGTGTGGAACAAAAATATTTTTTATCACGTACGTGCGGTATTTATCAATAATAATAAAAAAAACAGTCGTGTGTTTAGAGCTGCTAGCACTGCTTTTTTCTACTAGCTGCTATACAGCTGCCGTTCTTCAATCGTTTAACGGTTTCGACTGTATCATCATTATTATCATCTGAAAGTGTGTAAATCGTATTCGAAATCGTTGCGGCGCACCACCGTCGACTGTTGTTCGGTACAACGCGTAATAGTGTCATCGGTGTGATGTCGGTGGTGCCGTCGAGTACGGAGCTGTTTTTGGGGGCGGTCGGATCGTGACGGCCCGAGGCGTGGCGAAATTTCGAAAAACCGCCGTGTACGATTTGTGCAAAACAGAAAAAAATGTAATTTTCAAGTGACGACTGTCCGCGCCCTCCGAAACGTCGTTTTTCTGCTCGGTGTTGCTCGCGAACAAATGTTGCGCGCGAGACGACGGCGGCGGTAGTGTAGAAGTGACAGAGAACATTAAACTGTAGGAACGGACGAACACGGCGTGCGGTCGCGTGAAACGGTGTTGGGCGAGAATCATTCCGGTAAAAAGCGACAAAGTGTAACAGGAGAAGAAACGCAAGAAGCAGAGTTGTATAGAGGACACACGAGGGAAAATTGACCGAGACGGTTCGTGAGATGGCGTGGTAAGAGCGGTTACGAAGGTTCAATGGAAAAGAGGTAGAAGAGGACGGGACAAGAACGCGGATGGCGGTAACGGTTGAAAAATATACGAGGGTTATTAACGCGTGTGTGTAAGGGATTTGAAGAATCGCGATAAGTGAAGGGATGGGCTTTGGGCGGCTGATCCCAAACATTTGGGATGAGAAAGGCGAAGAACTTAACTAGTACCAAATTTAAATTTATAAGATGATTTTCGCTATGTTCGTCTCCCGTGATTTATACTGGGGTGGGGAATGTTTCGAATCAGGTAAAATGTTTTAAAACACGGTAATATTATTTTGTTGCGGACCGTTATATCGGTCTTACGGCGGGAAAACACCACAACAGAAACTAAAGACAACATAATGGCGCCGATCCGAGTACAGTCTTCTCTGTTGTTGGCAATTTTTTGGCGTAGACGCAGACAAAGCGTGATAAGTGGAGCGATGGGACGAGGGTGGCCAAACAGTCGGGAGAAAAGCGAAGAAGAAGTCGAACGATTGTGTCGAATCCGTAATGTCATAAAATAAGAAACGAACACAATTCGGTGTCGCGTCCATGTAAGACGAGGGCAAACGGGGATGGTTTGGACCCTGTGACGGGGAGAGAAGAAACCGAAGCTCTTGAGCGGTGTTACACGAAAACGGAGGAAAAATGTCTAGAGGTAGACCAAAGGAGATGGATGGGAACATTCGAAAAAGATATGAGGGTTGTTAACGTGTGTGTGTGTAGGGGATGTGAACGATAGCGATAAGTGGAGGAGAAGGACGAATGAGTAGTGGAAAAAGACTTCTAAATTATGGTCTTTTCGATGGGGGGTTCTTATCGTACCTCCGGACGCGCAGACACGCGCGAGATTATAATCTTACTCATTCTCCTCGTTTTCTGAGGTTCTGAGCGTCGATGTGTTGTTTTTGCAATGATGTTTTTTTTCTTCTTTTTTTCTTCCGCCAAAAGTTCTAGTAGAAAGACACTCCGCTGCTCCGTTTCAAACGTATGACACGCCAAAAGATAGATGGATAGTTGACGAGAAATTACGAGGTGCGCATCGGTTAAATCTTTTGTATTTCACAACATCCGAAATCGGGCCGAAACATTGTCGCACAATGCTAAAATCGGAAAGCTGATTCGGTTTTTACTGTCGATGTGTTTTTACCACCACGACGACGTAGCAGTAGTAGTAGTAGTAGTAGTAGTAGTAGTATTAGTAGTACCGGACGGCCGAGCTCGCTCAGGATCGTATTTTCGAAGGCGATCGTCGGATATAAACAAGACAACCGCCTCTGAACTCACCCTCGAGGCAGTCGCTGCTCTGTCGAACCCACGCGACCTGTTGAGCGATCGCGGCTTTTTGTTTTTTTTCTGTACTTGCCCGTCTGTATATATATACGTGTTTTCGCGCGGGTTATCGATAACAATCATTATTTTCGCAGCACATTATAAACTCGTTGTTACTTATACACCGTGTGGATACCATTACACATTATTATTGTTATTATAAAACGTATTGGCGACCCGTCAAATTACTGCACTCGCGCAAGAGACCGCGATGTAATAATACATAATATTACGCACGTACTACGGTCGTCACAAACGGTGGTCAATCGGCTGCGGACAACGCGATCGGTGTCAATGTCAATCGAAACCGTTTCTTTCTTTCTGTTTTTGGATTCTGAGCGAGCACGGCGAAGAACGGCGTACGTGCTGCTTGTGTACGACGATTTATTTGTTTGTTATTGTCTTCCGCGAACGCCTTTCGCGAGGAACGTCCCGATGATTTTTCGGAAAACTTTTTCGATACAGGTTTTCGCGGTGGTCCCGATTACTTTTCCGGTCGCGAACACCGTCGAGAAGAGTCGAGAATTTTTGCGGCGAGAAGTCTTCGCGTAGTAGAACCTTTACGTCGAATACCGAAAAATAAAAAAAATTTGCGGATTTCGGATTCGTGCAAAGTTTAAACTTTTTTCTTCTGTCATCGCGACGGTCCAATCGTCGTAGTGTGAAATATTTTTAAATTCTTATGCGAATGCGACGATGGGGTGCCCTCCCCCGAAACTTTTTTACATTCTGAGCGTCTGCAGCTTGAAGAACGCGCGTTGTATTTACAAATTTTCTTTTGGTGATATCACTTTTTCTAGTAGACAGATCACGCTACGATTGTAAACTTACGAGGCCTCAAAAAGACACGTGATCAATCCCCGAGATGGTACTTGATAAGCGTTTTTTGAAATTATGATTTTTTTTTTTTTATGAATTACGAGCAAAAGCCGAATAGTGTTCAAACGTGCTCGACTCGATGATAGTATCGACTCGTGTGTAAAAAAGGATTCAATAAGTTTACTGCTGAATCGATTTCGATCGTTTTTGAGCGATCTTCGAAATTTTTGAATCCGTTTTTCACGCACTCCGTAAAACTCTCTCCGTTTTTACGTTCAAGTCTCAATACGATCTAAACGAGACAATTCTGCGTGCGCGGTTAAAAATATTAGAAAATCGGTTCACACGATTTTGGTTCATAGCCCCGTTTCCGCGTTGTTATTTCGTCGTTAAACTCGTCATTCCGGGCGGCCGTTTATTTCTTATGGGGAAACAAACAATTACGGGCAACGTGTTTTTTACACGTCGATTTAGACTCGTTTGATCACAACGACCAAAACAAAAATCGGACCGATCGGAAACTTTTACAATACCGAAATAGGAAAGATAAAAGTTTTTATTGTTCTGATTTGTTTTCAAAGTCGATGATTTATCGTCGCTTTCAGATGTTAATGCGTTCGAAGCACGACTGTTTCTAAACTAGTGGCCCGCCCGAAGCGTGGTCGCTACTCCGTCAGACTGCACCCAAAGTGATCGCAGCTTTTTTTCTTTTTACCGATATTATATGTACCCATCGCCAGCGTTTGAACTACGCATCGTATTTAAAACACAACGCGTAATGAATTATTGAAATATTTTTTAAATGTTTACGATAAATCAGTGAACTTTAGTTTTTTTGTTCGACGTGGGTACCGTGATAAACGAAAAATCGCCCCTACTTGATGTCTTATCAAAAACGCCACCAGTAGGAGGAAAGTTCCACAGTAGTTTTACCGATTCAGCGATCGTTCAACTTCGACAGGCGATTATAACGATTTACCTGCATCAGTGGTGATTACACTCTCACCCCTCCCCCGCCCTCCGCATAAAGTCTAAGTGGCGTATTTAAGTGCCAAGTGGCCCGTGCCCTCCCCACAAACCGTGATTTTTCTTTTTAGGTTAATTTTTTTCACGCGACATCACAATCGGTCATATTTCACGTCTTTATATCATCCATCGATGCTTCTGTTTTTCTCATCCTTATATTATAATTATTACAACAAACATTTCTGCACACGCGACACTAATGAAAAGTCTGAAAAAATAGCGAATATACTGAGATCAATTGCGTTACCTAACCCTCAGTCTGTTGGAACGAGGAAATGATGCTGCTGGTGATTTCCTCCTCTATAACTGCCCTAGTTTTACCACTTTAAGTGTTGGAAATTCGCGACATTTGCGTGCCCGTCTCTCGAACCGCGTAGAACGGAATTATTTTGTTTTCTGAAGGCGTTTCGCTCTCCTAATCATAAGCAAAAACGTTTTTCGAAACCTAGGCATGCTTAAGGGTGAAACTCCGATAAAGTTTCCATCCGCCAGAGCGGGTTCATACGTTATTTCTATAGGCTATATTATGTCTTGGAAGTCTTAGTTCCTTCACAAATGAAACGAAAATTAACCAATTCTGGTTTTGAAAACGATTCACCTTTTAGTTTTTTTTTTTTTTGGAATTGTGATTATTAACAATAACGATCACGAAATTCGATTTTCAACAACAATTTTAAACCCTAATGACTTTTAATAAAATAATTGATTTTGAAAAATTGGTCCGCACGTCGAGAAATACGTATAGATTGTACGTTTACAGAGACTTTGAAGCACACAATTTTTAACTGGTACGAAATGAACTTAAAATTTCTATTTTTAAACTGCGTTTATTGATTATAAGAACAAAAATTTTTTTTAATTTTTTTTTAGGTGTTGATCTTGAGCCCAGTATTAACTACATGGTACACTCAATCAAACCGTTTAACAAAAAAAAAAAATTACGAGATATTCTCCCTTACGCGTATTTGTTTTTTGTTAGGTTTTTTTTTTTTATTTTCTCTCGTTTTTCGCCCTCGTTAATTTCGCGTAAAATACGACGTTGTTTCGTAGCGTTCGCATTTTAAACGGAAATGTCGAGCTACGATGTTTGTTTACCGCATTTGTACATACGACGATTTGAAAAGTATGTCGTCCGTTTTACCAAGTGTGAAATCAGTAACTTCGTAACACGGAAGTTATACTTTTGATTATACCTCTTAGCCGTCACTTTTCGAGTGCACGTTTCTAGTAACTTACGCACACGAGTCGTTACTTTTTTTCGGTTTGATTAGTTTACGCGTCCAACGCGTCGCCGACACCGTGTACAGGTCACGATCGTTTCTGAACACGGACGGCGAAGGACTTCTGAGGTTAAGTCATCCCGTGCTCGTGTGTTACGCTATTGAACATCCTTATGTCGCGGTTACTTCGTAAAATGATGTACGCAATCCAAAAGCCTATATCGTGCATTTGTGCTCTCGCTTCCCGACGCCGTTATGGGTATCGTGTGAACTTGAAACGGCCACCGCGGCACATCCGACCGAACTTACGAACCGAGGACACGGAAAACGACGAACACTACCCCAAGGCCGCTATTTAATAAGGACGACTGCTGCTCGTTGACGGGTTTATAAATTTTTTCAAGTATCAAGCCATAGAGTCGTGTAATATAGTGCGAGCCAACAAGACTACACATCAGTTATGGTGAAATTCACCGAGAACGTAAAAAATACGTCACCGGTTCTGCTATCACCCGTACTCGCTTTTAAGTAAGTTACTTACTTTCAGCAGCAGTCTTTTCAGTGTATTCAAGTGTACGTTTATCGAATTCTGAGGAGTACTTTCAGCGTAACTTCACGAACACTTATCGTAAACTCTTGCGCCTGTATTTGTATTAAAATTACTAAATAATTTACTTTTTTGTTTTTACAACTTTGACGCCAAAAATTATGTCTGTTCTTGTGAAACACTGCTTGAATAATATTTTACACTGCCGAAGCGAATAATAAATTCGGTAACGAAACGTCTCGCGGAGCCTGACAGCCGACCCCCTGATGACGTTTGCAAGTAGTTTATTTTCATTCCGTAATGCGCATCGTGTTCTTGCCAAATCGGTACAAACGTATAGTAATCGCCCGACACTTTGTTCAATAGATCTTTTCAAAACGTTTGATCGTAAATATTCCCGTTTTACAGGGCTATCGACGATTTTTTTGTAATAGTAAATTTTAGTTACAGGCTTACACATTTTTCAAATACGTCTTCTCTGTCTAGAATCGTATTTCGTTATTATTGTCCGTCAGACAGTATAGAGACAGTGACTACTACAAAAGTGCACAAACCGTACGTTACCTATTGTAATTTATTATAAAAGAAAATATCATTGGTTCTTTTCAGTTAAATATTTTAGTCAGAAATTTTTTTCTCCGTTTATTCGAGTATGTATGTATGCTTACTTTTATTTTTGACTTGAAGATGCACAACGCGTATTGGTAAAATAGTGACACATATTTCAACGGTAAATGACTAACGGTAATCGATAAAACCATTAGAGACGTCGGTAAATTTTTTCCATAAATTTCTTTGAACCTATCTTAATTAGTACGCGTCTCTTGTCAAGGACGCATCGTGTGTTTGGAACGCCAGAGATCGTTTATAGGATAAGTGTTTTAGATTCCGAGCGCAGCAAAGGACGTGTTGTTTTTACAATAAAGTTTTTTTTTTTCTATGAACAACTTTAAGAACAACTTCTCCGATTTTTAAAGTCGGCGCTTCTTCCGAAAGGTGTACGGACTACGGCGGCACGTAAAAGGGTCACAAATTCGAGAATTTACAATTGAAAAAGTCACGGTCGAGAGACTGCGGAGAAATCGCACAGCAAACGCGTTTTTCACGTAGTTTTTTTTGGCCCGGAACCGATTAAGAAACTTTTGCGCGAACGGGTTTCGCAATAGTTTCGGACGTTTTTCAGCAGCTTTGGAATTCTCGAAAGATCTGCCAGGACCTACTTACCACCTACTCTACGGACAACTGAGCTCGCTCGGAACGCGGCGACGTTCGAACCACGACTTCCGCCGAACCGGTGACCTACTGAGGAGCGTATTCGCTGCTCCGTCAAAGTTTTCAACAAAAAACGCCTGGACGTTTCGTTTTAACCGTTGGATGAACGAATGAACTAATACGACCGTTGCTTTTTTTTAAAATAAAATTATTATCATTTTGTTGTATCATCTGAAACTTATTACTGAACGCTACTAGCGTACGAGTATATGAGTAATATGTGTGTCGGTATAAAATTGCGTCATTTACATCCCCGTCGTCGGTGTACACATGTAGGTATACGAGTAAAACGTGACCTTACTCACACGTTAAATGCATAACCGCGCAGGACGTTACGAACATAATAACACATAATACTAATATAGACTGTTATGCAACACAGCGCACCCAGTGCCAATTATTTATGTGTGTTTTTTTTTTCTTATACCGATTCGTTTATCTTTCGTTTTTAGATTCTGAGCGTCGTCAAGACGAATGTATCGTTTTAACAACGGTGTTTTCTTTGTTTTTCTGCGAACGCTTTTCGGGGTATAAGGAGGGCGGCTCAGATTCGCGCGTTCGACGAAAAGTCTTTGGTGTCTTATCGTGCTCTTTTAGCGGTTTTCGGTTTTGGTTGAAAGAGTCGGTAGGACGAAAAAAGGTTACGGCAAACGTGTTTTTTTTTTCACACTATATTGTTGACTAAGTACTACAGGTTCGGTCTAGGTTTCAGGCGAGCCAAGTATAGAACTTAAAAAAAATCTTTGTCCGATAAAAGATTTTCGACAAAAAAACGTTGAAACGCACAATCTAAAACAACGAGTACGGTACGTAAAACAAGATTTTCTGACGAAAGAAACTTGATAAAAATCCGTCCGACAGATCCGTACGAGCGCGTACAAAAAAAAAAAATTTCGAAAAACGGCGCGATTCGGTCGTAACAATAAAATTTTGAAAAAATTGTACGCGCACTATTTGTGCAATTGATTACCGCGCGTTCTTTGTGCGCGGATACCGTGGATCTTCGGGACCGTTTTTGTCGTTTGGTTTTTACACAACTGAGCCCGCTCAGAATCGTACTTTCGACGTCAATCGTCAATTTTCAGACGTTAAATAAAGCGTTTTTTTCATCATTATCATTTTTCTCAACGACGCCGCGCGACAATAGAAACTCACCACATCGTCAATAAGATATAACTACTTATACTGCGCCCAAGTGTGACGTGAGCGATGCGCGCGGTTCACGGGGAGATCACGGGCGAACGAAAACGCGAATAACACCCGATAACAATATGATAAAAAAACAATCATTGTGGTACGAAAAGAAAATATGATAAAACTGAGTTTTCAAAACGAATTTCGCCAACGCGTAATTATCGTACACGGTCGCACGTAACACGGTATTATACGTATACGGTCGTTTGTATTTTCAAAAACGATCGTCTCGTCGTAATTTATGTTACGATTAATATCGCGTTTGGCCCATCGATTCGATCTGCGTGTGCACGAAAAAAACGTTCGACGACGACGTGTGCTCCTCGTGAAACTCCGAAAAATAAACGGTTTAGTTTCCGCCGCTTTTTCCGCGGTTGTCGCACGATCCGTAAAAAATATGTTTGACCACGTACCGGAGGGTAGTCGGGGGTCCCGAAGTTGTCGTCCCGAACGGTGAGAAGTATGTCCCAAAACAGACTCCGCCGTTATTCCGTCTTATTCTGTGTTGAAATTCAAAAACAAACACTTACAACGATTGTCTCGATCACAAAAACACTGAAACGGCCACAAAAACGATAGTTATTAAACAACAACATACGTCCTAGTTTTCCATCGGGATAAAACCGTTTCATCACGCCGTGTAAAAGAGTTGTTCAATCATTTTCAATTCTGAATATTATCATCAAAAAAGTTTTACTGACTGGATTTTTACCCGACTGTATCATAATGGTTTTGTTCGTTTCGCGAAAAAAAAATTAAAAATACTCAACGTATTATGGTGTCTTTTATTTTTAATACGTATTATGCGTTAAAGATTTTTTAAGTCGTGTCACACTAACACCTACAGCTATAGAATAATTTTTCTTATCGCGTGTACCTACTTTAATTACACGAATGGTGTGAGTTTTTATTTCACAAAAAGAACAAACGTTGTTATGTAGAAAAATTTATAGTTTACTACGGTACGAGTATTTGCTCGCGATCAACAAGCGGACTGTTTATTTTTTCAACATTAAACAGCGTGAAAATTTAATGGAACTTAAGTACACAACTGCTATGGCGTCCAAAAATGAGTACAAGACAAAATCCCACGTGTACGAAAATTATTTCAAACATTTTCGTTTACATTATACGTGTCTTATGTTAAAAAAAAAAAACTGTAGCTAATTTGAAAGAGATAGATAACTCGCGTCCGGTTCGGGTAACGCGTTAAAACCGCTAATTTTTAATGCGGCCGTAATCGTCGCATTATTAATTTATGTTTAGAACGTAATAGTATAAAGTGTATATTTTTTGACACTGCGGTTGTTTCGTCCGAAAATAATAATGCGAGATTATAAATAATTACTGTTCTTACTTAAATACTATGAAAGTGTCGAGTATTTTTTAATTTGAACGCTAAAAAAAATATTTTCTATCGTTGCATCGAACTCAGTATAGTCAATATGATCGACGTTTCTAACTTAAAAATATTAAATATAGCCTCAGATACATGTCTGGAATGGTACCTATTTTTTTTTTACTAAAATTCGCATAAAAAAAACTATTTACTAGTAAGTATGTAAGGCAATATTTTAAAATTCTAAGTACAATCGGTTTAAAACCGTACGTAAAAATCAATCGCACTATTTCTTTTTATATGATTTAAAATATAGAGTTTATTGAAACAAAACAATAAAATGTGTAAACATTAAAACTATAGTTTAATATTATACTCAAAAATTATCGAAAGCTAAGGAAAAAAAATTAAATCGTCAAAACACGATTAATTTTGTTCACGAAAAACGTACTGACATACAAACTAAACGAAATTTCTTGAATTCAAATACCTGTCCGATTCAAATAAGACCGTTTAAAAATTACTTTTTGCTGTATACAGCAGATAGGTACTACATAATATGTTCGATGAACCGAAAAGAGACGAAAAAATAACATAATATATCAACTGAATATAATTGATAAACATCATAAAAATAATTGATAAGTCGTCGTCAGTAAGGGAATTCGGGTATAAGAGCGAATGGAAATGCAAACGGATTCTGGCAGGGGAGTGAATAAGAAATGGCCCCTCGACAAAATAATTCATTTTATTACTATTGTTTTTCAATTTTCAATGTAACAGACACTTATAGTATGAATGTTACTCTCGATTTTCATAAGTAATTGTATATACGTTTTCAATTTTTTTTTTTTAACCGATTCACGGCGACGTATGTATTTTTCACAGGGAATATCACTAAGACCACTGACCAGCATGTCTATATGGACGATTCACAGACACTATTGTGATAATATCCCGCGCAAAATCCGCGTCTACTCGTCTGTTACCAACTCAACCCAGTGACCCACTCTTGAACGGTGCGATTACATAGGAAAAAATCGAGTACTTGTCCAGACGAGAACGATTTTTTTTCGAACATTCAATTTTCAACGATTCCGTAACATTGTTTTAACCGAACCTGTCTTATATTTTTTTTGAAATAACAATAACGTTTTAAAGTCGTTTTTATCGGATACTTCACGAGTACGTATAACTCACACATTCCGCGTTTCAGAATGTGCACGTTAACACTGGGTAATTTTCCGTGTTCTCGAGATAAGCCGTTTGGATCCATAAAATATGTTTCGCTAAAAATGCATTACCCGTTGTGTATCACGTGTACCGACTTTTGTACTGCAACAATGCTAGCAGGAAAAATAACTATTGATTGTAAAACGTACATTTCATCGGTTTTTTTTTTCAATAGATTTTATGTGTTTACTTAAATAGTAAAAAAAAATATTTAATTGCTCGTTGAAAAAATATGCGTACGTTGCATAATAAAAAATTACACTACGCGCGTTCGAGAGTTCTCAATCGGATATTAGAGGTATACGGTGATATTTTGTCACGGCATAAACATTTTTTTTTTGCCACGACGAAAGATGTGATAAATTTGAACACTCTGTAACCAGAAAAACGCACGCGGTTTTTCGTTTTAAGTGTTAATGGCCGGGAATGGAATTCGATTTTGCGATTTGTACTGTTCTCAGTGAGTATACCTACTCGGTTAAACGTTTTCGCGCGTTTCGTACCACATTTTTCGACGCATTTCTCGGTCGCTCCAAGCTCAACCGGATTGAAAAGTATCGGTCCTTGTGGTGTTTGCACAAAGTGTCGATTACAGGAGACGTGAAATTTTTAATTTTTTTCGCAACAGCTGCTGTTTCCTGCGGATTTCTCCCGATAACGTCGTGTTGAAGTAGGTAGATAAAAAAAACGTTTTAGTTATGCGCGATCGAGAACACAAACTGGCAGTGGGTACCGAAAGAATATGGATGGTATTTATTTTACGTAAATACGTGACGATCGCGCGTAGGTGAAAACGAAAATGTTTACGATTTTAATTTCAAATACGATATGAAAATTATAAAAAGACGGTAGTTTTGAAATGGACCAAACTAATATAGTATTTTAGAGGAGCGCACTCGGTCAGGTGCGCCTCGGCAATATTAAGGTTGCCATTATCTGCAAGTTCTGAGATCCAGAGTAAGCGAACGAAGAGGTCAAGTCGTCCGGGTAAAATAGACGGAGGAACAAAACCGCACCCTTCGTCGATTTTCGTGTTTCGGGCCCGGACTTGCGGGGTACGATTTCGGCCCCGATTTATCGGTTTTGTTAATGTAGTAACCTTTTTTTATGTCCTATAAAGGGTTGCTAAAATTTTTTCCAAACCCCCGGGCCCAGAATCGTCAGTCCACGCGTATACATAGGAGGATGTTTTTTTTTAGGTAGATTGAAGGATTCGAACGGTTAAAAAAAAATTTACCGCGGTTTTCCGAAATTCGCCGGAGACACGCGCTATAGTAGTAGTAGATGTATACCGCATTCAAACGGGAAATATTGCGCTCGCGGGGAAAGTCAGAAAGACCCCCGCCAACAGACACGATGTCCGTTGTTCTTCTGTTCTTCGCCTTCCTTGTTCCAAGATCCCAACAATAACTGTCTCCATCCTTCCTAACACGTTCCTAAACACGTCGCGCCGAAAGCCCTCTGCAGATACCGATCGATTTCTCGGTCTTCCTTCGTCTCTTTTCCCTTCGATCTTACCGTTTTCGTTTCGTCCCGGTTACTTATTAATGCTGTTGTTGTTGTTTTAGCGACATCTACTGTTACGGGCCGCTGCTGCACGTCATTCAAATGTCCAGCATATTCTCGGACTCGAAGACGTTCGTCGACATGAAAATGAAACACTCGCCCAACGAGACCATGAACATGTTCTTGGCGATGATGAGGAGGACGCAACAGAGGCCGTCCAAGCTGGAGCTGGAGATGTTCCTGAACGAGACGTTCGAGGCGGAGGGCAGCGAGTTCGAGGCGTGGGACCCGTCCGACTGGAAGCCGGAGCCCAAGTTCATCGGCGAGATCCACGACCCGAACTTCAAGGAATGGGCCAAGGACCTGAACCTGCTGTGGAAGCTGCTGGGCAGGAAGATCAAGGACGACGTGCGCCTGCACCCCGACCGTTACTCCATCATATACGTGCCGTATCCGGTGATCGTGCCCGGCGGCCGGTTCCGCGAGTTCTACTACTGGGACTCGTACTGGATCGTGCGGGGGCTGCTCTTGTCCGAGATGTACACCACGGTGAAGGGCATGCTGAGCAACTTCCTGTCCATCATCAACACGTACGGGCACATCCCCAACGGCGGCCGGGTGTACTACGCGATGCGCTCGCAGCCGCCCATGCTGGTGCCGATGATGAAGAGCTACATCGAGGCGACGAACGACACGACGTTCCTCAGGGAGAACGTGGACATTCTGGAGAAAGAGTTCAGCTACTGGATGAACAACCACACGGTGGACATCGAGAAGGACGGCAAAGTGTACACGTTGGCCAGGTTCAAGGATCTGTCGAACGGACCGAGACCCGAGTCGTACAGGTTAGCCCGCGTACATTTGAATCGCCTGCGGGGAACGACTATCGAAAGGTCGAAAACTGTGTTGATTTCGATTTTTTGTTTTCTGGGTATACGCGACTTTCGGTGCGCCGAATGACGTGATTGGTTTTTAGCACGACGCGATTGTTTTTTCACCGCGACGAAATCGCGTTAATTCCGATCTACAATGTACGCTCGATTTCCGGTGGCTCGACTTCGTCTGAGGGGTAAAAACGATGGAACGACAATGGAAAGAGTCACCACGCGCACAAACGATTGGGAGAAAACGTTATAAATTACGGCCGACTACGGTTTTTGACGTGACCGAGTTAGTTTTTCGGCCAAAATGATCGGAAACTTTCGTTGTACAACACGGGTCCGATTAAAAAGTTTTTAAAATAGAACGTTTCTAACGCACAATCGTTATTAACTAGAAAAGTACGAAATTCCGTAGTCACGATTCATATTTTTGCAGTAGGAAAACTGACGAAAAACCGGTTTTTTTTTTTTTTGTCCACACAAATCGCATAGGAATTCGGACGTTTCCCTTGCCGACGCTATCCGAAAACCGATTCGTCGCGATAACGCGGTTTCTCGCGATATCCGCCGCTCGAAAGATTTTGAAGAAATCAAACGGCACAAAAGTGTCGAGTGTGTACGACGACGACAAGGGTAGAAAAACGTTTTTAAAAACGTCGCGTTTTCCTACTCGACCGAATCCGCCGACTTCTTGCTACGATATTAATATTATGACGTAGGTACGACGACGTGTTCAAAACTTCTCGGTTACAGGGAAAAAGCTAGATATTATTGTTACGGTTCGTTAATGTTTCGTGGTGTTGCTGCTCGTGTGATAACTAAACGTTTAAATAAACGGGAACTTTCGTTGTTTGACCGAAAACCGTCGCACAAAACGGTGTCGCAGCGTTTTTGTTTTTTCCCCCCTTGGTCAACACTTTGTTTTACGATCAAAAAACCCGCTCTCCCGTTCACTACATTTTATTATAACACGTGTTACACTGTTTTGACAAACAAACGATTGTTGTTGTTGACGTACTCACAGTCGCGTGTACAATTTTTCTTTCGTACAGGGAGGACATCATGAGCGCACAAACGTTCAAGACGGACAGCGACAAGGAGAATTACTATTCCGAGCTGAAAGCGGCCGCGGAGTCCGGATGGGACTTTTCCAGCCGGTGGTTCATCCTCAACGGGACGAATAAAGGTCGGTTCTGCGTTGTTGTCGTTATTATTATACGGTGTTTGGTAGTAAAGTGTAGGTGACATCGTTGCGAACGGCTAAAAACCAAAACTTATTACTATTACGCTATTATTAGGTTATTATTATTATAGTGTTTTTCTCGTCCGATTATTATTACCCAAACTTTTTTTTATTATTATTTTTGTCGCGAAATCATTACCGGATTCTGGGGACACACTTTTACGTTCGACGTTGTCATACCGTTGCGCGCGGAACAGGATTTAATTTTTCAATGGAGAACACCGGTGCGCAATACGATATCGTTATACGTTGTTTTACGGAATAACGTGCCGTCCACACATTATATAGGTTTCTATAGGAAAATTTGTACACATGTTTTGCCCTATGGAACCTATAAATGTTTTGAAAAAATATATAATATATAACAGCGGCGTTGTATTTTGTTTGCCTGTAACACGAGTTTGCTGTGGGTGTCTGCCTAACAATAAAACGCGGTAAACCTTCCTATTTCGGTCGTTATAACGACGCGACGAGGATAAGAGTGACTACTATTTTTTTTTTTAATTCGAAATCGGGAAAAACATTAATATTCGTTTGCGCAACGGACAACTGTAACAGTGTGAAATGTATTATTATTATTATTGAGGTGTATTTATGTAAATAAAAGTAAAAAATTGAGACGGATAACGCGAACAAACGTTTGCTGTGTACAACGCGTATAATATTTAAAACCGAAAAAAATGTTTCACTGTATATACAATAAGTATAATAATACAATCGTACTTTTAAATTAATTGAGAAACCATTGTACAGCGTTTGAAACACGACGTTATATCCCGTTGCCTCTAATTCGACGACCGTTAATTATCACAATCGTTCTAATCGCCGCATGACGAAAATAAACACTAGTGTGTTAATCTCGTAACGCTTAACGTCGTACAAATCGATCGATACACAAACCGTATTTTTTAATTCGAGTACGAAATATTTAGATATATTTCAACGTAGGAACAGAACAAAATCGTACGTGCAGCTAATGTGTTTTGTAGTTTTTACATTTTACGAGTGTAATGATCTACTACGACGCCAAACCAAAGACAAAACGCTATACTTTTTGTAACAAATAATACGAATTTGTAGTAATAACTACGTATTATGCGACACGACAGACCGAATCAGACGGCTGAAATAGTTTTGAACGGTACCACCCCGGGTATGAAAATATTTCGCCAATATCTCTTAAATATACCTACTACGTATCGAACAGTTTCATCGATTCGGAATATTTCACGCGCGAATGAATTTTATAAACGTAATTTCATCGCCGTCGCCAAAATTATTACGTACCAAAATATTATTGTTACGTCCTTAAAGAATTCGTTCGATGTACGTGTAATAATGCCTAAGTGTAAATAACAGGTATAAAACGCATAACGTAGTGTTAGAAATGACCTTGAAAACTGTGAATTCAGTAGACTTTACTGCAAACTTCTCGGTAAAAAGACAATATTCGTTTAAAAAACAAACGATTTTCCTCAGTCTATAAAACCAACAACATTTAAATAAATCATAATATACTAGGTAACAGATAGTACTTTTTTAAACCAATTTTTTTAACTTTAAGACCAACCAGTCGGTTTCGGTACGTTTCTTGATCGCTGTTTCAAAATAATAATAATAAATAACGGTCGAAAAACGTGGCGGTAAATCTCGTAAATTTCAATAAATTCGAGTGATTTTTTTTCAAAAAACAACGTCCTGTATTCGCGACGGTTTCTAAACGTAACAACAAACCGCGGCCAAGTATTTTGCATTTGGTTACTTACTACGCGCTCGTGACGCGTAGACACAACTCATAATAAAGCAAAAAATATCCTAAACACTTATGCTTATTGTTTCGACAACTAGTTTTTTGGTCGGTGTGGATTTACTTTTGACGAAACCGCCGGTATAAAAGTACCGATTTTGTCGTGTTCAAAAATTTGGCGAAAAGAAAAACCGATTTGTGACCACGGCGACGACCTAAATTTATTGTTTAGAACGTATAAAAGATTTGTATATTCATAAAAAAAAAGGACGTCTCCTGTTTTTCAGTTTTCAACGGGAAAAAAACTAAGCAATACCGTTTCGCGCGTTCGGTGTTACTATTAGTTTTGAAGAGTATTTTTCAATCCGTCTACTAGATTAATATGCGTGTAAAAAATTTAAACGCGTCAACTATATATATACATGTCGAAAACGTTTTTGTTTTACGCGAGTTTGCTTTCAGGAAATTACTGGGAAGTTTTCGATTCGAACAATGTGGACTCAAAAAAAAAAAATACGTAAAAAATAAACTCGTGCAAATAACGTGTGTATATACGGTTCGTGTACATTTTCACGACCTTGAAAAAAACATCGTTGTACGCAGAGCGTATATTATGTTCAATTAAAACTAGTATTACATTGTTAGTCAACAATTAAATCAAAACTATGTTCACGGTTGGCGGTTACGTTGTACATTTTTGAGCTAAAGTGAGTGCGTGGAACGTTTTTTCAACGTATATTATTATTTTCGCAATTTTTTATTTTTTTTTTAGCCACTAAACAGCCGTTACCGCAGTAAAACACGACTTTCCACCCGATTTTCTAAAATATATTCCCCAACACGTTTATTTTACGCCTGATTGTCTCATCTCTACGAGCGTCTTCTTAGACGATTCGGATTACAGTTTCGATATTATTTCGTAAGTGCGAAACGGATATGTTTTTAGACGATCCTAACCGTGCGACGGTGTTGCGTCCTACTGTTCGCGGTCGGTTCGAATTTTTACCGCGTTATAATTGCCGTTTCTCGATCTAAAACGCTTTATAATCACGTTAAAATCGTACATTTTTCACGTTTTAAATAGATATTCGTTCGATGCTGTACAACGGCCGTATTTATACGAGTATTCGGTGCGCAATCACAAAATGACACGTCGAAATATATACTCGGACAATACGTTTCGGATTAGTCCGAAATTCGCTCGAAAATCTGCCGGAAAACGCGTGAAAGTAAAATGTTCAACATTTCAACGGGCGATTTACCGACCCGAACACATCTCCGCCGTTACACGTCGTAAATAAAATAATTACCCGCGGACGAAAAAATACGTACAATCGTTTCGTCGGCGAAAATTACTCTTCGATAACGTATTGTAATTATTTCTCGGTAATTTTTTTCAAAAAATAATTGACGCTGGTCTATTTATATACGGTTATCGGTGTAAAAATAAAAAAATCTAGAGTAGCTCGCGCGATACGAATGAACACAATTTAATGAGAGTGCGCGGGCACACAGCCGATAACTTATGATTTCTCTGATCCTTCGGGTCGACTCCTCAAACACGACGGTATCAATTGATGAATTTAATACGGTCTTCTATAATTATCACCGATTACGTACGAAATCTAATTATCGTGCTCGACTGCAGTAATATTTTGAAAGAGTTACAAAAAAAAAAAAAATGCTATCGAGTCTTATTTTAGATCTACGTCGTGTTTTTTTTTTTTTATTTCAAACGCATTTATAATTGTCTCCGTTTTTATTATTCGCCAAGGCAACGTCGTCAATCGTCAGTGTCACCGTCTGACACACACACACTCGTATGATTCTAATTATTTATTTTTTCTTAAAATAAAATTTACATACACTGTCGTTCTAGTCTAAATACGAGATAGGTTCGGTTTAAAAAAAAAAAAAATTACACGCACGTCGCGTATTTTTTGAAATTCGTTTGTAAAACCGTTTTCAATTATTTGATTTATTTAACCCGACTGCTGAACGTTTCGACGTTTAGAAACGAAATAGACGCGTTGGTGTAAATTATTTTCAGAGAGAAAAAAAAAATAAATAGTTTTTGTGTTGTAGGTTTGTACACGAGTGCCGAAACAAAAAATAATATTTTTATAACAGTTCTGCTTTGAACGTAAAATCTCGAATACAACGGCTCGGAACGACCAAGTTAGTGTGAGAGTACACATCGGCGAACGAAAGCGGTCGATTTTGAACTGGAAAAGTTTAGAGAGAAGAATTAGAAAAAAGAAAAATCGAAAATTCGTTTCCGTATGAACCGTATCCCCGTGAAGAATTAAAATCTGCAGTTTTCATAAGTCACAGACAAGGCGTTAACTCGTTAAACGTTAAAATTAAGTTACGAAAGTTCAACTCGTCAAACAATTTTTGTTCGTTTTACCTTGATAAGTTAATTTTTTTCTCGAATTTAACTTCGGTAAATTTAATAAACCCAAAATCAATAAAATTTTTATCTAATTAAAAAGTGTTTTTGTGATTTTAGGTTTGTTTTAGATTCGGTATGAACGAGTGCTCTCAAATTTAATTTTAACTTCAATTTTATCTGTAATAATTTCATGTTTCTTTTGATAACTCTTCGAAGCAAAAAGTGACTATTAGTAGGAAGAAAATTTCAAAAGAAAATACAAAAAATAAATACTATAAGTACAAAACCGTGTGAATTAAAAATACGAACTATGTTATTTTAAGCTGTTGAGTTATTTTTTTTTGTCACTCAACTTTTAATGTAATAAATTTAAAAAATTAACTTTTTGTTCAATTAACGAGTTAGAAAAAATTATTTACCGGGCCAGACCTTATCGTATTGGTATATTGAGTACTTTTAGAGTAACCTTGAGTATTTAAAATGCATTGCGTTCTAAACTTCCAAAAATACCATAAATGGGTTTTAAGTCGCCTGTATGTGCGACGGCATAAGACGTTTTGTATTTCGTTATAGTTTTTTTTTCCATACAAAACAAAACTATAGTGACGAGACATTTTAAATCAATCAAAAGTTAATTAATCCGAATTTCGAGCGGTATTTTATTTTTCGAGTATCCACACAACGTGTTTACAACTAACGGAACCGTTGTTAAAACGACACGTCGTTTGTGTTGAAGACCACCACCACATCATCAAGATTACTTTTTTATGCCGTTAATTAATCAATCGCCACTGAACGAGAGGTTCAACCGAAAAACTCGTTCGTGTCATTCGTATGCGTTTTATATTCACACACCGTTCGTACAATCTATGTGTACAATTACGGTCTCGCGGAAGGAATTCGCGAAAGTTTCGGTGGTTTTTTTTTTGTCACTGCGGAACACTTTTCAAGAGTAAACACGACGTACTCTGCGTATTTCTACGATATTCAAACACGCGTGAAAATTAAAAACGTGTTCTTGACGCGTGTTCATAAATGTACATGAGTACTTGAGGGAGTGTGACGAGAAGGGGGTTTTTTTATAATTTTAAATTTGTACGAGGCACATTAAAGTTAAACTCTCGCGTCTCGACACCCCGGTCAATCGTTTTGTTTTTCACGATCCATTCCGGAACGACGAAAGTGTTAAAAAAAAAACGCAGCTCCAAATGACCGACGTGTTCGCGCGGATCGTCGGGGTGTAGTAACACTGACGAACGGGATTTTTTTCATGAATGAATCCGAAGCGCCCACCCGTTTCCGCAACGTGTCACGCGCGTGACCGTTCCGAGACGCCGACCCGCCCGGAAACGGTGGCCTCGTGTAACGACGACCCCTGCGTCCACCCCGGCCGTTATTTTTTTTTACTCTTTTTTCCGCGGCCCTCCCGTCGTCAAACGTTAAGAAGAACGAGAGCCGTACGCCATTACAACGTCCGTCGCGTTTACAGGGAACCTGACGAACCTGAAGACGCGGTCCATCGTTCCCGTGGACCTGAACGCCATCGTGTACTGGAACGCGAAGATACTGAGCGACTTTTACCGGCAGCTGAACGTGCCGGACAAGGCGCTCAAGTACGAGAACATCGGCGACAAGTGGATCGAAGCGGTGACGGCGGTGCTGTGGCACGAGGAGGTGGGCGCGTGGCTGGACTACGACACGCTGAACGAGATCAAGCGCGACTATTTCTACCCGACCAACATCTCGCCGCTGTGGACCGGGTGCTACGACGCGAAGAAGACCGAGTACTTCGTGTCCAGGACGCTCAAGTATCTGGAGAAGACGCAGATCATGAACAACCTGGGCGGCATACCCACCACGCTGGAGCACTCGGGCGAGCAGTGGGACTACCCGAACGCGTGGCCGCCGCTCCAGTACATCATGGTCATGTCGCTGGACAGCTCGGGCGACAACTGGGCGATGGACCTGGCGTTCGAGATCGCGGAACGGTGGATGCGGTCCAACTACAAGGCGTACAACGAGACCAACGCCATGTACGAGAAGGTGAGTTTCGTAGATGTTTCGGCGCGGCTCGACGGGGGGTGTTTGCGGGGGTTGACCTGACCGGCCGTATTTTTTCGCTGTAAAATAAAAGGGGTGTGTACGATTGGTCGACGATCGGTTTTAATTCTGAGGTTTTTTTTTGTATGTGAAACGCTTTAAAATCGGAAATAAGAAATTTATCAGAAACATCGGTACAAAAAAAAGAAAGAAGAAGACGGAGTTAGTCTTCTCACGAACAGCGGCGTACGTAGTCTGGCGTTTCGAAACGCGTGAAAAAAATCTCTAGACGTTTCGAATGGATTAATTCGTTATTTCAATCGGAATTAGCGATCGGACGAAAAGTCTTGTGAACACTTGCGACAGTAACGCCAAAACAACCCTTTCTCCCGGGGGTGCGTATGATATCGACGACAAACACAGAGCGTCGTTATCGATTGTTGTTATCATCGACCAATCGTCACCGTCGGCCGAGTTCGACGCCCGCAGAATAAGTCCGTCCCGGGGGGGTAGTAAATCAACCCTCCAGCCACTCGACACTTGAAAGACCACGGTGTCGTACTGTTCCGGCGTGACGACGCCACCGAATCGCTAGAAAACCGTCGGGGGGAGAGGGCGCGCTCATTTGTCCGGAAGCGCAGACGGTTTTCACGCGCGTTCGCCGCGATTGTCGTTTTTCCGGAGCGACGTCCCGGGGTCGGTCGGTCGGTGTCGTCGATTCGATTTTTTTTTTCCGGAGTTTTCTCGCCCGTTTCAACGAGCCCCGAAACCATTGTTTGTTTTTTTTTTGTTTTTACGTGTACCACATTAACCGCTTTCGATTTGTCCCGGCCCGCGTCGTCGTCGTCGTTGTCATCATCGTCGTTGTCATCATCGTCGTCGTCGTCGTCGTCGTCGTCGTCTGCGCGCAGTACGATGCGACGGTTCCCGGTGGACACGGGAGCGGCGGCGAGTACGAGGTGCAGCTGGGCTTCGGCTGGACCAACGGGATAATCATGGAGTTCCTGCAGAAGTACGGCTCGCGGGTCACCGCCGAGGACAAGTTCGTCGAGGCGCCGTACAGCAGCGGACCGGCGGGCAGCGGCCACAGCGCCAGGACCGCGTCGTCCGCGACGCAGCTGCTGACCGCCGCGCTCGCGATACTGGCCACGATATCGGCCGGATGCATAGGGTGAGGTGAGTGCATCACCGTCCGTCATCTATCCCTCGTTCCTGGTGCGCGTTACGAAAACGCCGTACGGGTACGCCGTCGTCCGCGTTTCGCTCGCGACCCGTCGCGGCCCGCGGGAAAAAAGCCGCCGGGTCGGGTGAGCGCGGGCGGGACCGATTTTTCGCCGGCGAAAACTCGCGACGTCCAGTACTCGCCGTGCTTCCAAACGTTTTAACCGTTCGAACCGGTCGAGACGGGACACCGGAAGCTCGCTGCGAAAGTTCAAAAGCTACGAGCTAGAGCTAACTTTTCGCCGATTCAAATCGTTCTTCCGTTACATACGACACCCGCAGCGCGCGTTTCCGTGAAAATGTCACGGGACGCAAATCGCTATCGGTTCCTCGTTAGGAGTTCCTTTTTTTTCGTCCGTTACCCCGGCCATCTTTACATTCGACGTAAATACGGTCATAAACACGCGGTCCGGGTTCGAACCTCGTGTTGTTGAAGAAAATCTGGTTGGACCGCGCAGTTTGTAACTCGAGGACGGCTGAACCGTTCGATATTTCGCGCCGGGTTCCCCGCCCGCCGAACAGCGGAACGAAAAATCCACCACCGGAACGTTCGTCCCGAATCGGGGTCGCCGCACGGAGTCCGTTGGTTTTTTCGTTTGCAGTCCGAAAGCTTATTTATGACGTATGTGGCCGAAAAGATTTATTTTTTTGCAATTTGGCCCCCGAGGGTTTCGAAAGACGTAAATCAGATGAAAAAAAAAAAGAGTCGAAAGACAGCGCGCGGAGTTTGGGGTCGGTACCGCGCGTGATGTGGAACAGTGTTTCTCGAACCGACCACTTTTTCCGCGAAACTCGCGCGCTTTTTTCAAAACTTTCGCGACGTCTCGCGAGAGAAATTTCAATCGACGCCACTAGTAGTAGAGTTCAAAAGACGAATGCGCTCGACTGGCACGAATGGCCGCGTTTTACCACTTGCGGGGGGGCTGGCCACACTTGTGTGTGACGTGCGAAACGGCGTTTTCCTCCGCAAAAACAAAATCCCCTCCCCCCGTACAGACGTGTTAAGCGCTAGAACCTGATACGACGGTAGTGCGCGTCTATCTTTCATCTGTCCGATGTTAGAAAAAAAATATTTCACAAAACTAAAAAGCAATCGTTAAAATTAAAATTTAGTCTGATCAAAGTCTTGCCTATTATTATTGTTGTATAAAATTATCACTGTTTTTACACGTCTGTTCTGAATCAAATACGTTATAAACGCTTCATTGTCGCCCGCATAATTATAATTTTTATTCCTAAAAAAAAAAAAGCTAAAAAGATGAAAAAAAATTGGGGGCGATGAAAGCGAACAAAGGGTTCCGGGGATATAAAAAAAAGTCAGAAAGAAACGCTGACGTGAAGCTGTCATTGAGAAAAAGTTTTCCGAAATTGAGGGCTTCGTTTTTGTTCACAACGATTTTTAAGAGGCCTTCCAGGTACTACTCGTAAACACTTTTATTGGAAAAAATTATGTTTTTTTTTGGACTCGACAACGAAACATTGATTCAAAACGAACAATGGTAAACAACGTTTCGTTTAGAAACACCGTCAAGCACAATAGTACGTTGGGCACTCTATAAAACTGTGGTGATGGAAAATAAAAATCGCGTAATGTACTCTTACGTACAGTTTCGTATTACCCGCACGGTAAAAATTTTAAAAAGCGAATCTTAAAATTCGAATTTCGTATTTGGCAACAACTCGTAAACATGAGTTTGAATACTTTGTTAATAAACGGCTTCAGGTGTAAAAACGCGCATTTGTACCAAGAACAATCTTGATTTATATAATTTCGAAATTCGCCTTCCGTTAAAATAAGACGAAAATTCTCCATCCGCGCGGTATTTTCGTGCAAATTCGGCCCTACGTCTCCGAGCACCGACTTAAAAAGTAAAATACCGAACCGAGCAAACGCGGTGAAATCTTACGCACAGACGTAAATCGTTCGCTGAAAGTTTTCCAAAAGATTCGTTAAAAATTTACTCGTCGCTTAGATTAATAATACTCTTTGACGTGCCGTCGGATTTCGAAATTTTCTCACCGTTTTCTTACAGCGTTGAATTACAGGCTACTCGTTGATTTTTAATATTTTCGTTCACGCGAAACAAATCGAAAATAATTTTCTCGCGTTAAAAATTCGACTAATTTTGACAACCGTTTAACGGCGGTACACCGTTCTTATCTAAATAATAGCGTCTATTCGTCACCATCACGACGTAATTTCTACTAAAGGAGCTCAGAATTTCCGTAAGCAATCAATCATATTTTACCGTCAAACAATACGGATCGTAATAAAAATTTAAACGTTTCACGTTCCAAACCGGTGTTAGATACAACCAAAACACAGCGGCGACTGACTCTCAAACCGTTACTATTCCAATCTGTTACCAACTAAATCGTCGGCTCTTTCATTGTCGTTCATCGTAAATACTGATCGCGAAATTTACTAGTTCGATCCGAAACAAATAAACAGTTCGAGACTTTTTCAATAAAATGTATCTAATCCGTTGCGCTGCCCGTGTCAAAACGAATTAGTTATTAATAATCGAATAGTTTGCAAAGAACAAAATGTATTTAAAAAAACTCGAGACTACCGTCTAGTATTAATGTTGAAAAACACTGATCGCGTACGAATCGTCCGTAAGAAACGTCGATTTTTGAAGAAACGCCGCGTCGATACCTAATTTATACGTTTTTTAAAACGTGTCACACATTTGACTCTTTAACTTTGTCGTTCGGACTTAAATAATCCAAGTACGTTATTCACCGTCGTGTAATCAGTTTGGTTTAATAACTGTTGTGTGTTCGTCAAAATTTTCAACTGTAAATTAGAACTCTTTGTAACAACCACACACTGGGCACACACCGCGTGTATTGATTATTAATGAAATAATTATGATGTGTTATAATTACGTTTACCAGATAAAATGCACTCGATTTATGTCGAACGGCATCGCTGTACAAATCGATTGTTCGTACGGGACATTATTATTTCATCATCGAGCGGTTATATTTACCGCGTCAATAATTATTTCTGTAATTGTCGCTGTGATAACTGTACTGTAATTGTCGAAGAAACGTATCTGCTTTTATTTCTGTAGCTATTTTTTTTTACCCGCCGGAAAACTTGCTCTGCGCGCTCGGTCGCCCGTTATTCGTTGTTTTTACGCGAAAAAAAAATTTTATCCGTACAAAACTCGGACTAGTGTTTTCCAAAAAAACAGTTTCGTTCGAATCGGATGTACGTCGGGGTTCGGTTGGACGTCTACAACATCCTTTATTTTCGCGAAAAAAATTGCTTTGCTCCACATCAACAGCGGTTCGTTTGGTCTGAACGAGCGCTTCGATAGTAGATTTCTTTCCTGACGCGAGTTTCATTGGTACGGTCGCTGTTTAAGATTGATTTATATTTTCAATCGTTGTTTCCTTTTTTTTCTTTATTCGTACGACGATCGAACGCCTATTAATTTACACCTAAATAATTATTGTTAAAAAAAAATCAAAAAAATTGTTTTCAAAACGTATTCGACTTTCGTTGATTCATGGTACGTCATAACAACGTGACTGTTATGCCTTATTTGACGATTTTCGACCGATTGTTACGAAACACGCGGTAATAGAGTACAGTTTGTCATTATTTTTCGTTTTATTTAAAACTCGCCCGAAACCGTGCGATTAAACCAATTTCCAGATTTGTAATGCCGTTGTATAGAGTTTGTTAATAAATTTGATTCTAGCGTACGGGCAGGGCAGGCATAAACGCCGTACATCATTCTAATGAGAAACTGTTTTTGATAATTTTTTTTTTAAATTTATGATTCATTACAAAACAAAGTCTCGAAATCGCTCCAAACGACACGAAATTTTCGCACGCCGTTAAAGAAGAATAAACGAGTTTACGTTTCTGATGTATCCGGAACCAATGTTGACGATTTTCGAACGATTTACAGAACTTTGCGATATGAAAATTTTCATACTTATCGTTTTGTAAAATCTTCAGTCGTGTGCAGTTTCGAGTTTTGAAACTGTACGACTAATACAATTTGAGCAGTACAATTTTACTATATCAGTATGTAGTAAAACGTTTTTAGAAATCAATTTCGGTTAATGGGTGTTTTTACACAGAATTCTTTTTTATTTTTGCCATTATATACTTGTATTGCTTGGTCGTAACTCCTCTAAAAATTGGAATTTCCACAAATTATCGGACGAAATATAATGTAACATTTTTGACTAAATATATAGAACCGAGTTTGCTCCAATCGGCTTTGGCTTTGGGTTTGTAAATTGTGATTCAAACGTGTTATTCAATATCTGAAAGCAATCATGTCGATTCTTAGCGAACTCAGTTGTCCAGCGTACGTCCTCGCAAATACCATACTTAACGAAAAATATAATTGGAAAATTATGAAAAAATTTAAAAATACCCAGCAGAAATTTTTTTTCAATCTTTCATTAAACTAATTTAGTACGTAAAAGTTTAGAAACGAAATGGAACAGTTTTTTATAACGATGGTTTAACCTGTAGCCGTTCTGACGCCGGATCTGGCGATTTCGTCATTTTCGTCGTTTTCGGCGCAAAAATAATCAAAATATCAAAAAATTTTTCGTATGAAATAGAATTTAAAACCGAAATTCCGACTTATTAAGTGGTGTTCAACAACGTAACGGTTGGAGCACTCCTACCCGCAAAACGTCATTACAAAACCTGAAAATTTCAAACTTTTCGCCGTATTGATTCTTTTGGTTTTCGGGGCAAAACTCAAAAAGTAAGCAATATTTTGAAAAAAAACCACTGTACCACCGGAGTTCGTGCACCTATCAGTGGGGGTACTGAAAAATCTGAGCGTTCCTTCTACCCGAAAAGATGTTGTCTAAAATACGGTTTACGGTGGGTGGCCTTTTGCCACGACTAATTGTACAACAATATAGACGCCCTGTATAATGTACTGTTTTAAGAACATTTTCGCTACGCGCGAGAATAGCCACGCGTTTTTTTTTTACTACTTTCAAGATTTGTGATAAAAAACATAATAAAATACCGTATCTAATTCGTAACACAATACAATAACAAATGTGTACACTGTAAACAAACAATAAGTAACATCATTCATTACCATTTAGAAAATAGTTATTAAAAAACCAACAAGTCAGATATCTATGTGAGTATTAGACACGAAAATGTCCACGACGTACCGAGGAAATCGGGACTAACCGATTTTCTCTAGTGATCGAAAAAAAAACCGAGTTTGATAGATTTCAGTTTCGGGTGGGTCGCTGCCCGTTCTCGAAAGGGGTAATTTGGTGTTTTCGGGTACATACGTTTGTTGAACAATGATGAAAACGAGAAACCCGTAGAGCGAGGCTCATAAGTAAGTTAAATCATCGAGTAGCACGTTTTCAAAATACCAGTCTGGATGAATTATTTCGAAAAAAAAAAAAACCAACCGAAAATAACAAAACACGATACTTAAATTGAAAATAGTGTCTATATAACACAAAATATCACCCGAATTTTCGCAGAGTATCACAGAATGACTAATACTGGTTCACATACTTTTGATTTTCGACTACTGTTTTTTTTTGAATTTGTTAGGAAAATACTTTTTAATTTGGTACAAGTGTACTTCGTGTAATCGTTCGCGAAATCGTTCAAAGTCATTGGTGGGTGTAATGATCAGCAGTGTAATAACCTCGAGTATCGTTCTGGAATTCGATCGAATTTCTAATACCACCAGTATAATATACTCTGTTCAGATCCAATTAAAATCGTGAGAATTATAAAAGTTTTTCCGCCTGTAAAGCGTTGAAATTTTTATATTTTCTAAATCGTCTTGTACGTGTTCATACCGTATTCGTTTTATTTTCGAAAAATATGACGTGTCACTGTGATGTACCCAACGATTACTGTCGCGCCGTAATGACCGTTGTTTACCGATGATTAAACTAATTGGTAGTCTTGACAAACAATACGTAATAAAAGAACTTTTTACGTGTTATCATACGTCGGACTGCAAATTCGGACAAATTGGCTATTTTTAAAGCATACCGATGTGTGTAACCCGTCGCGGTAAAATACGTTCAAAAGAAAACGTTATTAATTAACGTATTTAATTAATTAATGTTGCTTATAATTATATAATATATAATAATAACGTTATTACCGCGATGGAACCGCGTAGTGTACATTTTTTGTTATCGAATCACGTTTTTACCACGCTAATTTACGTTGTGTTTTTTTTTTTTGTTTTTTTCAGATGTTTACAAGTTAAATAATGTAGATAAATTATAAGAACATTCCCTTGTGAAAAGTCGGAAGGATCTCTTAACTATCAGGTCAGATACGTATTTATTACAAACGAATTTACCTAGATCATTAATTAGGTATTTTAGTTTGTGCTACCTACACGCCAGCCTAATTTTTGTTTGTTTTTATGTTTTTTTTTTTTTTCTGTACATGTGATTTAGCGTTTATATATACATATATATATATATTTATTTATACTTTAATTCATCGGTACAGTTTTGCAAAAATTAAAATTTGAATAACGTGTTCCAAAAAAAAAAAAAAAAAAAGAGATTAAATACCGAGCAAAAGAACGTTTTTATAAATCTAAAGTTATATCGATGTGAGTGATATGATACTATAGCGTGTTTTTTCGTTACGACAATATATAGTCGACGTAACTATTAATGGATTTTAAGTTCCTCCGAGCAATCGTGTTGCTGTGACCAAATTTATTAGAGTCGTTTGCACGGCGTATTTTTCGCTTTTACGATTGAAAAAATTTAATAAAGCGATGTGTACAATATACGTTAAGGCGCGTTAACTCGTTAAGTGTAATAAAATAGATTAGTACGTTTTATAGTGAGATTAAAATGAAAAACTTTTCTTAAAAGTAGCAATATCGTCGGTCTGAACGACGAATAAACACGTTTCGGTCGCTTTCGGACATCATCACTTCTCCTCGCTTACTTTTTCCCGATAAATTCGATTTTCTCGCGAAGCGCAGTCGCCCGGTGTTGAAGTCAAACTTTGTGACTTTGTGCGTAAACAACATCACTTGTAAACGTTTTGATCGCCTCGAGAAAGAGAGATAGAGTGCAAAACCAAACATCAATATTAATTATAACATCCTACATTGATATTTTTAATTCTTTTTCCCCTCCGTTGTACCTATAGTTATAAATTATTTTAACGTTGTTCGACTGTGTACAATATAATAGGTTTATTTTTATGATAAGTACCACACGTATATATATATATGACCGTTTAATTTATTTTATCCGAACTCGTGTTTGTTTGAAAAACGTACTAAATTTCGGTATGGACGGTTATTATAGCGTCCTAGTAATTTTTAATTCCGACGCTTTTAAATCGTACACATTTTTTATAATAGTTCACAATAAAAAAACGTCATGAACGGCATTTTTTTTTTCCAACTCTGATACGTCTTACACGTCTCACACGCTACATTATACAATAGCGTAACGCACGTTCTTTTTTTTTCTTCTTTCACTTTCGCGCGCTGCGATCGAGAATATCGACGACGATATATTATAATGACGATATTACCAACAACTCGAATAACAGTTCGAGAGCACTACTGACACGAATAAGCATCGTCGTCGTTTGTTTGTACATTTTAAAAACCAGTTTTCGAACGCGAAAGGAAAACGTCGGGAAAAAAAAATTCCGATTTTTCCAACAGACGGGGATTTTCTTCCGATTTTTTTTTACTCGTTCCGATAACACCACGTAACGTTTTTTTAATACAGCAGTTTGCACACACAACGCGTACGTACGTTCCCGCCGTGTATAGAAGAAAATGTACGAAATATTCGCGCGATTCTATATAGAAAGCAACGCGGCTCTCCTTTCGCTCGAGTAGTAGTAAACGACGTAATATCGTTATTTTTTTTTATTATCACCACTGTCGAGAGTTCGTTTACGCCGCACCTTTTTTCTGGGGCCGTTCTTTTTTCGTCAAAAATTTGGTTCAAAAATAATCGCCATCGACATTTCGAGGAGTAGTATTGATTCCGTGTTATTTCGTAAATCCTTTTCCGCTCATCCAGTCTGTTGCGGCGCGAAAAAAAAATATATCAACAACGTAATTCCGCAGGGCCGCACAGAATTCATAGCTCGTCGCGTTTCTGTCCGATCGTTTTGCTCGGGTGTCGGTCGTTCGTAAAACGTCATCATATCGTACGTATTGTTCGTACAGCAGGAAGAAAAAAAGAGACGAAATTTTTATTTAAAAGCGAAAAAAAAAGGATATATATGTATATATATGTGTGTGTGTGTGATAAACATTGTGCACGCCGACGATTCGTACCTGCTTGCTATGTTACCATTTTTACTTTTTACACAATTGTTTAGCTGTCGGCGTACAATAACATTTATAACACACGTACGGTTCTGTTTGCATGTATAATATTTTATTAGACTTGTTACACTCATAATTTAACGGTAGTTTTTTTCATTATTTTATTAATGTCACACTAAAACCGCAATCATATTTTATTTCGTCCGAAATATCCACACCTATCCGTATGATCGAACGCCCGTGTATTGTAGAAAACATTGCCTACACGGGTGGAACGATAGAAATATTTAGAAATTTGTACAAGTAATATCTTTTTTTTTTTCGCGATAAAACGACCATGTATTTGTATTTATTACGCTTTAAGGTATTACTATTACCATCATCGCGTTTACATATTATTATCATTTTTATTTTACTACACATAATATCATTATTATTATTTTTTATTATTATTATTATTATTATTTTGATATTATCATAATTTATTAGTAGTTAGACGGTAGTGTTATATGTTATTGTACTTGTTTATTTAACGATATGATTTTGTGTGTACGTACAAGACGCGGCGTGATATTGGTTCTCGAAGATGCGGGTTTTTCAATTTTTTATTTACGTTTCGCTTTGTTTATTACTTTTTTTTTTTTTTTGCGACATTAATCAAACAACTCGATAGTTTTCGTTTCGCACACTGAAAAACATCCTGCTCGTGAAAATATACACGATTTTATCGCCGTTTTAAACACAAGGGAAAATATCATCGCAACATTATCGCAATATCAAAAATTATCATCGCAACGACAGTACTACGTTCAAGCGGTAACCGCGCGAGAACCAAATGTCTCGTCTGTACAAGTTTCTTACTTACTTGCTTTTTTTCAACCTTTTTCTGTAATAAAATTTGTCGTGTTTTTGTTTTCACAACCGTAACACGAGTACGACATTATAACACTATACATTACAATAACTATTAACGTACCGAAACGCATTACATATTTGTGTGTAATAAACGCGTCCAACAAATATTCCGATCGGAAAAGTGTACGTATAATTTCCTCGGACATGTTGCCCCGGACCCGTCGACAGTCTCACACGATGCGGCGTCGTTTAGTTTTTATTCGATGTAGTATATATGATATGTATATATATATATATATGATAATAATAATAATAGACGTATAAAATTATTAACACGCGTTTTCTTTATTCAACAAACTCCGACATAACAGCGTAACAACATTATAGTATTGTGTTTGCAGCAGCGTTTTATTTTAACCGGACGCCGAACAAAACGGTAAAAAAACCGTCTTCATTTTTCCCGCGACGTCGTCGTCAAAGTCGATAATTTCTACACGACGAACGTTTAAAACTCGTATTTTTACGTACGCATTTAATTAACCGTTACGATTTATAGAGTTTACGGACAAACGTTTTATTTCGCCGATTTCGCGTTAGATACCCCCAATAATACTCGATTGAGTGGGTACAAAAACCGCGTTAGATTTTAGTGAATTTTTTTTTCTTATGACCGTTTACGAGACTAATTTTTTACGAGCGGCGTAAAAGAGTACGCCCGCACCTCGACGAATCCCCGCGACGTCGTGTAACTAAATCAATCGATTTTTAATAATGAAAATCCCCTTCGTGCCCATCGAGGATCAATCAAACGTGCATCGTCGAACGTGTAGTTTAAAGTTTTGTTTGCGTTTGTTTTTTTTTGATTTTTTTTCACCCGTATTTTTGCGTAGTATTTTATTTACAGAGTGTGTTTTACGACCGTCGTTGTTTTTTTAGCAAATTTTTTTTTTTTGCCCGCCTCGACACCGCCAGTACAGGAGCGTAATTGAAGGGAAATATCGCCTGAAAAATTATAAATTTTACGACTTCCTAAAAAAAAGATCTAAATAACACCAGTGACGCCCCTGAACTGGCGCATTTTTATGACGGCCTTTAGTAGTGGCGCGTGACGACAATCATAACGGACCGGTGCTCTGACGACTCGCGTGTAGTGTTTGAAATATTTCGTTTTGAATTCGTACAAAATCTTGAAAAGTTATTAGATTTTAATTACGACAAATCTGCATGCACCGAGTAAACGCAGCAGTGCACACGCGTTTCCGCCCAATCGAAAAGAAATATTTTTTTTTCATGTTTTCTACTTAAAAGTATCGTTCGTTATTCGTAATAAGTTAAACATTTTTTTTTTCAATTTTATAACATTATAGTTGTGTGTTACTTGTTCGTTTCATAAATCAAATTGTTAGCGGGTACCTGTTATAATAGCGTCTTCTTTTTTTTTTTTCAATCGACCATTAATTCGGTCGTTTGAAAAACTACTTGGTCTCGTGCGCGCATTATGCTCGGCCCAAACACTGGCACGCACTGTCGGTTGTCGTCACGCGCGTTCAGGCTTGGTTGCCAAGGGCGCCCGCGGGATCAAATCGTTGGTCAAAATTCAAAAATCGAAAAGTCTGCAAATACGTGTTGTGAATAAAAAGAAATTTCTGGGAGAAATCGTGTTTGGTACGGTTTTTTGGTAAAATTTGAAAAATCCCTCGCGGTCGCCCTTCCGTGCCGGACATAATATCATTATTTTCCCGCACGTGTATAGTAAGTAAACACGACACGATACAAAACTGTGTAGTTAACGTCCCATGATCATCATCATCATCATTATGATCATCATTTTCATCGTCAATCATCGGGCCGTACATCATCATCATCGTCATCGTCATCAGGTAATATTGTTGATTATACATTTTTTTCACCTGTCATTTAGGTGTCGGTACTAAAAAAAAAAAAAAATCGTCGAGTCCCAGTGGAGTCTCCACATACGTTACGATGTGGTTAAAGTGTCTTAACTTAAAATCTGCCCAAAAAAAAAAATTTCCCGTCAAAGTACGAATTTTTATAAAAATTACCCGTGTCCGATTTTAAATCTATTGTTTCGTGAATTTCGTACAAAAAAGTCGTACGTGTTCTTCGATACTTGTTGATTTTTCGTTGACCGCTGGGGGAAGTTAGCGAACGTGTCTGAAGAATATTCCTAAACGATTTGGACACAACGCGTTCCACAATGTTTTAGCGACGGTTGAAAAAAAAAACCCCACCTAAATAAAATAAGAGATAAAATTGTATTTTTGGGACAATCCGCCAGTAGATTTTGCGTAAAACGTCGTCGTTTGTACGGCCGTCAAAACTTTTGTCAAGAAGATGAAAAAATCTAAGACGGTCTAAAACAATTGCCCTGTTCTTAAGCGCATAATGTTAAACGTACAGCTTTTGATTTTCGTCCAAACTCGACATTTCGGTCGGAAAGAAATCGACTTTTGTTCTCGAAAAACGTTTTCGACTACGCGGCCGAAGCGTAACTTCGTTTGATTAAATGCTCGTTGCAAAGTCAGGTACACAGGTATAAATGAGATATCAATAATATCTGCGTATTTCAAAGAGGAAAACGACACGTTTCTAACACACGTACAACAATATAAGGTACTGGTCTAGAAATGCAACGAATGTAGCAACCGCAATTTTTTTTTTACTGAAATGAGTAAATAACCTTGAGAACTTGTCTAAAATTTTATCTTCGGGTTTATTGAATAATTTTTTTTTTTTTTTTTTAGACCGACGGTTGTTATTTTATAATATATACCAACATAAAACATTTGCAAACTACGTCATTGAAATTTTAAAACTGATTGAATCTACATGATAATATGAATAGCTACGAATAATACAGTAATATGTAAGATAGAAATTGAAGTTTAGTTTTGCGAAAAAAAAAAAATCAGTACGTCCAGATCTGAACGAGAGATTCGACAAAAACGTCACTGAGAGTGAAAAAAAAAAAAATTCTTCCCAAGTGTTATTCGACGATCCATTTGGTGGTTGTGATTCAAACGTAGTACTCGCGTAGGTACCGAAAATTCATTATTACTATAACAATTGGCTGATGCGATTTGAGTGTTAAATTTTTGTAAAATTGCCAATTCAAACGCTATTAAAAACACTCCAATTCTTGATATTAGTATTTCGCGTAATGTGCCGCCGTTTTATCGAGGACAGGTTTTTACAGGATTTCTGCGTAGACAGACTATTGTTGCGATGTGTGTTGGGCTGCGTGAAAAAAAATATTGAATCATTCACGAATTTCGGTTTTTTTTAAAACGATTCAATTACCGTTGGAGAATGGGTGCGTAATGTTAAAAATAATTTCGAATTCGTTTTTTTTTTTTTTGCGATTTCAAAAACATAATAATAATTCATGCTGCCTAAACTCCAATGACCGAAAAATTTGCTCGAAAATTTTTAAAGAAAATCGCGCTCTTTCGAGTAACAAACGTGCGAATAAATTACCGGCGTCGGTGTTTGACGACGACGAAACGTAATTCCAGTTTTAAAAATGTAAATAAGTTTAAACGTGTTTCACGAGTTATTATGAAATGAAACGGCGGTAACACGTTTGCGCCCGCGAAAAAACGACCGCGCTCCAAGACGATATAAATAAAATATGCGTTTACAATCATTTAATTTACAATTGCATTGACGCTTCGTCGGACAATTTATACTCGAAATTCGTAATTGATCGAGTCGTTGTACGGTTATAATTAAACACGTGTAAATTAATGTGCATCGTTTATGCGTTCAATACTGATAAAACAACATCCGCGTTTTTCGTACAAAAATCGCCACGATTAGAACAGTATTTTTATTAGTTGAGTATGCTAATATGCGTCGTACACGAGACCAGGTTTAATTATTTTCATGATAAACTCACGTCGAAGTGCCTGTATGCCGACCATTCGTTAGAATATTTTAGTCTGAAGGTTAATTCATTTTTCGTATTTTTTAATAATATTAAAAAGTATAAACCGATTTAATCTTTCAAACGAGCCGTCCGTCGTAACAAAAGCGAAACACTATAATAACACGTACGTACAGGAAACGATCAAATGCTCTGACGTTTGCCACAAGTTTTTTTTTTTGAAAAATTTTATAAACGAATCCGGGTACCTACGCATTGTTGGAGAATTAAAATAATAATTGTTCTTGAAAAAAATTAATCAGTCGATAAGTGGCTGCTGTATGAATTATACGAAAAAAAAAAAATTCTAACCAACAACAGTGCCCAATATTCCAGCGTGTCTCTGTAGGTGTTTAAAGGTAAATCCGAAATAAATAGCGAGAGTAGCATTTACCCGGGCAAGTGATATTTAAAACGTGCGATATTTTTTTTTATTCTGAACTATACAGTTTTCGTACACCTCTATCGATGGTTGAAAAATGAACGTTTTTACTTTTGGCGTTTTTCAACGAACGTTTCTGTACATTCACTGATCATTCGCCTACCCGAACGACAATTATTGTTGTGTATCCACTACGTGTACAGTTGTTTGAACTATTTTTTTCTTTTTTCAATTATTCGCAGACACGTGCAGTAAATTGCTGCCGGTAGATTGAATAATTTGTTTTCGAACAATGCTCTCGGCGGCGAGTGACGACGGCTCACAAAAACGCATCATTTGCAATCGTGTATACTACTTCGCCGGCCGTTTAAAAATGCTTACTACATAGGTATTACAAAACGACGAATGACACTATAATACGGTGTCGTCGGATTTTCTGCAGGTCTAACCAAACAGTTTTCATCAAAAACACGGTCCGCCGACCATTCAATATTTAGACACTGCGAGAATCGGCATGATCGCAGCTAGTTTTCGATTTAGGAGATCCACACCGGCGGTTTTGAAAAAGGGTTTGTATAGGCGATTCATTCGAAATTTTAAGCTTCACAAACGTCTCGTGAGACGTTCACCGTCTAAAAGTATTTAAATATACATAATATTATATTTTGTTTAAAATTAGTCCCGTAGTCCTACAGTTTTTCAGCGTGAAATCTAACTTTTTTAAAACGCAGTAAAAACCGTTTTCCCCCCCAATGATTTTTGTAGATTTTAGTTTTTCGATAACCCATCTCGGTAGTTTCACATTGGTGACGGAAAAACTCGTAAATTTCGCAAACTTTGAAAATTAATTCGTTTTAATCTTTCTGTACTGGTTAAAAATCTAGAATCAGCTATTTTATACGACGGCCAGTCGCTTAAATCGCAGGTACGGAGGGATAGGTGCCTACTTCCGGTCTTTCTAGATCAAAATATCAATAATTTATTTGTGTCAATTTAATTGTGTCATTTTAGAATACTAGACCAAGGACAGTTTTACATTTTTAATGTTTGGTTTTTTTTTTTTTTTTTGACAGCTATTCGGACGGTTTTTTAAATAAAAAAAAATTTAAAAATACGATTCGTTTAGTTGATTTTATTTAAATACCTAGTATTTGAAAGTAGAGGATGGTCCCATATTATATTAACTACACGATACAATGAAATAATCAATTTCATAAACGACCGAGAAGTGGAAAATCACGGCAAACTCTTCATTTCAAGTAGGTATTTGATGTAAAAAAAAATCAAATTGATTCGGTTGTAACGTAACTGTTAGACACTAGGTATGTTTATTACAAGTTCGTTTTTGTTCATCACTATAGTGACTGCGTTATGACTTATAAGTGACTTTAAAATGTTTTTTAAAATTGGTAAGTAGTACAATTTTGTTTTTCTTTCTTGTGAAAACTTTTTCTCGTAGTGGAATTCCTCCAATCTTTTCATACGATCCCTCGGTAATCGGACCGAGATGGTTCTTTGTTGGATTAATTTTTTTTTTTTTTTTATGTTCTAAACACGAAAAACCAAAATTTTCAATGAGGCTTCAATTATCAGGTAAATTAAAAATGCACGTACTGTAAGAAGTGATTTGTAATTATTGAAATCGTGATAAATTTTGAAACGTTCGAATGAATTAAAGCACTTGAAAATGTTTTAATTTATTAAATTTTACATTTTATTTCAGTTTGCTCGACATTGTAAGCCTAATTACATATTTTGTCTACAGTACACGGACGTGTATTGTCTGATAATTTCCATTTTAAATTTTAATGTAGCAGAGTTATTTACGACGTTATTAATCTTTATTTATACTTTCTTGTTTGTTCTTGAAAAATGCTCCAGAATGTTTTCAAATTTAACTACGCTTGAAATAGATGAGGCTAAAAAACGTCAGCAAAATTTTGAAATAATTTTGGCGATTTCCGAGCTAAATACTAAACTTATAACACTCATATTGGTTTTCGATTTTTACTTGTCTTGTTTAATTAAGTTAATAAATAGTTTTCATATCTAAAGATAAAACACATGCTTTACAACATAATATTTTCCTATATGTTTGTTATACGATTATTTTGATCATTAATTAAGTGTGTTTTAGCCGACGTTTACACATTGTTACGCTACTTCGTTATTAATTATTTTTACGGCGATAATACCTCTATACTTCTAAGAAGTATTAAACATTTTTAGAACTCTTTCGGAATAGATTATGAGTACAAACGTAGCGAAAATTTCAAAAAAATTCCAACCATTTCTGAGCTCAATATAATTAAACATTGTACAACCACTGTTACTTTGATTGAGCTATAGAGGTATATGACTTACTGAGACTCATAAAACTTGCTGAGCTCGATCAGAACCGTGCACATGGTTTTGTTTGTAGGCAACGGTTTATTATTTTTTGTGCTATTTCGGTAAAAGATTTAAGACTAAAATGATCTCGTACTTTCGTAAACGATGTTTATAAATATACGTATGTAAAACAATCAGGTACTTTAATTGTACTTTATTTCGGTTAAACGTGTGTGTTAAAATGTGCGAAATTCTTAAAATATGACGTTACGTGTTTAAAACGTGTATTGACGCGTGAAATAAACTTTCTCGGATAAGCGAATTGCACATAGGTGCTCCAACGAAACTGCATAATATACACTTAATAAGAAAAACAATACACTATGTTTAAATATTATCGTAAAATGTAAATTCATACGACTCGAAAATTATAACAGGTTCGGATCGGGAAAATTAATTTGATGCGGATGCAACTACCAGGGGAAAAAAAATAGAAATAATTGAGCAGTTCTTACCTATGCGCGTGAAAAATTAATTTTTTTACCGTGTGTGTGTGCGCGGATTATTCGTCACATTTTCGCCGGTCACGATTTCTCAATTTTTCGTTCGATAAACCGCACCAGAATCTTAGCGCATATTGTTGCTACGTGCAAATTTTTAACGCGAACGCGCCTCGGCAACGACTAAAAAAACGTATCACGGGGAAATCGCGTCAGTTAATTAAATTAAATAATAATACATTTTCACCGTTAACGGTGTACCGTACGATACGGGCGTATCGAACATGTTTTTAACGATTCGCGTTTTCACAACGATTTTCACGGCCGATAAAACTAAAGAAAAAACAATAATTGTCGGACTTTTTGTTTGATTTTCGACCCGAACACACACGCGGTCAAAACAGTCCCCATCTGTGCGAGAGTTTTTACGCGCATTGTCTTTGACGACTGCGTTTGGAAAAAAGTTTCCTCCATCGCTTCGACAGATACGCGGTTATAGATTTTAGGACGGTCGTTTATTGAAATATGTTCGGATCACTGACATAACGTTTTGAACGAACAAAACAACCGGCGGGTTGCTAAAATCAAAATGTCATTATAAAACGGTCGCGAGCGTGGCGAATTTTAGGCGAATAATCGGCCCAGACTATTCGTCCACCCGATCGAAATCCGTTTTTTCCACAATCGTTTTTCAGTTCTTGTGTGTGCGTTCACTGCGCAAATAAGTACCGTCGGACATCGAATGAACGATGCGTTTGAATCACAACTTCCAAACCCACCCCCGAAGCGCAGTCGCTACCCGGACAGTAGTCCAGACTCTTTTTTTTCCACCTACTTTCGAACGCCGTTCCCCGCCAAACAGCACCGCTACTAAAACGACTTGAGCACGTTTTTTTTTTTTTTTTCCAAACTTTTTCCAGGTTCGCCGTGTACAAGAAACGGTACCAAATGTACGCGTCCGACCGCGACCTGTGCAAGAAACTTTGCGGCGGCTACACGGAGCTGAAAGACCTGACGAGCGATTAGCTGCTCTCCCCCGCGGACCGGATACCCGCCGGCGGCGTCCTCTCGCCGCGGTCGCACACGTCCGCAGCTGCTGCAGCCCACCTCGTTCCCGGGCCCACTCGGTCGTCCGAAACTCCTCGACGTAGATCTATTTGTACATATAATATCATATATATATAGGTATACTGCGCTACGTAGCCGACCTCTTCGATGTAACGAAAATGTAAAAAAAAAACGAAAAAAACCCTTGTAGAAGAACCGGAACGCTTATTCGTTGTGCGGTGCTCGGGGGGGAAAAGAAAAAAATACGTAAAAAAAAGTTACTAGCGGATTTAGCGAGGGGAAGCGTTTAAAAAACAAGACGGACGTACCCTACTCGCCGCCCTCGGTCTCCACGTTTATTGTCAACTGATGGATATCCTGCAAGCGGGACCGACGTATTTTCAAAAGGCCGCCAGCCGAGGATGAAGAGTCAAAATTAAACCGTCAAGTTGGTCTCTAGCGTTGACTCATCATTTTTTTTTGTTAACTTTTTTTTTTCCGTAACGATCTGCGATGTTTTGAAGGATTTTTCTTTTGAAACCAGCCGTTTACAAAAAAAAAAAAGCGGAGCAAATGTAGGTTATACCGTTGATTACATAAATAATATTTATAATAATGTAACAATAATGTTTAGTATTTATAATCAACGGGGTTGTACGCTGTAGGTACAGAACCGTGTGAATTAAAAGAAATGAAACATTATCGTTTTTTTTTTTTTTTTTTTTTATTAATTTAAAACATTTAAAAAATAAAACTTGAAATCTTCAACGTGTTAAAAAAAAGTTGTTGACAGCGTTGACAAGCGCGTCGTGTCCGCCGCGAGCGACCGCGAATTCGTGTTGTGTCGGGAAGAACGGATTAAGCTTTCTGTCGCTGGATGCCGAGGAATCCCAAACGCGGAATAAATATCGAACCGCGACCACAAACAACTTCATCGCATACGCGTGCGTGTAATTAAATAAAAACAAGAGAATAGAAACAATAGAAACAAGAGAAATAAGAAACGGACGTGTAAGAGGTGGCGCTTCGCGTAAACAGTGGATGATGGGGGGCAGATAGTCCCGAGGTTCGGGGACGCGTGTGATGGATGAGAAGAAACTGAAGCAGTAAGAGCGGTTAATGAACGAAAAACAGATGGAGCGAGGAAGACCGGATAAGAGATGGATGGAAACGATTGAAAAGGATGTGAAGGACGCGTGTGGTTAGGGGATGGATGTGAATGACCGTGATGAGTGGTGGAATGAACAGGACGACGCGACCCCAAAAAGTCGAGGAGAATGCGAAGAGAAGAAGAAGAGTTTGCAGTTTTTTATATTTTTCCCATTCCTGTCACCTGCGCGGCGCAACCATATGCGATTTGCCTACTTTGCCTAACGGGCAGCGATTCGGCACTGGCGAAGAAGATGAGCGGTGTTCGGAAGGATTCCAATGTATACTACGGTACGAGGAATGAGTTCTTTTTATAAAAAAAATACAACGATAGGAACGAAACGGACTCTCTTTACGAACGGCAAAGGCGACCGTAACGTTTTTCGTTCCTTTTCGCTAATCTGTGTTTTGATACCCGACCATAGAGTGAAAGTTTTGAACTCGCACTTTCGGGCGTATTCGATACGGTTTAAACGCGTCCGTACAAACAACGCGTGTTTTGTAATCCCATTTTCAAAACGTGTGAAAAATGAGAAATTGCTTTTCTAAAAAATTCGGCGTAGTTTTCAGCAGGGAAGATGCCGCTTTCCGGAGGCTTGGTTTCTTCTGTGATGATTGCAAAGCCGTGAGAGGATCTCGGACGCGTCGGTGTAGATGTTCAATAAGTTATAGATTGTTACAAACGATTTTGGCGCTAAAAATGATCGATTCGGGTTTGTTTGAACTCGGTTAGGTTAGACCGCGCCAATAAAACGAATCGTCGTTTCTATCGCGAAACCGACAAATTTATAGTTGACCTCGAGTGTTTACACAATGGTCCGCGGCGGCTTCCACCCGATAATGTTGGAATGTTGGACATTTTTCAGGACGGAATTACATTATTACGATCCGGAATCGTATTTTTTAGTTTTCCTCTGCTCGCGCGCTTTTAAAAACGAAACTGTACAGCGATAACGTACAAAAACTAATAGGATGAAACGGTTTTTTTTTTGCGATTTCGCACTAGGTGTCTTTTGATTAGTACTGTACAAACGATTACACTTATACACCGTTTACGGTAAACGTCGGATACTCGCTATTTTTTTTTCGCCCCTTATTATCCGCGTCGAAAATCGTAATCTAATCGTATCGATAATTATGGATTTTTAACGCCAAGGATCTTTACGAGCGAATCGTTGCGGCATTGCATAATTTGCGCGAATGAGACAGTGATGTTGCAAGTGTACTTACGCCTCCAAAGTACTTCTTATATATACAGCGTAACGTCACGATTATTTATTCGTGGCTGTTCTGCCCGTTACCTGTTTTGGACGTGAAAAATGTTTACCGTTACAATAATTTTTTTTTTTTTATTGAATTTAGTTTGACGATAAATTATTTATTTGTTTTTAATTCGTTTTTTTTCTGCGCGATACAAAAAAGCGTTTAAATTATTTACTATACGCGAACATCGATCATTTAGAACTGTTTAGATTCTCAGATAATATTTTATGTAAGTTTGTCGACGTTGCGATTTTCCGACCGCGCGACGGTTATTGGAAACAAAAACCGTGCCTGCGATGTTCGGAAATTCGCAATTTTTTCGCCGTCAAGTGCGGCGTCCTGGTGATCCCGGGGAATCGCGCTTGATACAGATTTTCAATCGGGAAAAACACAAAATTGTGCGTTTGTGGACAACGAAATTATATTCGACAGACGTTCCCCTTCGACGTAGGTGTTTCAAAGTAAAATCAGCGCATTCCGTCCAGCCGGAAAAGTAATGAGAAAAAGGCAAGTTTTTTGAATTATAACCAAAAAAAATAATGGTTAAAATGTCGACGGTTAAACGCCTCGGTCCGAAAAACCTTTCCGTGGGAGTTGCTAATTCGTTAAAAATCTTACTGCTCCTTCTATCTATACCCGGGGATGATCACGGAAAATACAAAAAAAACAAACACTGTGGCGAAAATAATACGAGTAGTACATTCATGTTGCTCGTAGGATCAGAATCGAAATAATTGTTTTCGTACATAACGCGCTGTAAAAAATATTCAATGTACAACAGTTGTAAAAGAAAAAAATGGTTATTATTGTTTTCTTTTCCGATTCGTGCGATACCAACAATATTCTAACATGTATTTCATACGTAAAAAACACCTACCCGCTATGCAGTTTGTACGATAATAATTACCTAACTACGATGGCGGGTGTTTTTTTTTATACAATTTTTGATGTAAGTATGTTCTGATTCGAAACAACGATACAATAATTAATTGATAAACATTTTTCGAAATACGCGGTAACACGTAGTAGCTGTACCATACGATATTATTATCTTTATATTATAATTTCCTACTTAGATTGGAATTTTTCTAGAACGTAAGTATGTTATACTTTCCTATTTGTGAAATTAGGTATGAAAAAAACTTTGATTTGTGATAAAAATTTAGGGCTCGGATTTGTACGCAGTCGCATATTTTTCTATTCGTAAGGTATGCTAAGCGAGTAAAAAAGTTTCTGCTACGCATAGTTTTGAATTACAGAAATTCGTATTTTTGACGATTTCGGATTTTTAACGCATAACTTACGATTTCGGTGTCATACTTACGGTGTTATATTTTGGTCACGTGACAAATAGGGTTTCGGTGAAATTATAAAAACAATAAAACACACAAATAATAATCGTGAAATCGTGTTTAACTAGAACGACAAACCTAAATAAATCGACGCGAACCTCGTTGACAAACCCCTCAAGTATGATGTTTACGGTTCGTCGATACGAAATTCGATAGGAATCGCGTTCGAAAAATTATCTTTAATAAAAATTGTGTCGAATGAATAAGACTATTTCGTAAGGAATATTTTTTTTTTAGCATATTTTACTGCATTTTTGGTGCATAATAGCGTATTATAACTATTTTTGGTGCGTATAAATCCGATCCCTAGTGATTAAGTATAAGATGGCAAACGTGGTTGTAAAAAAAAAATCGTCGACTCCGAGAATTTTCGGGATACGGCCGTTACTCGTTTGTTGGCAGTACCAGATGACTGCAGACGCGGACTTCCGATTGAGTGGTGCTAATATTTTTTTTTTTTTTAATTAGAATATAACATAATATTGTTGTTAAAGTAAAAAAAACGAACGATTAGTTAATATATATTTTACGAAAAATTACAAGTATTGCGCATTGTAAAACATTGTTAATTCACTCCAATAATATTGTACACCTTTATTATACCACCTCTATTCAACGCTGGTTGCTTGTGTACCTACTTTTTATTAGTTACGGTGGTAATAACGACACTAAATAAACGATTTAAAATTAATAAAACATTTTGTAACGTTCTTTAATCTCAGGCATTCCTCCTACATTGAAAAAACAACTATTCCTACCTATAAGTATTTGTTGTTAAACAATTATCACGTATTTCGGATGTTCAGACACCCAGGCGCGTTACCCCCGTGTCAACGTTTCTTTCCCCAAAACCACGAATTCGGAATTCGTAACTCGACCCAGGAAAATCGGCTATTCGTTTGCCCAGTGCCAGGGTAACGTTACTCCAGCGCACCCCGATTTCACCACAGTTTTATAGTCACCTACGTAGAATTATTAAATTTAAATCAACGTTTAGTTTTTTTACTGCTTATTTTCACAATGTAATCTGTTACTAGTTTGGTACGAACAGTTCTCCTCTACTTCACCGCAGCAATTGAAAATTGCATTTGAAAAATGTGGAAAGTTGGAATGTGTTGTTGAATCGAAGGGCAAGTGTAACATAGCACAAATATCAGCTCAAAATAGAGAGGAGATCATTATATTAATCGAAAATATGTTACTCATTGATTTGAGTTTTATATTTATCAAAACACGAGGTATTCCGTTTAGAGGACACGATGAGTCGTTGAACGCCAAGGTACTAGTTAATATTTAACTAAAATTACACTTATTAAACACACTTGTTTTTATTTTAAAACTTTTGTTTCTCGAAATTTTAAGGAAATGTCCATAGTTTTGTTAAAAATATGACCAAATTTTTAAAATAAAATTTCATAGCTAGTACGATTTATGTGTACCTGATGTGTACAAAATGAATCGGTGAATACTTGTTCGGATGTAGTGAAGCAAGAAATTGTCTGTCAGATGAAAAAAAATGTATTTTTTGCCATCATTGGTATATTATTTAATAACAATCTTGTGACAGAATTTATTTTTAAACAAAATATTCTGATAAATCATTAAACCGTAGGTGCCGTAACCAAGAATATACGTCTGTTTGTGTTAGACGTACAAAAGTTCTAGAATTATTTGAACGATTTTTAGAGTTTATCTGAAAAGCAAGATTCAGAAACCCATTCATTCAAACTATTTTTATACTTCTTGACAAATTGAATTTAAAAGATACTAGCCCAGTCTAATGATGTGGCCAGCGTAATGTCAGAAAAAATAAATGGTGTTTGAGCCAAATTACAAGTTCAACACCCTGAAGCAGTTTATACTCATTGAGTCAATCCAGTTGTTGTCAACATGTGTAAAAAATATGGAGGTATATTTATCTACTAATCTTTATTATAATTGTGGTAAAATATCTAATAATTTTATCATATGCAGTATGCCAAACATTTCTTTAACGCTATTGAGTCATTGATATATATCGTATACTTCTCTCGACCTCCATCTAGTAAAAAGTTTAAGGAAATGCAACAAAAAATGAACATTAAGGCGTCAAACTTAATGAAGATAAGTCATACCTGTCGCTGGGTTTGTTGGTATCAAAATTGCCTAACCTAACCTAACCAAGTAGATTGTGCACGCTGTGTCGTATGATATCCAGTAATATTATTAGTCAGGTGTTCTTGAGGTAGACAAAAAAATTGAAAATATTCGACTTTTCACTGTGTCAGAGGGTACCCCAATCGAAGATATTATTGGTAGTTCTGTAAAAACTTGCCAAAATTAAGGTACCCTGTGCCGATACCATTTTTCACTCAAAATGCACTTTGCGGGAAAAGTCCGCACGCCTAGTTCAAAAATTGTAATAATTTTCTTTTCTTTGAAAGTCAAAAACACTTCAGGAATCACATTTAAGTCAATTTCTCAACTCTTAGATTTTAATTAAAAATGCCAACGTTAAGGTCAATTTCATACACACGATTGTTTTTAAGCTTTTCAATGAAATCGAAATGTAAATCTGACCTACACGACCTACATATTATCAGTTTTAAAAAAAATTATTCAATTTTCAAACGTTGACGGGAGAATTTTTCATGCAAAGTCAATTTTGTCTGTTTAAATGCATTTAAGATGGTATGATTGCCTGCATTTTATTCTTTAATAAATAATCGGCATCTCAACACAAAAATCGTACAGGGTACCAGCGCTTTTCATAAGGTGGATAGTCAAAACGACTACCGACATTGAATATAACAGAAAATATAGCAACACGTTGTTAGTGCTTGACTAGGAATCTCACCAATGACTACACGTATCATCACCACCTCGCCTAAAAGAACAATGAGTAAAACTTGATTAGGCGTTGTTTGGAATTTGGTAACCAGGCTGACAAAATTAAAACAAAATCTTGTATTATTAATAATAGTATGTTATATTATTGTTACGACTAAAATGCTGAATGCACATACATAGTATTTATAATAATTAATTCACACGCTTAGTATATTAACAGAACATAATATTTTAAGTTGTATAATAGTATTATAACTAAATTGACAGTACACGGAAGTAATAAGCAATTTAAATTCAACAATAATTGACTCTTAAAAACACACCTTAGAAAAAAAAAAAAAAAGTTAAAAACAGCTTTTCTCTCACTCAGCTTATAGTTTTCAAACAAAACAAAATCAAAGACATTATAAGCTTAATCAAAAAAACTGAATGAACATCAGGTACGTAACAATCAAATGTACTCACAATAGTAGTACATTTTTAATAAAATCACAGGCGTAATTGACTAAATTCATATTGTGGTTATAATTTAAGTGCAAGTACATAAGAAAATATGGTGATCAGTCTATATGTATGGTAAAGTGTAATACTGTAATAATGAAAAATATATAATATGTATGAATATATTATCTAAAATAAAAGTTTTAGAATTTAACAATAACAAAATATCAGTTGCGAAAATGTAAAACGGAAAAATGCATAGCCATCCTCAAATCAAACAATCAAATGTCTGCTTCTTTGATAAAGATATAACATACATGTTTGGCGTAATTGTTTGAAATTGCTGAAAATAAAACTAGTTTAAAATGTTTTAAAAAAAATGTAATATACACTATTATGGCAGAGATGATGAGCACACCATAGTTTAAATTGTAAGTATATAATGTCATTTATAAGTCAATTATTATTGTCTGATGTGTTTAACTCCAATAACACAATTAGTTATTTTTTAATTAAAAATCATACTTAACTTACGAGTAAAAGCTACTAAAAAAGTTTCTAACAGATTGAGCAAAAGATACATGAGCCCAATTTTCAGTCTCTTCTGTAATGTCGAATGTTGATGTAGGAAACGTTCCCTCGGATATGAATATATCCAGATCAGTTTTGGGTAAGTTATCACGCGAATGGTTCTGCAACAAAAAAACAACAAGTTAAGTAAAACACTACAAACATTTCTAAATTAATGAATAAGATAGACGATGTTGAAATAAATTATATAATTACTTCTAAAAGTAGAAAAAAGCAATCCAAGGACTTTTAGAATGTTTGGTGTATAAAAAGTGAGGCTGAGTCTTAACAAATAATGAAGATGTGAAAAAGGGTAGGAAAGAATATTTCGAGAGATCACTGAACGAATAGTATTCGAGAGGGAGTAATTTATGGAACGAAGGTTTGATAAGTTTAGTTAGTGAGGAGGAAGTGAAAACAACAGCGAAAGAGCAATGAAAAAAAAAAATGCGTTAGGACCTCATAGCGTGCCTGCAGATGTGTGGAAAATTGTAGAAGACGGTGGTTGAAAAATCAATTTAACAAGGAGCTAGTAAAGGTTAAAGTGCCAGAGGATAGGAAAAGAGTTTAATCGTACCAATATTTAAAGGCAAAGGAGACATAAAGGAATGTGGAAAATATAAAGGAATCAAGCTTATGAACTAAGATTACGAATTAAGATTCAGAAAAGAATAAAATGTGTGACATTGATATCAGAAAATCAGTTTGGTTTCACACCAGTAAAATCAAAAATGGAGCCATTATTTTGTGCGCGACAACTGGTAGAAAACAAGAAAAAGAACAAAATTCGTATTTATAAATTTAGAAAAGGTTTAGGCTTTTAGAGTTCTAAAGAATGTTTTTTTAAAAGGGACATTAACGAGAAAAAAGTACCGAAAATGTATATAAATTTAATACAGAATATATATATAAAGGCTCTAGTACTAGTGTCAAAAAACTAGTGTGAATTAACTGAAAACTTTAACACAGAAGTAGGTGTGCATCAGGGTTATGTTTAAGTTCTTACTTTTTTTCTATATCAAGTAATAAAGTTACAAAAAAAAAAATCAAGATTAGGTACACTGGTGTATAATGTTTGCTAACAATATAGTTTTGGTTGAAGAAAATCTATAAGAAATTAATAATAATCTAGAAAATTGGAGATTAGCTCTTGAAAAAAAGGAATTGAAGATTAGTAGAAGTGTGTGGCTGCATGTCTTGTTAACGTGTTAAGTTAAACTATACACGGTTATTAAACTCATAAGTAACTAAAATATTTACCTTAATTGTTTCATAAGAATCTATTATAACTGAAAGGAACAGATTGATGACAACATAAATAAACAGACTTATAAAGCAATATAAGTACAGTCGACTAAACCACCACAGCAGCGAAGATTTTGTTGCCATGATTGAAAATGTTGCATACATATCATCACCATTGATTAGAGAAAATAAACATTCAGATGTGCTTGCCAATGAACGAAACTAAATAAAAAAACAATGTTTAATATTACTCTAGGCCCAATAAATAAATAATAAATTCCTATTTATAATGCAATGTTTTCTAACAACTACAAAATTCAATAAAAATGTTCTTTGTATTTATTATTTTGGCTCGATAGCAGTTTGCTACAATTTTATTTTTCTTAAAATAATTACACGCATTTAATTAAATTAATATATAACTAAAATTTTAATACATGTTATCCAAAAATCAACATTTTTACCTGTTTTTTCATAATAAAAAAAAACTAAATTCAATCAAATATATATATTTAAGACTGTACTTTGAAAATAGTTTAAAATGAAATATCCATATTAATAAATGAGTAAATACTTAAAAATCATTTTTTCATGTTTTTAATCTAAACATAATTTGAATTATGAATTCTACACTAAAACAAATATTAAACAATGATCTAATACAGTCCATTGTTTTTTGTAGTATTACATTTTGGGTCTCAACTTATTATTAATTGAAAAATGTATTATAAATATAATTGTTCAAGAAGCAAAGTTTTATCTCTGCTATAGCATTATAATTACAAATATATTAATAAATTAGAAGCAAATTATAATTTACTAGGTAGTTACATTATTTCTCAATGACTTATCTTTGCCTATACTTTGTCTGTACATCAATGTTTGGTTTTTATACAAATAATACATATGTTAAAAATAAAATACCCGAATCACAAAATAATACACTTTTTTATTTGCGTATACGTATTTAAACAACCATGTTGTCATCTTCAGCGCTAATCTACGACTGACCGTTAGGTGCTATATACTACCAAAATAGATTTTTAATACAAGTTACACAAACAAAATATTAATACGGTTGTGTCCAAATTTAGAACTGTTTTTGGCTTAAACACTATGTATTAGTAGAGTTTTGTGACATATAGTTCGTATAACAGATACTCAATGATACACTCAATGATTAAAAAAAAAAAAATGTTAACTGAAATTATAATATGAACTAAAATTATATATTATTATATTGTAAAATGGGCAGTAAAATAAAGGTTATTAATTATTATCATTATTCTTTTTCTACTATTTTGAAGATTATCATAAAATATATTATGCCATGTAAAATCACGCAAATAAGTTGGGCCGGGCATGTATGAAGATCAGAAGGAATAATTGGACAAATAACAGTGTGAAAACCAAACCCAATGAGACCCAGAGAGCAACCCAGAGAAAGATTGACAAACAGAATAAAAGAAGATCTGAGAATATTAGAAGTAAGGAACGCAGAAGAAACAGGGAAACAAGATACAGGGAAGAATGGAGGCAATATGTTACTGCGGCAATGGGCTTGGAGGGTCTGTGAAAAGCCAAAGACAAAGAAGACAATGATTGCGCATCTCCGTTGTGCATAATGTTTAGGCCAATCATCAAACACCAATATGTCATCCGGAAAAAATGTTGCGTGCACGATGTCACATTTCCATAAAATAAAATGTGTAATTTATGATGTGCCAAACAACTCAAAGAGTATTAGATTAATTCCATCAAGGTTTACCATAAGATATTAATTTTGTTACTTGTAATGTATATTAAGCTTTAAAAAAACTGATTTATTATTTTAAGTAACTGAAATCAGTATCTATCAATTGTTGTTTTATTTTTAATGAAAGAATAACTATTTTAGTATAAATCAGTTGTATAACAGTTGTCTATTCTGAAGAAAAACCAAATTACATACATACTTATAACAAAAACTAAAACCGTGTTAAATTGTCGTGTGTTCAAATTTCCGTGTCAAAATTACGTATATTCTATTAATATCATGAATGAATGATACATAATATCTATTGTACAGACATTATTTCTGTATCGTTACACTTTGGTAAACATATTTATTGGATAATGATAAACAATATATTATAAATAATTTTAAGTTTAAGTGAAAATATTTTAGTTATGAATACATACTTTCATATGATATGGTCCTAAAACCAACCAACCACAGAATGTGAAGCCAGAATACAACAAAATCGCACATAATATGAATCTAGAAGTATTTGGAAATGCTTGTCTTAAGGTCAATATTACACCCTACAAATAACAAAATTAACATTTTAACATAAAAATATGAGGAAACTTCAATAGCAACTGAATATAAAAATAATAACACACATTGTAAGTTTTGAAAAATGTAAGGTATCTCAAGACTCCAAACCAGACAAGCAAATTTCCAGTTCCTAGTAACACGCTACACAAATTCCATTGATCGCCAATAAATTGCTATAAATAAAACAATATTATTCATTTTGATAATCTCATAGTGTGAACCATTAAAATGTAATACTATGTTAAAAATTATTAAAAAAAAAAAAAAGACAAACAAAAACAAATCATTAATTAAGAATTTTGTAATGATTACTTTTCTTTCTATGCGTTCCTTTATTCCTGAACCACATATAATGAGAATGTCGTTGATTATTATCATTATATACCATAAATTCCAAAACTCCCATCGAGCTTTATAACTCAAAGTTGATTTTAACATATCTTCAAAATATTTCATAGTTTCCTAAAATAAAAAAAAAAAACAGTTATATCATGAAGCAAATCAAGTATGTAAAACTATAAAACTATACTCAAAAAATTACACATTTTTAATAATTCATTTCATTGCTACAATTTAAGAATCAATCATTTGATATGGTTTGGAGTGATGTACGGTCAACATAAGAATAGAACAGAGTATGAGTTTTGTAAAAATGAAAATACTTAGATGGATGGATGGAGTAACAAGAGAATAAAAAATAAAGAACAAATATGTAAAATAAAAGATGAGAGAAAATAGACTGGCATAGTTTGAGTATGTGATTAGGAAAAGAAACAAAAGCAAAAAGAGCGGTTATTAAAATGAATTTTGAAGGAAAATGAGGTAGAGAAAGACCAAAGAGATGGATGGAAACAATTGAGAATATTACAAAGGCTGTTAGTGTGTGAATAAGGGATGTGAATGATTGTGAAAAGTAGAGGTATAGAACAAGGGTGGTCGACCCCAAATGGTTGGAAGGAAAGCAAATGAGAAAAAATGTATGGTAAAAATATAAAACAAAATGGTACTTACAAATTTCAATATTTGAGCTCGTATTATTGCTCGTAAACATAATATCATTGAAATTGCACATGTTATGATTACCAAATAGTTCAACACACTCTTCAAAAATGACTCAACTTCATTGTCAGCTATCATAAATAAAAATAAAAACATAAAAATATGAAATATGTTAAAATATATTATTAATTAACATATCTATTCAAATTTCACTTACTGATATACTCAATATTGCCTTTACAATTCAATCTATAAGGAATAACCTCCAAGCTAATCAAAACTTGACCATCCATATCTTCATTGTTCAACAATATCTGAAATTTAAAATACCTGAGTAGCACAGCGAAATTGTGATCAATAAAATTATAAAAATTAAAATAACAAGAATAATAATGATTGGGACAGATTATGACACAAATTAATAACTTAAAATGTTATTTTAATTATAAATGATGAAAATAAATTCAAATTTTAAATTTAATAACAGCACATCATATTTTAAATTTTACTAAATTTAAAACAGATTATCAAATTTGACAAAGAAACATGCCAGTATATTATTAATATTTTATTTTTTCCAAACATTATATCAAAATTTAAAACATTCAATGTTTCTAAATTTATACATAGAATCTTTTAAGTTAGAATTAGAGCAGCAAGTATGAGTATCAAAAATTGTTTTTTCCAAACCATTTACTTTGATAAAAACAATTTAAATAATCTGTAACTACTGTTTTTTTTTTCTCTTTATTCCATCAAAGTATATTTTTCCTAAAATGTTGGTTCAATAATCAATTGTTTTAAGTAAAATTTCAACCAAAGGTTAAATTTAAAAAACTAACATATTTTTGAACTGATATAAATGGTCTTTAATGACTTTTTGAAACTTAATTATAGTTTATTATTATAATTTTAACCAACACATATCAATTTTAACATTAAAATAACATTTAATTTAAATATATGTGAGGCGGAAAGCGAAAAGGGACCTCTTGTCGGCGTTTTTCAAAAATGGAGTGTTACAATTTTCTTAATCTTGATTGATTTATAAACAATTTGAGACCTGGTTCATCGTCGTAGCTTAAAAAATGGCAAAGTTATGGCTTTATGAACTTTTACGAATAGAAAAGCGGGTTTTGAGAAATAACGAGTTAAAGTTTTACAATGTCACAACTTTTTAATGACTAATACTTAAGCAATGTTATACCACTAAAAATTTGTATAAAATTATCCTTTATTAGATGCAAAACGGTACTGTCCTTAAATCATGTGTTCAAAAATAAAAATACGGGTCTAAATGCTGCGTTTACGCTTCTTTTTGGTCGGTAGAGGATTGGGCGGAAAGTCAAGCTCATTCACATTAGATTCATCTGAAGCGTTTTCATGATGAGTAGAACGAGAGATTCTGCAGGAAACCCCTGGTTCAGGTTCTACTGCAGGACATAGAATGTCTTTGAATTCTTCTTTGCAGTAGGGTCTTATTTTCTTATACAGGTACTCTTTTCGCTGCTTAGATAATCCTGCTGGTGTCAAAACCTGAGGGAATCCACTGGGCCCACCATCAGAGGGAAATATTTTATTAGAAAAAGCATTTCCATCAATGTCCATTTTGCAGTACACTGTGCCTGGATGACTCACATCGAATTCAAAATGGTTGAACTTTGTGATGTGTGGGACTTTCTTGGCTTCAAAATCCTTAAAAAATGTCAACCAGTCATACACATTTACGTTAACATTGCCACTCTCATTCCCTACTGAAACAGCAGCATTGACATGAGTTGTTGGAGTGGACTTCTCAACACAGTCAACCAATTCATCAATCGATGATATGTAAGTAACTCTAAACTTTTTTTTGAGGAGTCCAAATGCCCAATCGCAGGAGAACTTTGTGTGGCCCACAGGCATCATATCAATATCATACATTCCTACATTAATATATTATATTAATGTAGGAATGTATGATATTATATTCTTATAAAGTTGACACCATGTTACCAAATACAAGTTTACTTTAGAGTTTCAGATATGACTTTATGTATTACTTAGTTTGTTTCACATTACTATTCAAATATAAAAAACATTATTTAGAATAAATTGGGGAATAAACAAACTTAAAAATGATCTACAAATTATAATTTGATTGGTAAATCATCAAAATTATACGAAATAATACTTACAAATATCTAAGTACACGCCTATTAACTAATATTTACCTCAATATCAAATTTGTAACAATCAGGTGGTGAGTATTTTCCAGCTACTCGAAAATTGACGGTTTTTAAAGCAAATTTTAATTTAGCTTTCAAAAGTGATGAAAACGTTATTGTTGTATTATGTGTTTCGAGGTAATCCTTGATAGAAAAATTGGTTCCATTAGTTGTAGAAATATTGAGGCATTCTGAAAATAAAAACTAATTAATAATTTTCAAACAAAAATATGGTTTAGTTTCAAATTACGTTGTTGTATTTCTCCATCAAATGAATAGCTTTCGTTGAAACCATACACCTCACCTTCTTTGTAATGTACCAAACAGAATACTGGGGGAACAATTTTATCATTTTCACTTAAGTAAGAATATGATCCAATTGCATTTTTGATGTTGGCATACTAAACAAACAATTACAGTGTATTAACTAAAAATAGTACAAACATGTAGTTGTCTCATTAACACAAAATAAAAAGTCTGACAATCAAAGAAATGTTAATACTTCACTGTAGAGAATAATAAAAGAATACCGCTTGTAAAAAAGTAGTCAAACATAACAGTTACCAAAAATTAAATGTATTAATTTTCAAAGCAATAGAAAAATATGAACTTGCAAAAGAAAATAATTCAAAGTTGATTAATCTCAGTGAACTAACTTGTATATTGTTCTAACTTTTATATAATATGAAAAATAATTAATGTTGTTCACAAAAATGACACATGAAAGAATATTGTTAGGTATTTTGAAATAAAAAATATATGTTCATTGTTATTCAAACCAACGTTGCAGGTAATTTAAATTCATTATTAATCAAAAGCAAGTTATATAAAACTACACTATGATTCCTATACATAGGTGATAATAATAATCAGAAACAATTTATATTACATATTTTCCACATAACTCAGGCCAATTAAGAAACAGTTCAAATATTGAACTTTCAATTTAATTTATTTCATAAATCATAACAATGTAAATGTGCACAATTAAACATTTAAGTGGGTAGAGTACTTAAAAAACCAATTAAAAAAATTATCAACAGAAAAAGAAAATTTAGAAGTATCTTTTTCCAAAAAATTATAACCAATTAAAGCATCAATAATGATTATAATAACAGCACACCAGTTAACACAAATTTACATTTTGGTAGTTTATGTGATAAACAGTAATGATATTAAAAAATATATAAGAACGTAATTAGTAATTACTAAACTAAACCTTTACATAAAATAATTTAAAATGTAAGATAATTTAAAAGTTAGAAGTGTATAACTTTTAATTTTATGTAGGTAACATTATTATGAGAAATATTATGGACACAAAAATGTTGATACATTTTATTTTATACTCACACCGTCAACAGCATAATCTATTGTTGAATAAAATGATTCTATATCGTAAATTGCCAAAGGTCCGAGAGCTGGTGGATATGAAACAACCTCACGAGCCGCATCCCATCCGTTGATAAACAAATGTGAAAATGTAATTCTATTTCCCCATGTGTAATTCACATGGCTGTAGCGGGTATGAGCGAATAACGAAAGCTACAAAACAGGTACAGAATTAAATTTGAATAAGTTTTATAAAACAATAATTATATTTGCTAATCCTTACTTGAAGTGTGACCAATATTATTTTAATGATTTGGATAAGGAATTTATAAGGAAACCGCCTTCTTGTATTCCATTTCTCAATTGGATTCATAAAAAAAAATGACAATCGATTGCGCATTTTCCTTTCCAACAATACATACTCATCCGAGTAAGGATGGGGTGGTTCTTCTTCATTCTTCAATAATAAATCAGCTTCTGCGTAAATAAACATAAAAACAACACTGTTTAACGGAATTATCATTACATTTAACTTAAAAATAAAAACTATACAATAACAATAAATCAATTATACATCCAACCATAAACAGAAATAAATGTATCAGATCCACGAGTAAATTAATCAGATGGCATTTACGAAAATAATGAAAATATTATACAAGTTGTTTTATCAAGAAGTAATGTATCATTTAATTTATACTTTTTTTTTTTTTTTAATCAAAAGGATAATAATATATGCAAACCTACCTACCTACTTATTGAAATAAGGTAAATATCACAATTTATTTGACACATACTTGAATAAAATGACATATCGATGCGAAATAATGAAATAAATTAGTTATTTATAACTAATATAAAAGTGTAAAATTACTCATGCACAAACAATAATTGAAACTGTTTTGTAGGAATCTAACTTTAAATTATTCTAGTCAGAAAAAAACCTGTATCAATAATTACCACACATTGTAGGTACCGTTCAATATGTGTTTACATTCATTATTCATTATCTGAAGGGTTAGGATTTCCCTTTGTTTTAGATTAGGTAGTATAAAAATGACATGGTAGCCTTTGTTGATATTTTAGAATTGTATTTAACGATAAAAACACACAAATATACGCCACTGCCCAGTAGGTATTAAGTGAGTAAATATTTACTCTTACATAATTGACCATTAGCATTATCAGCTATAAATTGTGAAGTTAATTATGTATAATAACGTTCAATCTACTTATATAGAATGGTCGATACAATTATACGCTATTTAAACGCGAATACCTATCAAACACCTCACACACATGTTTTTTAAATCTTTGGTAAACAAAACATTTTATTGTTGCATTTTAATTCAATGAGGTAATAGCAAACTCTTGTGTAATAATTCCTCATATCAATTCCTAATATCAACCATACCTCAGTACTTACCTGAATAATTACTGTTCACAGTTCACTTTATAATGTTTACAGCGTACAAGAAAGGATAGAACTATATAAGTAAGTAGAATGGTTCACAATCTATAGAGAGGAGAAAACCATACCCAAAGTCAGCAAGAAAATTCTACCAAAGGTAAAACTAGACAATATTTTAATCTGACCGCCCCGAGCCGAACGATAAAATGTCCTTTTTAATTGAAAAGTTAATTTAACATATGGGGTAAATCTGGGTACAAAATGTAAAAGCAAAATGAGACCATTGTGATGTTGCCTAGTTCATGAGTATGGTTAGTTCACCTAGGCTGAACTAACCATGTCAATCGTACGGTGCCTCGGCAACTCCTGAAAAGACACAAGTCACCGACAAACTTTTTCGGTAGGTGTAACGAGCATTATTTTATTTATTCCATCTTAGGGGAGCCCCTAAAAAGTTGTCGGTCCCGACCGTGTTGTACATTTACTCTAGACGCGCAACAACAGAAATCGTACCGGAACCGCTGTAGTACGTCGTCATGAACGGATTGGTGTTCACGGTGTGGCGGAGCGCGGGCCCGCTCATCGTCGTCCCGGCGGTCGCGAAATTCGTCTTCCGCGTATTCGAAGCGGACGTTTCCGGTCACGCCATTGCCGGACGCCAATCGACACGAGATCGCGCGGTGGCCGGCGGACGACGACCGTCGTTTCTCCTCGACACTCGCGTTTTACGCTCTGTCGTTCGAAAATGGTCGAGAAAAAAAAAAATGACAATTTTAACGTAATAATAATACTATACTGTTGTTTTAATCGTACGTACCGCGGTTGTAGATGGAACTGCGATGGGTACTGATGCATATAGTTAGGCGAGCGTTATGATGGTATTTGTTCAATTTAAATACTATAACATTAATATAATAACAATAACAAACAGACCGACGGACGGACGATGTCGGCGGAGACTGGTGGACTGATAAGGTGGAGAGCCGCCGCCGCTGCGGTGACGATGGCCGCGAGTGTCTTTCGGGCGGCAACCGAGCGGCGTAGATAGCGCGTTATCACTGCTCTTCGCTTATCAACGATCAAATTAAACGTATAATTAAATTTTTAAAACGAAATGAGATTTGCGAAATATCGCGATGGATTCTTCACGATTGCAGACGCTCGTCGCGTATGCTCTGGTATTCATTTTCGGGCGAGCAAATTACACGTGTAGAGAAAACTTCTCGTTTGTTCACCGTATTATAATAACAACATTCAAACGCATTGATCAATTTCAATCTAATAATCTATATCTATTATCAGTGGCGCCGAACACGTATAGCAAGTGGGGTAAATACCCCAGAACATTTTAGTGGTTGGGGGGGTGGGTCAATTTGGGTGGGTCGTGAGTAATTAATTTTATTACATTAAATAATTGTCATTTGTAATTACTATTAATACTAAATAGTTGACAGAGATGAGAGAAATGGACAACAAATAAGCATCATGCAGTTAATGCAGTAAACAGGGTAAGGTACCGTATTTGTTGTCCGGGGGGTGGGGGTGGGGGGGTCTTCAACCCGCTCAGGTGGGTGGGTGGGTAGGTCGTGCCAGGTTTTACCCCAGTGGTTTATAAAAGGTTCGGCGCCACTGTCTAGTATATTATCTATAAGGATTTATATATTAATATATATATAATAAATGTATAGATAATATTAATATATAAGAATTATATATTAGTGTATTAGATAAACCAATAGGATTATATATATGTATGGATAATATATATATATATCTATTATAAATAGTATATAATATATACTATTTATAATAGATATATTATATATATTAGGGTGGTCCTTATTTATATAGGTGAATATTTTTTTTTAATTTTTCCTACTACGTCTTCACCCAATTTGTTCATTACCATAAGAAAATAGTTTGTGTAAAATTTGGTGATGATCACTCACCCCCTTCCCGTGCCGCATTGGGGTTGAAATATGGCAAAAAAGGGTAGTTTTATGGTATTTCGAGTTTATTTCCAAAATGATTTAACTTAGGATAAAAGTACATAGAAACTAAATTACAGATAATTTTATTATCTATAAAAAATGTATTTACAATATTTCTCATAAAATAATTATTTTTTGAGAAAAATAATAAAATACAAAATATTTTCTATTTTTGGCATAAATGATTTTTTTTTTGCATTTGTTTTGAAGTAATTACCGAACGGTTAAAGATACTATAAAATGTTATTTTTTAAATCATTTACAATTTAATTTCCTGAAAAAATGGTTATATATACTCGAAAACAATACATTGAATCAACTGTTTTATTGATTTTGTTATATTTAGGTACTATTAAAGTAAAAGCAATATTACAAAAACGTATTTTTATAATACGTGTGATCTAGGTACGAGTATTTATGTTATTTTTACTAATAATGAATATTTTTTTCTTAAAATAGTTGCTTGAGTATTTGTTTATCACTTTGCGGATATTTCTTCCGATAGTCTTGAACGGTCTAGAAAATTAAATGAAACTATCTTGTTAAATCTAATTTATAGAATTAAATATAATATTAATAGTTTTTACCTGTAATAAAAATTGCTTCTGTTCTTCGTCTTTAGTGAATTTAGTATTATATTCTTCCATTAGCTTGACTCCCCTTTCAGCTGTGTCATTAACGATTTTCATTGCATTAATTATTTGTTTTCCAGTTTTAAAGTCCTCTTGATTATCCCAATGGGCCGGATCGATTCTCAAAAAATGTGTGGATATTTCAAACCTCTTAAACATTCTAATTGATTTATAGTTTATTAAATCAGTTGGTAGATCTTTTTGAAGCAAATTTGGAACATCGTCTAATTGAAGTGTTATTTTTTTTATGGAATCAATTTCTAATTCATCATCATTTTGATTAAAATCTGTACTCAAAATTTTTTCAGCCATTTTGCGTTTTGTATTATAATCTATACGGTCGTCAAATAACGAAAATGTAATACACTCAGGATTTAAATACCACAAATGACTAATCATTTTTTTTAATGCTACATCTGCGACTCTTTTATTATAAGACTTATATGCTTCTAGTTTTCTTAAAAATAATATGTCATTAAAGGGGGCTTCTATTGCATTGGGAGCTGAAAACCAAGCCTGTACGTAACATTTAATTATAAAACAACAAATTTCTTTTAATGATTGGTCTTCTTTGTTATTTAGTTTAAACTGATTTCTAAATATAAATAGTTTTAAACTGTATATTGCCTTGGCCATCCATCTGGCTAAATGATATGGACCAGGCTGTCGAAAAAAAATTCCTCTAGGGGGAACACCACCTAAAAATATTATTACAAGTTCTAAAAATTATTGGTAATCATCTCGAGGAAGATCTTCAGTTAATTTTTTTTTCGCGTAGTCTATAATTTCATCGGCTTCATTTTTTAAAATATTATTAAAGTAAGAATCAGAAACTGACGTGGAAAATTTGGTTTTATCAATTTTCTCTCATGCCTGTTGAAATCTTTTAAATAATAGTATATCTGGTCAAGTCGAAGGATATAATTTTACTTCTAAAAAGACACTTTGTAAAACAAGTTCAAAAATGTGATGTCGGCATGCGAAAAATAATATTTCTCTTTCTAAACGTTGTTCTAAGAGTACACATGCTCCATTCAACCTCCCTGTATTAGAAGCTGTAGTATCAAATGTGAATGCTTGCACTTTTTCCAATAAAGACCATCTTTGTAAAGTCTCAAAGATAGCTGAAGATACTTCAAAACCTGTCCCAGAAGGTATTTGAGGGATTCCAAGAAGTTGTTCAATATTTGGAGCTGTTGCAACAGTCAGTGTCCAAATTACAAATATTACAATTCTATCTAGTATTATTTTTTAATACTTATTTACAATTATTATTGACTGATTGAAAGTATTCTTGGTTACTCTAAATAATAATTATTGTGCACTACCTAGGGGACTATAACTTGGTTTCAATTTTTTTTTTACGAATAATTCTATTAATTTAACCGTAGTGATTAGACGGTTGATATTATATAAATTTATATAAAAACTTTCTTTAAGGAAATTAAATAATACATGATTTTTATACGAAACATTTTATAGTATCTTTGACCGTTCGGTAATTACTTCAAGATAACTGTAAAAAAATCATTTATGCCAAATATAGGAAATATTTTCTATTTTATTATTTTTCTCAAAAAATAATTATTTTATAAGAAATATTGTGAATACATTTTTTATAGATAATAACATTATCTATAATTTAGTTTCTATGTACTTTTATCCTAAGTTAAATCATTTTGGAAATAAACTCGAAATACCATAAAACTACCCTTTTTTGCCATATTTCAACCCCAATGCGGCACGGGAAGGGGGTGAGTGATCATCACCAAATTTTACACAAACTATTTTTTTATGGTAACGAACAAATTGGGTAATGACGTAATCAACATTTCTAATGTTCAAAAATAAGGACCACCCTAATATATATATTATGTATATTTATATTACATATATATAAGGTATAATAAGTATACATATCTATCTTGTATTACATATTAATAACTATTACATATTCTTTCAATCATTGTAATCTTCTATAATAAAATTATTGTTGTTTTTTTCTTTTGTCCGTTCGGTTTTTCATCCGGAAGCTTAGGTTTTGACCCATTGAAGTGCGTGGATGCCGGAGAGATGGGAAAAACGTAATGCGTTTCAAATAAAAAAAAATACAGAACAAAATGTCGAATGCGTTTGAGAAATGCGTGTTGAAGGAGGATGATTTTGGCTCAGAATAGATCGTATTGATCGTGACGAAATAAATTTATTTCGTCATGATCACGGTCCCTATTTGCGAGCGAGACGCACAGTGTCCTATCAAAAAAAGAAAAGACAGTGTTTGTCAACGATTTAGAATATTGACTAGCACTATAATAACGAGTGACGAAAAAAACCTTTTTTTTTTTTAAATAGTAGATAGGTAGTATATTTCGATTTGCTATTATGACGTAGCAGTCTATATAGACAAAACTCAACACTACAGTCGCTATTTTAGGTCTACGAGGAGCTACGATTTCGAGGATGTCTATTTATATTATGTTTTGATAGTAAAAAATAAAATGGAATCGTTTATGACCCCGTGTTAACATTTTGTGTAACAATTATTAGCAAATAGGTTAACAATTACTAGTGTATCTTGGTAATCTAACTTGAAAAATAAAACCATCAAACGTGAAACCGAATCTTGAAAGCGCACATTTAATACTTATAGTTTAAACGTTGAACATGCTATATCAAAAAACACTTTTTTTACGAGTACAATAAATTATTAATATGTAGCCGTAATCCGATAGTTTAATATTAAAAGCAACCAGTTTCAGAGTGTAAGCTAGTTCCCGTGTCCTTTTCCTTGCTCCGAAAAACAAAAAGAAATCCATTTCTTTCTCTTCTAACCGTATTCTAAACGGTTGTTGGTTTAAACTTACGCGGAAGTGTATCGGTGCATAAGCCGTGTCAACAGCGACTTCGCTACTTGGGTCCGCCAGTTGCAAATCAATCATTCAGTTGCAGCGCTCAGAATTTAGATACTTTCCGACAGGGATAGAGAATAGTCACTTTTTAAAAAATGCGGTTACACGATTTGATGTTTTGACCCACGTTCCCCAAAAACACTCTTTAATAAAACAAATACTTGTATTAAAAAATATGTTGAGTAAAAAAACTTGACTGAAGTAAAAGTTGCACGTGCCATGCTGGCCGGTGTTAATTTTATAGAGACTGACATTCATAACCAAAGAAAGTAACACATTTTTTTGTTTTTATGTACTCACCGCTTCTAGATGTTGTTTACTAGTTTTTCATTGAAAGTATTAATATTTTTTTACAATTTACAACTGTGCGATTTTGTTGTTAAGTAAGAAAAAAAATCATCTTTAACTGCCATGTATAATTGTTACCTGTTTGATACATCTTATAATTGAAAGAAACAAACATAACTTTTGATGGAATTTTACTCGCTTAATAATTAATTCAGTCACTTTTTGGGCTTTGTCACCATTTTTCATTATAACCATCATAGATTTCTTCCACGCCTGATACTCGACTTTTAATGATACTACAACAATTTTATTAATTATCATCGAGTATATTGATTTGTTTTGTAAGTTTAATTTTAATTAGCAACATATATATTATGCAATACTACATATTATTTTTAAAAATTTTACGATTATAATTTATTTTATTTAATATTTTTTTTCGAGTAAATCTGTAAGTATACTGGGGCAAAAAATATCTTTCATTAAACATTAATACATTTTTTTACTGGTTGGTTTAGTTAAAAACAAAAAAATTTCTACAAAACAATGCCACGCATCTTTTACGATTATTAATTTTTTTATTTTAATATTTATGTATAAGTGTATAACACTTGGCACTGTTAGAAGCATAGACATGATATATTATGAAATAATAAAAATAAAAACCAGTAGTATTTAAGAATACGTTTTGTCTATTGCATTTGAGAATTAAAATAAAATTGAACAAAAAAAAATGTGAATGTTAATAATAAGTGATTTTAAGAAAAAAATTATTTTTTTTTAAGATAAATATATAAAGTTTTTTTTAATTTAAAAATATATGTGAAAGAATAATGTCAAAAATATGGAGTTGTCCGGTTGTTGCAGTCAAGCCTTTCAATTGATATTTTTTAACTATCTATACTGACAAGTTTTTAATTTTTTTCGATCTTATTTCTAACAATTAAAGTAAATACAGTACTTACTTAATATGTGCCTACAAGACTATATTATATAATATTACGTATGAAAATTAAAACTAAATGTTACTCCATTCTACATGAGATTAAATCTCATTTATATTTATATTCATATTTCTATTAAATTTTAATAGCAGTGCTTCCTAAATCTTTATTATTAAAAATCTATTTGAAAAATTTCATCAATTCAAATTAAAATAAGTAATTTTTTACAAAACATAGCTTGTTTTAAGAAATATATATAAGTGGTGTTTAAAGTTTTATTTTAAGTGTTGAAATATTTCACAAAATTGTAAAATATTAATTTATTTTAAATTATGGCGGTAGTGTAAGCAATAAGTGCAGCACACATAATCTCCCTAATTAAAAAAAAAAATTAGTATTTTATGTTATATATTATTATTTAAGTACAATTGTTAATTATAATAATAAGTATATTAGTAGTTTGTCACATTTAAAATTAACATTAAACCACCAAATTGTTTGTTCTGTTAACTCTATGATTGTTAATTTTTTTTTATCACCATTGATTTTCTAAGGAAGTTCCAATATTTTCATACATAACTTCAAAAGATACAGGTTGTAACAACATGAACATTTATTTGAACTATTTTTTGATTATTTTCAAAATAATGAAAAATTACGAAAAATTACAAAATAAAATTTTGAAGGGAAATTATCACATTACAGGCTCAACCAATCATGTTATAATTGATGCGTTTCTGGTTGAACATTCATCAACAGCCAAGCAATTGATTCTACTTAAGGAAAAAATGTGTGTACCGACCACAATAATAAATTACTAAGTAGTAACTTCGATGACATAACGTCAAATGTGACTTAACCACAACAGCTGTGTTAATTTTGACACTGTACTTAAAAACAAAATATTGATGTCTAAAATACTATACAAACAACTGTAATGTTATACTCTTGTAAATTTTGTACATTTAACACTCTTGTACAGCACCATTATTTTTATTTTCAGACGAGTGTTTACAATAATAAATAGGTTTAATACTTCCAAGACTAACTCTAACCGTTCATTGTTATCAAACTGAGTTTTAAGAACCAACAGGCTTAATTACGTATATATATATATGTGGTGACAAATTATGCAGTGTAAAAACTAAAACATGCAACCACTAACAAGTCAACTCACTCGAAGATTGATAAAAATATTACAGTTTATTAAAAATTTGTTGTTTACATATTTTAATAAACTTGGCTTTGACATTAAATAATTTTTACAAATACATGAAGACGTAATAGAAAAAAAGAAACAATTACACATGTAATTACAATTCAGTATGTTTAATTTCTAGAATCTATTAACATTTTTTTTTTTTTTTTTTTTATAAACACATTCAAGTATTATTGTTAATATAAATTTAATATCTAATACAATAGACACAAATGTAATTCATCGTTATGTAAATAACAAGTGTTCATTATCATAAAATGATATTACAATGGTATAAACTATCATAATACTTAGCTAAAATGCATTATTTTACTTAGCTAAGAATTCAAAGATCAAAATTTTATGAGGACAGCCTTAAATTAATCATCAAATATCATGATTGTAACTTATTTGTACCAGCAACATAATTTGAATTACTTAGTAAGAATACAATTTGATTTGTAAATATAGAGTTTATACAATATGATTAAAAAATTTACAAATTATTGTAGAATAAATTTAACTTACTAATCAATTATTGTTTACAGGAGTTACAGTAACACATTTATCAATGGATAATATAAAAAGAGTGCAATTCGTATGGACTTATCATACAAAGTAAAACTGTTAATAATAATTATTTATTTCTGCAACGATACTTATTATGTAAATTTAAATTTTCATCCAGTAAAGCTTTTTAAATTAATGAATTATAGTATTGGATAAATAATAGTTGGTTAATATAAAAATAAAAATACTTCTATAGGTAACTCAATACCAAAATAGGAAATTAAGGCAAAATGTAACAAGGGCGTGGCCCAGTTTATCAACACCTTGAATCATAAATCACTTTCCATTGCTCTAAACTTATTGCCATTCCACATTAAGTGTCCGCCACCTACCACCACACCGGCAATTTCTTACCCACCTATTTTCCCATACTTTAACAGCTGGAATATTTGGACTTTTCACCACCTGCATTTTACCTTTACATCTAACACACTCTTTTACAGTTAAAGGACTTTTACCGATGTAAACATTTCTAATGACATCATAATTGTTTACATAATCTGAATGTTGTGCAGTCATTGTATGTGTGGATGATGTGTTGTTTCTCAGGCAATCTGGTTCTTGTCCAAATACTAATTTCAACGGTAATTGTTGATCGTATAGAGCAGGAGATGCAATTTCGGTACTTCCAGCAGCAACTGATGGAAGAGGAGTTATATTCACCTGGCTTTGAAGTAGATGGCATTCGTCAAAAAATATTTTGTCGCATGCACCTCTTAGTTGAACAAATCGTGAAAGTAAACGAAATGTAATGGACAAAATGTCCACATTATCGATATTCTTATCAAAAATAGGTAAGTAATTTGGACTTGACAAAACCCAGATACGTATCAAGATTAATAACTCTCGAATTTTGTTTATGGCATAAAAATCATTTAGCAAATTGTATCCATTATTATTACGTGGCTCCGGAATTCTGGACACTACATTTAAAGCAAGCTGTGCAACCCATTTAATAAGTTGATAAAACGATTGGAGAATAACAGGTTCTACAATATAATTGTTTCCGCCCAAACATGTTACGATTTTGTCAATGTCTACAATGGGTTCTTTTAAAATATTTGACAAATTTACTACTGGATCTTCGGCAACTTCATTGTTACTTGTAACATGTAGTTGATTTTTGAATGAATTTGATATTGATTGAAGCATCATTAGGTGCATGAGATCTGAACGTTTGGACTGCGTAATCGGCATGATTTTGTAAAGAAATGAAAGAATGCTCAAATAAGTAGTGTACTCTTTTTGTTGAAGTACCAGCTGTTGTTTTTGAAAGTTTTGGCTGAATCTATTGCATACAGCTTCTAACATGTTAGGTCTTAATGATATAGCCAAATCCCACCAATCAAAGCCAGTCAGCAAGCAATATTCCAGTTGCAATGTGGCATGGGCAACAGTTTCATTCAGTTTTTCCACAGACTTTAGTTGAAATAAATATAAGTTGCCCATATTGTCACAAACAACAAACACATTTCCCAGGTAAGAAATGTCCAAGTCGGATAACTGTATGCTTAAACCGTGCTGTAATCCTGTTTTGCCTATATTATCCACACAATAGCTACTCAACTCAAAAAAACATTGTTTTGTTAGTTCTTTGGAAAAACAACACACTTTGTGATTACTGAATGCGGCTACCACATACTGACTACTAGGAAACTTTTGGTAGGATATGAAAGTTTTGGGCGTAGTCAATGCAGTTAATTGCGATTCGACTGTAAATGAACTCTTTTTGGTCCAGCACACGGTCGGGTGCTCTTCTTCAGTATTGGCTTTTTCAAAAACTTTACTACTTGGATTGGTATCTAGGAACAATTCCCATGTTTCTACAGTACATCCATTACTACTGTTGCAACCGATCACTAGCGATTCGGAACCTTCTCGCAATGTAAATTTTACATTTGAAATCACCATATCCACTGTTTTGTCAAACGATAAGCAAATACTGGGTAGCTTACGAGATACAATTAAACAACTTTTTTGATTCGTAGTCTTTATTGATACATCGTAACAGTGTATAAGCGATTCCGGATGTCCATCGGACGTGGCAACCAATACATTTCCGTTCTTCCGGTAACTGATGTCAACCACTGATATGCAATATCTAACAACGTCTAAACTGTTTGTAGCCGAAATCATGGGCTCACCGCAGTTACTAGTCAACAGAGCACCAATCATGCCCGTAGCTGACACTACTAAACAACCGGAATGTCCTGTACCACCCCACGATCTCACGGACGGCGCGAAATGGACATATTTAAACTTCTCTAAATAGTTAACGCTATCCTCGTTAATGAGCATAATTTTTTTACCCAAATGGAAAAACGCGCCGGCTATGATCGGCTCGCCGCGAAAGTCCTCGGAGCCGATCTTTACCCAGTCGGTGAGACTATGATTGACGGTGCAAGTCCAAATCGACACGAAACCGTTTTTGTCGCCAATCAACAACGAAGTGCCGTACATGTCCCATTCCAGCGTGGTGACGGTGTATTTGTTGGACGTGATCTTGTGGTACTTCCACGGCACGTTCAGGTCGGTTACGTACACGTGCGAGCCCCACTTGATGTTGACGTCCTCGTCCAGATCGAACGCGGTCACCCAGGCTACGATGTTATTGGCCGAGATCTTAGCCAGACACCTGAAGCCCGTGTCCGCCTCCATTTGTTCGGTCAGGAACTGCGTTTTCCACGCCTGTTTTCGGACTATCGAGTACACCAAGTCCATGCTGTAGTCACGGGGCCGGCGTATTACGGGGAATCGCGCATCGATTTCCGGACAACGACTAGCAGACGCGACGCGACGAGCACAACGTTCCGCTCCGAATACCGTTCGGTTGCGTATTAAATAATTGAAAAATATCGTTAAGAAATTAATTTACACGATCAATGAGTTTACACGTTTGAAAAACTAATGATTATTAGAAAATGAAACGAGAACTGAATTTTGAAGTTAAGCAAAATAACTTAACCAATAACAGCTGCAATCAACTACACGATTCCGTTATCACAGAACGATATATTGAACCGGACGATGGTTGCCCGGTAACCAGGTTAAACATGGCCGCTGTTTCGCCCCCAGTCATTGTTCAATGGACAGCGTTTACCTCACGGTTATAGATAGCCGTGGTTTACCTACATCGCAGTGTCACCCTTACGTCTATAGTAATTCTTACCTTATTTTATAAACTATGCAACGTTGTATGTTTATAAAATGTTTTTACGAAGTTAGAAATAAATGGTCGGCTATAGGAATATGAAAAACAGACCCGCGTTAGGTTAGGCTTAATTAACATATTTGTCAAAAAAAAACAACGAAATTATACTTGCACAATAATGTTTACCTACCTATGATGTGAATTTTTGATTAGAAAAATATGGGACCTACCCGTGGGCAGGGTGTTAAACCCATAAATCCCCCAATCGGTACGCGCCACTGACCACAGCCTGCAGCTGCTGAATGCGTCATGAAAAAAGAACTGATCTAAGAGTTTTCGTTCTTAGATTGTGAATGGTGACAGCAACCCACGGGCAGTGTCGATATCATCTAAGATCTAAGATTGATATCACCGATCTTTCGGGTAGTATAATAATTACTTGTGAATATTATAATTTGATTGGTATAATATCATCACGGGTAGTATCACAGACTACATATTATGAAAATAGTCTATATTTCATAATATAGTTTGTGCTAGTGCATCTTTATACTTCGAGTACTCCGATGGTAGTAAAATTTGCACCGATTTTTGATAACAATGTATACAGAATCAATGTATACAATATGGACTATAATATACATGATACAAAGGTGTTTTACTCGGATGAAAATTTTAAATTGTACCGAAACAGCAGACGTACTCTGACAGTAATTATAGTTGAAATTTTTCGTTGATATTTCGATTACTTTTTTTTAGTTTTGATCCAAAATAACGGAAGACCAAATTTAAAAAATGCTGCAAACGATTTAAAACATTTTCTCACGTTGTTAGATGGGTAAAATCAACACAATCGTTCACTCTTAATAAAGTATTCAAGTCTCACAGACTACAGAGACACAATATCATATTAAATTATATCGTATAATTAATAACTGCTGGTTACACAATATACTCGTATTATTGAAATGAAGATTGCATACGCTAATAAAATTACTAACAATTTTTTTTATTTATTTTGAAATTTAAACTAGGTAATATCGCAACGTATCTGAAATAATATTTTACAAGTAAATTTGTACTCGCGTAGTTTTCATAATTTACAGTTTAGACGGAGCAAAACGTATTTCTGAAATTAATTATTTACCTACTCATAATTGACTGATCCATCGTACATTAGAGAATGAACTTTTAAAACGGTTGTAAGCGGCGTACTTTATTATAGTGTTCTATAAGATCTCATATTCACATACTTGGAGTGATTCAATTTTAATTTTGAAAAAAAGTTTACCAACAAAATTCCTATACGTAGACATCATGATTTTCGTTTTTTTTTTTTTTTATTACAATTGTACCTGTTTGAAAATGATTTCCTAAGATTATATTCAAACATCCGATCTACGTACACTGTAACTATACGTGGGTAGGTAATTTTTTTTATAACACTTGCCGTCACGACCCGTCGTTGTCCGGTGTTTAGTAGTTGATCGACCAGGTTTAGTAAAATAATTTCAAATTAAATTTAAAAAGTCAGTACACCGAGTGTTTTGGAAACCCCGTTTCAAATTTTTCAAAAAATCACGTCTCCGTTGTACAAGGAAAATGTTTGCGCAAAATTTCGAGTCTCTAGATCCAGCGGTTTGGACTGCGTCTGAGCGTTAATCGATGTATTGACGTTTAAAAACACCCTTTTCACACTTTTAGGGGACGAATTTCGAAAAATTCTCACCAAGGGCTTGCACAGTCGATCAGTCAGTCACTCAGTTCGTCCTTTTTTATTATTTGTATACACGGTCTTTATTTAAAAAACGCGCGCAGCGAACGGTAATGCACGTACACAACGATCGGTATGTCGCGCGGTCCAAAGTTTTGACGACGCGCGAAACGCGCGTCAACAGTCCCAGGCCGGCGTCAGGTCGGCGGGCGTGTAGAACACCGACGAGACCGGGTACCGTCCGGACAGGGAGAACTGCGGCGCGGTCGGGTGACGCGACGACACCGACGACCCACCGGGCTGATAGGCGTTCGGGCCGGGCGTGCCTCTCCTGCGGCCCGCGCCGTCGGCGTGTCGGCCGAACATGACGGGCCGGGGCGGCTGCGGCATGGTCTTGTCCAGCGGCACCGCCGAGTACCGGGCCGGACCCGGGGACGCGAACGACGTGATCCGCCGCCCGGCCGGCTTCTCGCGCCGTCCCTGGATCGAGTACATGGGCGCGGACGGCATGTCCGGCGCCCCGTTCCCGATGGTCGTGCCCAGCGAGTACTTGTTCGGCGCCGGCGTGAACGAGCGCTTCGTCCAGCCGCCGTGTCCCTTCCACCTGCACACGGCGACCGTTGTACTACGCGCAAAGTCGGGGGGGGGGGACGTTTTTCGGGTGGCAAAAATCACAAGTTTTGTGGCCTCCCGGTACCTATTGTTTTGTTCCCTCCCGGTCTCACTCACCCCATAGAGTACACGGGCGTGGACGTCGTGGTGGCGGGTATGCACGGCACGACGTTGTACGTTCCCGGTCCCGGGACAGGGGGGCGCCGTTCCTTGATCCTAGGTCCCAGCAGCAAGGCCCCCGGGACCCTGACCCGCCCGTGTCGCGTAACGTTGCTCAGATCGTACTTGGGCCCGGGCACGCCGAGCGCCCGCCGCTGCTTTTGCTGCAGTAGCTGGCCCATCGTGTAGGCGGGCGCCCTGGGCAGTCTCAGGTCGGTGTTCTCGTAGCCAATGGTAGTGGGCACCGCGTACTTGGGCCCTGGCGACTTGAACTGCTTCACCATGGCGCGCGTTGCTGCGCGACGTCGTCCTCGCCGATCAGAATCGAATCGAACGCGCGTCCGAGCAATCGGGAGAAAACCATACGCTGCACAACGCGAAACTGGGTACGACGTTAAACGCTCGTTCGTTTCCTTGGAGATACAGGCAACGTTGGGGGCAATCTAACGACTTTTTTAAACTCGTCAAGTAATCGAAGATCATTTTTTAAATGTATTAAATCTAAAAATAAACTAACGAAAAAACGTTCTATAGCTTTATAAATTATTACAATCTTGTCACTCAAAATGATTGTATTAAAGACGCAACAATGGTAAATATTGCTCTTGGACGCAACAGCTGGGTGGTGAACCGATGGCAACAGGAGTACCTTGAAAAACTATACCTGGGATATGAACTACAAGATATCTATGAAGAAATACTAACGAACGCTCTTATGGTGCACCGTAATAAAAAAGTGAATTTAACGTCAGTCTTTGAGATTTGAATAATAGAAAGCTTCAGGAGTAGACGAAATCCCCGGAGAGTTAAAGCGTAAAAAGTACGACGTATCATCTTGAATGAAACAGGAGTGAAGGGCGTTTGCAACAGCAGAATATAGCTAATTGAAACATTTCCGAAAAAGAACAAAGCTGACTCACGTACAGATTTTAGAACTTTGAGCTTACCCCCCCTCCTACACGTCTCAAAGATACTCATAAGAATTATATACCGACGGATATTTAATAAAGCCAACCAATATCTTAAAAATGATTAGTACGGATTCAGGAAACAAGAAAGAACTAGATAATAATAGGATCTTAATAGAAACACAAATATCTCGAAATAAATAAATAACTTACTATTAGCATTCATATGGGTGTCGAAAAAGCTTTCGACAACATTTATTAGCAAATTATGTTTTCAATAACAAAGGGATTGGATTCAGATTTTAAAGACAGGAGAATTATGTGTAATCTCTACAAAAATCAAAACGCAGAAATAACAATAAATAATGAGACAGCAGTTGCGAAAATTCGTACAGGTGTAAAAAAACACCCTTGTTCATTTTCATCATTACTATTCTACATAGGAAAAAGAATAAAGGAAGTCAAAGAGAAACTTAACAGACTTGAAGGTGTAATGTGTTTACAAATTGGACTGAATGATAAAATCTATAATATCCAATAAATGTAAAATAAAATAAAATGTATAATATCTTTGAGGCCGAGTAACTTTACTTGCCTTGCAATTGCCCAATGTGGACATAAATATTTTTAATAAAATCACGTGTGATGAGAATAATTGCAGTTATTATTTTTTTAAGGTGTTTTTATTTTTTAAATGTTCTTAATTTTTTTTTTAGATTCTGAACGTTTTTACAATGGTGTTTTTTTTTTTTTTTTGTTTCTCTGAGAACACTTTAAAAGGTATAAGGAATGCTCCGATTTTTACGTTAAATACCTTTTATGACAAATCTTGGGACACTAATTGTACTTTGAGAGGTCTTCACGTTTGAAAGTTCAAAATTGAAAAAGTCACAATCCAAAAAGTCGGTTAGGATAGGTTTTTTGAACGTGTTTTTTGACATGATCGATTTAGTTTTCTGGCCATAACTACCGAAATAATGGACGCAACCGGCTGAAACATTTACACAATATTATATATATATATAGGAAAAATACATTTTTAGTTCAAGTTTTAAATAAATTTGAAATTTTTCGAGTCGAGTATAGAACTTTTTTGAAAATCTCCATTTTCTTTGTGGTTTTTGTTTTGATAAAAGTTTCAATTTTTGACAAAACAATTTGAAACACAAGATCAACAACAACAACTAACGAGCGTACACATATTCTACTAAAAAATGTCGAAAATTCTATTTTTTTAGCTCTCTCTCTCTCTACGTATAATACAACGTTCATACGTCAACGCGTAGAACAGTGGCTTAATATCATGGACTAAAAAAGATCAACGAGCGTGTCTCGTCCGACTTTTTATACGTATAATTATTACACAAAAAATGGCTAAATGGTCATACTGTATGGTGTTCTCCTTTTCCAGACTCCGGTGTCACGATTTCGCGATTTTGTTCACTTTTCTGTGATATTATAATCGATTGTCAACACTGAAAATTGCAATCGCGCGGCGCGGCGTCACCCCGCGTTCGTGATTCGGCGGCGTCCGTGTCCGTGTCCGTTTCCGTGTCCGTGTCCGGCGTCTGTAACGCCTCACCTATCCCCCCACTCCATGACAAAACAAATAAAAACAAATCGCCCCACTCGTGCGGCAGTCCGAGTAGTGTGTTATTCGTCAACAAACCTGTGGTCCGTGTGGTCGATACGCTGTACTATGTTTTTGTAATAATACAACAATTCTAATACAATCAACGACTGTTTTAATGTTTGACTAGACTATATAGACGAGTTGTTCGGTGTTTTTTTTAACCGTTCGTTAGACAGTGTTTTCTTCTTATACAATTTGACAATGTCATTTGTACCAGTGGTGTCCAGGCCTAATGGCAGTGAAATGTTACGAGCCAGCGATCAGTGTGAGGTTAGTTAGCGAAAACATTATGCGAATTGAAAATTTTCAGTGTCTTGTAACTAAATACCACCGTACTATAATTTTGTAGTCTAGTCTTCCAGCATCCTCGACGACAACAACGCCGTGGGTGAACACTGTAATTGAAATCAACGAATTGGATCATAATACCCGTTCCTTTCTAATAAACAGGGCAATCCAAGAAGACATCGAACAATGTTCAGGTACTTAATATTTTCACTAGGTTATCATTCTGAATAGTTTTCAATACATAGGTATTTAGTATTTTCCCATATCACCTGTGTACGTATGTATAATATTTAATATTATGACGTGTAATCTATATTTCCGGGCTCACCACCTATAACTGACTTAACTTAGTTCGTGACTTTACTGAACAGGAGAAAGTACCAGCGACGTTGGATAATAATAATAATATCTACTTCTTTATTTTCTTAACTTACTCTTACCCTCTTACCTGGTAGCCATTTCATATTTGACACATGGGCCATGTTTGTATGTGTGTCTTAGATTAGTAAGTTGGTTTGTCTCCTTATTGATTATTTTTGAGAGACCTGAACGTGTTTGTATTATTGCTGCGCCTTACTGGACTCTACAAAGTTAAAATATTTTTAGGCAACATATATTAACATCATTTATATTATATTTGTGTATTATGTAGATTTAGAGCAAAACACTTAACAGCGATTAAAACCCAAGTCTAATTCTCCAAAAATGACAGTATAATTGACTAGTAGGTGTGTAAAAATAATTCACTGCTAGAGTGCAGGAGTGATACAAAATTTTGTTTTATTTTAAATGTAAGTGAAGATGATTTAAAAATAGAAAATATATACTATTATATAAGTATAAACTCAGTAGAGTGGATCATTTGCATTTAAATATTTTAATAAAACGACAGTATTGTATTTCCCTATTAGAAGGTAAAAACCTTACAGAGTCAGTTAGTATCTTAAATGATAAAATTAATGATTTAATAAAAGTAGCTTCTAGTGTGTACAACCGCAATTTTAATTACTAATTTTTTTTTTTTTTTTTTTTTGTTTACGGCCTTTTAGAACACACATCCAAACATAACTGCCTCCATCCTTCACGATTTTGCGCTAGCATATGCCAATCTTCTTCCGGGTAGAAAGCTGTTACATCTTTTTTGACACAATCCTCCCATCGCATTCGGGGTTTTAGGCATTCAGATCACGACTTGGTCCATATATCCTTCTTAATATTTTTCTTCTAAAGACCCTCAGTTTTGACTCGTCGCTTTTCCTTACAGTCCAACATTGCGCTCCGTATAGCACTATAGATCTTATAAGTGTGATGTATAGCTGAACTTTAAGTGTCTTTGAGAGCATTCTTGACTTAAGTAAGTTACCCATTGCATAATAACACTTGTTACCCATTTGGATTCTTTTAAGTATCTCATACTCAATATTGTTTGATTGGGTGATCATTGTGCCCAAATATTTAAATTGTGGTACATTTTTGAACCTATAAGACCCTAGCTTTAGAAACTCTTCTGCTTGTCTTTCGTACCGTTGTCTACTTATTTCCATGTATTCTGTTTTCTCTTCGTTAATTTGTAATCCTACTCTTTTCGCTGCTGTTATAAGTCTTTCGCACATACTTTTCACTGTATTTATATTATTCCCTAAAAGAACTATGTCATCTGCGTATGCTAAAATACTTATACATGTTCCATCAAGTTTCACCTCTTCATCTGGTGATATATTCACCATTCTAATTACTTTTTCTAGAACTAAATTAAAAATAATTGGGGATAGTGCATCACCTTGCCGTAGGCCTGTATTCACCTGAACTTCTCTCGATAGTACCTTACCAACTTTTACTTTTACCATGGTCATATTTAAAGTGGCTTTAATTAATCCAATAAGTTTTTGTGGGATGCGGAAATGTTCTAATATTTTGTATGTGCTTTCTCTGTTGATACTACCATACGCTTTTTTAAAATCTACAAAAAGTGTATGTAATTCTTGATCGAATTCCCAAGTTTTTTGAGCTAATTGTCTTATAATAAATATTTGGTCTATTGTAGATTTATTTTCTCTAAAACCACCTTGATAGTCACCTATAATATTTTCTGCCAAAGGCTTGAGTCTATCAAGAATGCAATACGATAGAATTTTATAGGTTATATTCACTAAAGCAATACCTCTATAGTTGTTACATTCTTTTTTATCGTCTTTTTTGTGTATCGGGCAAATTAATGCCATATTCCAGTCTTTAGGGATCTCTTCAGTATTCCATATTTTCTCAATTAATTTATGAATCATCTCAATCATTGTTTCATCAACACATTTTAAGATTTCGCCTTGTATACCATCTTCGTCAGGTGATTTATGGTTTTTTAATCTTTTAATTTGTGTCTTTACTTCTTGTACCGTTGGTATTTCATATTCACAATTATTGGGTAATTCTTGTTTACAATCAAAGATTTCTTCAGGATCTTCTCCATTAAGCAACTGTTCAAAATATTCTGCCCATCTTTCTGTTATTTCCATCTTTGTTGTTATCAGTTCTCCCTCCTTATTTCTAATAAATTTCTCATGTCCTTTATATCTTTTTCTAATCCCATTCACTTTCTGGTATAGTTGTCTACTTCTGTGTGCTCTGTGATCTGATTCTGCCATTTCTATAATTTTATTTATATAATTCCTTTTTTCTCCTCTGCATATATTATGGGCTTCTTTTCTTCTTGTCGTGTATATTATTCCGTTGCGTTGGTTTGTTGTATCTTTTAACCATTTTAATCTCGCCTCTTTTCTTCTTATTATGGCTTCTTCACACTCTGTATTAAACCATGGCTTCCTTTTAGTTTTCCCTTGTTTTCCGATGATTTCCTCTGATGCCTTCGTAATGATGTTTTTTATAATCTTCCAAAGAGATTCAATAGTATAAGTCTCATTAATATTTGTTAGTTGTGTTAATCTCCCCACTTCGGTTTGAAAGACTTTACATATCTCTTCATTATCGAGCTTTGTTATTTCATATTTGACACAATTTGAGTTATCCATCTGTTGTCTCGCCTTTAGCTTGATATTGAGCTTTCCAACAACCAAGTAGTAGTCCGAGTTACAATCCGCTCCTCTATATACTCGTACGTCATTGACAGCATTTGTGAATCTCTCATTTACTTGGATATGGTCAATTTGATTGACATGTTGTCCATCTGGTGACCTCCACGTACCTTTATGAATATCCTTATGTGGAAACATTGTGCTCATTATCCTGAATCCTTTGCCAGTTGCAAGATCTATTAGTTTTATACCATTATCGTTTATTGTTTCGTGTAAGCTATACTTCCCAATAGTAGGTTTAAGATACTGTTCTTTTCCTATCTTCGCATTCATATCACCCAGTATAATCCATATTTTACTATTGTTTATTCTCGACAAGATATCTTCTAACTCTGCGTAAAATTCTTCTTTTTCCTCTTGTGACTTCTCCTCTGTTGGTGCATGTACATTTATAAATACTATATCAAAAAATTTGGCCTTAACTATAAGAATAGCAATTCTACAGTTGATAACTTTGAACTCTTTTATCGTATGCACTAAGCTTTTATGTACTGCGAAACCAACCCCAAACTGTCGTCTTTCATTGCACTTGCCATACAGAATAGTGGTATCATTTATGTCTATGGTTCCTTCGTCATTCCACCTGATTTCTTGCAATGCTACTATCTTAACTTTATATTTTTCAATTTCCTTGACTACGCTTATAGCTGTTCCAAGTTGGAACATTGTCCGTACATTCCATGTTCCAAAGAGTAAATCCAGTTTCCTGTGTCCGTTCGTTTTTCCATTAAATCTATATGTCCGAGACTTGTTTTTGTTTGGTTCCTGAACAGAAGTTTTTTTACAAGGCAGGGTTGTTAGCCCTGCGCTAAACCCCCAACCTGGAGGACCAGTCCACACCACCTAATTAAAGGTAGTGTGGGGCTATTGCGATACACTGCGAAGTGTATCGGGCGATGGGCGCGCCATATTCCCTACGCCGAAAACACTACTTAATTACTAATAAAAACTGTAAATTAAAACCATGGATTTCAACTGGTCTTGTTGCCTCGATTAGAATAAGAGAACAAATGTATAGTAAAACTGTTAATTCAATGTTTCATTCAACAATTATTATATAACTCATAAACTCAAAACTTTGTTAAATTAATTGATTAAAAATTCTAAAAATATTTATTATTGTAATAAAATTAATAAAACTAGTAAAAATTCTAGTAAGAAATAGGAATGTGTTAAAGAGGCATCTAACATGAAAACTGAGAAAGACACAAACATAGCTGAAATACTAGATGAGTCTGATAATATTATTACAGACAGTAAGCTAATAGCTCACATATTAAATAATTATTTTTTTAATGTAAGATTTGATGTTGCTAATAATATTAATTTAGATAATTCAAAACCTAGAAACTGAAATTAACTCAATAGAAATTGGTATAAGTAATAACTTAATTTTTTTTAGACCAATTGAACCTAGTGAAATATTTAAATTTATTAATAAATGTAAAGACCATTCCTCTTTCTATGAAGGATCTGTGTTGAACACGATATTAAAAAAAACAGCTGATTATATATCACTACCACTATCAATTATATATAAATGTTTATCAGCATAGAATTTCCATTGAGTTATAAAAAATCAGTAGGTAACCATACCAATTTTAAAAAACTGAAAATACTAATAATTGTACAAATAATAGGCCAATAAATTTAACGTTAACAATATCTAAAATTCTTGAAAAATGTGTCAAAATAAGATTAACAGAGTTTTTAAATATAAATCAATTTGGATTTAGAAAAAATGTATCAACTAATGATGCACTTTACTGTTCGAAAAATTATATTTTAAAAAAGCAGATAGTTAGTGTATTTTTAGACTTAGAAAAAAGGCTTTAACTTATTATACCATCATATTATTTTGGCTAAAAACTAGAATATTGTGGAGTTAAAATTGTTGTATTAAATTGTTTTAAGTCATATTTTACCAATAGATACCAAAGGGTTAAAATTATTTATATACTAGCTGTCCCGACATGGCGTTGCCCGCGTATTAGTTGGTTTTTTGGCATTTGCGTAGGCCATGTATTAGTGTTATTATGTATGAGAAAATTAAAAAGTAATAGGTAAAGTATCTAAGTGTTGAAATTAAGCACAAACCAACATATATATTTTCTGAATTTACATTTTATTCATCTTATATTAAAATATTGTTTATAATTAGTGACCTACTTACAAAATATACTATATACATTAAAAACATACAAAAATAAATTAAATTATTAAAACTAAAAATTATCTAAGTACTTTTTTGTGTACAACATTCCTGGTTAACCTGGCTTTCGCTAACACGAAGAGATTTGATGGTTTTCCTACACGTGAGCAGGCAACATATAGCTGTCCATGTGAGAAACATGTGTTTTTCCAAATCCAAACCGCAAATAGACATTGTTTGGCCTTGAGATTTATTTATGGTCATCGCAAAAGCTAAACAAATCGGAAATTGGAGCCTTTTAAACGGTATTGGAGATTCCAACGCCATCAGTGAAATACGTGGCAACAGGACGATATCTCCTTTAAATTTTCCCGACAAAATTGTTGCTTCAAGAATATTTTTGGTCATTTTTTTTATGATTAAACGTGTACCGTTACATAGTTGAGGTGGGTTTAAATTACGTAGAAGAATGATTGGTGAACCAATTTTCAATTGAAGGTTGTGTGGTGGCATTCCTGGTAAATCCAGAGAATTCAAAAATTCAGTTGGAAAGTTTACGGTTTCGTTTTCATCAATAACTATGTCGATTGATTTAAAAGACATCAAATCACCGGGCAAAATCTGTTGTATATGGAAGTTAATTTTGTTCACATCAACATTTCTTGCTGCCAAAATAGCATGATTACAGAGCCAGTTGTGATCTAAATAATAATTCAATATATCCGGAAAGACACTCTCAATTAGTTCATTTCTCGATTCAACAACAGTGCAGAAAATATCTGGTAATTTTATGTATTGTGTATTTTGATGCAACTCAATTTCACCATTTCCAATATCCAGCAATTATTTTGAAAATACTTGTGCCGTTGGATCATTTATTTTAATGGTTTGATTAATCAAAACATTGGTGAAGAAATATTATATTTAGCAAGTATATTCTTTGTAACACAATTATTGAAACACTTCTATAATATTTTTCAACATTTAACCCTCTTAAGGAGTAAAATAATGATAAGATGCAAAACCTAATTTTTTTTCCAATTTCTCAAATACTATGCAGTGCTATTAATGTACATACACATATATTACAACATTTTTTCAAAGTTTAACTTTTAACTATTAAATTCTTTATGATACCCATCTGACTGGTGTACACTTCTGAATACTTGCTCCAAATTTACAATTAAACTATAGCAACACATTAAATTGTAAGTGTTGAATAAATATTGTGACTTATTGAGTAATGTGTCTATTAAACACTTTACCAACAGTAAGTAAATAAGTAGTATATCATTAGGTATATCTGGTGGGGTCCTTTATAATGCCTACACATTTGAGCACTTTCACTTCAAGCACAAACGAGGCTTGACAAATCAAAAGCATAACAATAAAAATAACTAATAATTAGTATCAAACATAGAAATAACTCAATATTAAACCTAATTTCCAGGTAATAACAAATAGTAGTACATCTAGGATCTATTTTAGTGAAGGTTTAAAACAAGCCTTCAATGTGGGAAGGTGATTTCGGGCAAACATTGAAATAATATAAATTAATACGTAGAAATTATATCAAGTTTTTTGGAGCGGGTACAACCTTACAATGGTTACCTAACCACTAAATTAATAAATACAAGTTTTTCTACTTTGGAACTAGCTCAACTAGGTATAATAAATCTACAAATTCTGATTCCACATCATAGATTTTGTCTTATTATGTACAAACAGATAGTTTCAATAAATTAATGAGTATCTTGAAGTGTTTATTTTGTATTATAGTTAAGAGGCTCAACCTATGTTAGTAGGTATTTATATTAACTTTTAATATTAAACAAAATTTTTTTACACGTCATAAAATATATTAAGAATGAAAATATTTTTTTTTTTTTTTATTTGTAACTTTTTCATGGTGTCTGTTTTTAGGTACAAAAATTACTACTTGTGGACAATACTTGACTCCTGAAGACAAAAATCTAGGATCAGTGCGATCATTACATTTATTTATTAAAGGGCCGAACAAGGACAATTTAGATGGTAGGATCAATAAAAAATAGATTTTATTAAAATTTAAAAATATTTTAAATTAACTTTTAAGTATGTTTTATTAGCTGCTGTAGACCAAATTGAGGTTTACATTCAACAAGGAAAATATATTTCTATGTCTAAAAATTTAGCATGTAAGCCTAAGGTGCGCAATGATGCAAAGGTTGTAAGTACATACATTGATTTGTTTAACGTACTGTTTTGTAAAAATTTATTAAAGTATTTTAACATGATAATCAAATATTATACAGGAAAAAGTTTTTGTTGGTTTCGATATATTACCATCAAATGCTCTCAAAAATATAATACAAGGTTTGAATGGAACTAACCTCAAATATATTATGAACAATACAGGAGCAATAGTAACAATGCGAGGAAATGACTCAGGATTTATTGAAGAAAATGGGCAAGAATCTGTAGAACCATTACACATACGCATTGAGTAAACTGAAATGAATGCACTTTTTACAAATTTTTTTAAGCAAAAATTATGTCACATTTACTATTAATTATTATTGTAGGCATGAAGATGATGAAATTTTACAAAAAGGCAAATGGTTGGCTAAATATTTGATTGATACTATTAAGTACAATTTAACTCTTTCATACACTGATAATCACTTGGTTTCACAATTTAATGTTGATAATCAACCGAACAATACAAGTTTTCAACCTCCAAATGCTTATTCTGCGTCCACCCAATCTATTATTGGTCATACACAACAAATAAATCCAGGTAATTATTGGCAATCATTGTTATTGAATGAGTATTTTAATTTTTGAAGTTCTTAAATTTTTTTTTACAGGAAATTATCAGATTGTTCAAGATGCTGGTAATACATTAGGATTAGAGAATGGATCCCATACTATGCCAATATCTGTTGCTAATGATAAAATTCAAAATTCTGGTAAAAAATAGTATCTTTATTTCTTTACTAAATTATGTTAGTGAAAAGTGAATTATTATAATTTATTTCAAATTACTTAGTCTACTGTATAACTCAGTGACAATAACCTAAATTAATTAGTTAATTTATTTAATAAAACAATTTTTAAGGCAATAAATAATTTGCGGTAAATGTATATAGTTAATAAGTGTACAGTTTTTACTACACAACATTAATTTAATTAATTAATTTTAACTAATTATCTATTATTATTTTAAATTAATTAAGTTATTACTGTATAGGTTAAAATTGTATTTTTATGTAACCTATTTGATTTGTTGTTCTTTAAAATTCTAACTCAAATAGTTGTGCTTGCTCCTATTTGTATGAGAAATAGGGAACAAACACAACAATTTATAGGGCCAACCAACTTAATTGCTTTAGGTCATTATCAAGTAACAATTAATCCTGAAATACCGATTCAAGTGGCCAACCAGAATCAACAACATCAACTTCCATTTTTCATAACATTGGTTAGTATTTCAATTTATTAAACAAAAAAAAGTATACACTTTATTTAAACACTTTTTTTGTTTTTAGAATAACTTGAAAAATGTTCAATGCACACCACCTGTAACTTTTACTGTTCCTTCCTCGTCAGTTAATGATGTTACGCCTTACTCTAAAGCATTTATGACTCAATCAACACTTCCTATTCAAGTAATTGAATATTACATTTTCTTTTACAAATAATAAATACAATTCATTCTTGTTTTAGTATATTCCAACACCCAATGACCAAATTATTACATATCAGACTTCAACACAATCTAATGCATTTGGAATAGTCCAAACTCCTCAATCAAGTCAGCCAAATCCATCTGCAAACTCTGGATTGATCGGAATGTCTAACATAGTGAATAATCAATTTATTCAATATCAGCAACTGTCAGATGAACTTGGTCAATCTAGGATTTTCCCTCTACCATCATCTAGAACCCAGAACTCTACTGTACAAGCTACTCATTTACAACAAATACAGTCTGGTCAGTTTATTCCAGCAATCACTTCTTATGGTAAATTACCACTGCAACAAATGGTTGACCAACCCAATCAAATACCAACATTAGTTCTTCAACAAAATCAGTTCCATAACCTTCAGCCACAAATTATGCATAATTATTCTGATGGAATTCAGGCACAAGTCATCAATCAGGCAGCAGTTCAGCAGTTGATGCACAAATATGATGGAGAATCATTTACGCAACAGACTACTTTAACCAACAATCAGTTAATACCACTGCCTATATCTTATCAAATCTTACAACCACATGAAAATAGAATTATAAGAGAGTCAATTCCTCAACAACAGCAACTTGGATTACAAAATCAACAAATCCAGACACACATAACAGACCAGCAAGTTATCCATGATCAAGAAAACAATTATCAGCAATCTGTTTTATATAATCAACTTTTACCAACTTTTAACCAATCTTTAGATCCATCATACATGGTGAGATACCTAAAAACATTTAAAACTTAAACCTTATTTTTTTTTAGTTCTTATAGTACAATGTTTTTTTTTTTTAATATTGGCAGAATGCTATTAACAGATTGAACATTGGAGAAACATCTGAAGCTGAATTAGTACAAGCCAGACCACCTAGGCAAGTGTTTAAAATATTATTGTCTTAAGTACAAATATTGTTGTTTGATAGAAATTTTTTTTTATACATGTTTGATATGTATTATTCACGGATAAACACTTTTTTGTAATTATTATATAAAACACATAATTCAATTTAGATAAAAATTTTTTAACATTAAAATTCAATTTGAGAAAAAAAGAAAATATTTATATAAATCAGTAAAAAATAACACTATATATAATTTATACTACAGCACAATAAAATGGTAATATTTATGATGGTACATGTAGAATAGAATTCTCAAACTAAAATAGAGTAAGTTAGAAAACATCAGCATCTTTTGATAATGTGTTTACTTCATTCAAAATCCTATAGATCATTGCATTACATTAGATTTTGAAAGCGGAACGTGTAAGAAATGTTAAAGTCTTGTATTTCTTGTGGATATACAAAATTTAAACTCTTCTATTATGTTTGATGCGTTTATCATTTCGTTGAAAAGTTTATAGAAGCATAAAAGGTCACAGTTAATTCTTCTGTTTTTTAAGGGTTCTAATGTGATACCTTGAATTTTATTGTCTGTATAAAAATTCTTATAGTGCATACATTTCACAAAGTGATCTTGCACTTTTTCAATTTTGAAGATGTCTACTTTGAAAACTACTCCATATTTTTCTAGTGTATTCTAGGTGTGAACGTATTAAAGATGTATATAAATTATTTACTGCTATTGGGTTTAATTCTTTGGAATGTCTTTTTACATATCCTAACATTTGTTTGGCTTTGTTTAATGTTTATAACAAAGTTTAATCTATGTGTTCCTTAAAATATAATTTACTATCTAGTATGACTCCCTGATTTTTTATTGTATTTAAATTTCTAAGTCTAAATAACACTATGCATAATACAAACAATCAGTAATTATTTTTAATTTATTCCTATAAAACATATTAAAAAAAGGAATTATTTATTAAGTTTCTTCAAGCAAAAAAGTTCAAGTAAATACTCTAAACACATTAATGAGTCCTGACTCAATTAATAATAATCAATTCAGATTATTTTAGGCACATATTTTAAAAAATGTAATCAACTTTAATTTCGATTTATTCCACAGTAATGATAGAAGTGATCAAATATTGCAAATGACAGCAAACAATATAGTGGCGACCTGTCCAGAAAAACATGCATCGCCAATTGTTTTGAAAAATCAAGCACCAACAGGTACTTATTCCGGATTATCTGATACATTTAAAACTACTAACTTTTTGTAAAATTTTTATATTTGCGTATAAAGGGTTATTTTTCAGTCTATACATGCAAAGCTTTATTTGTTTGTAGGCTAATTACAATTTAATGGTAATAGTATTTGGGGGTACTTTTCTTACAATTCAAAAAAAAAATTGTTACTAACACAATTTTATTTAATTATTTCAGATTTAAAAAATTAATATTTTATTCAAAACTAAGGTTTTATCTGTATTAAAAAATTTAAAAAAAATCTGCCTACTAATTTCTGTAAGCTAAAAACCAACTACACATCACGCTAATAAGATCTTTGGTATTGTATGGAGCGTAATGTTGGACTGTAAAGAAAAGTGATGAGTCAAGACTGAGAAATTTTTGAAAGGTAAATACTAAGAAGGATATATGGACTGTAGTGACCCGCAAACAGGAGAATGGCGTATACGGCACCAGATATAAGAGATAAAAAATAAAATATTAGAATGGGCAGGTCACGTGTAGAGGAAACCTGAAGTCATGATAAAGACGGTTCTACAAAAGAACCCAAGAGGGAAAATGCATTTGGGAAGACACCCGATGCAATGGGAGGATTGTGTGAAGAAGGCTACTATCCGAATGAAGATTGGCATATGTTGGCCTGAAACCGTGTGATGGATGTAACGTTTATGTTTTAATCTGTAGTCTAAAAGTCCGTAAACAAAGAAACAAAAAAAAATGTCTGTAAGCTTATTGAAAAAACGGTGTTATTTTGATTATAACAATAAAGTTAAGCACTGTAGTGTAGTTGATAATTAAATCCTCATATAACTGTCCAAATGGTTTGAAATTTTCCTAATTTATTTAAATTAATATTATTTATTTGTTAGTAATAATTTTAGAATTATCTGACCATTCTTAGGTAAATTCAAAAAGTAGAACATTAAATTACTTTGTGGTATTTGATCTTTTTTGTTGGGAATTTCACTTAGAGTAATATTACTCTATGGTTTTCTAGTATTATTTTTAAATAATTTTTTCATGTTGGTAAATTTAGAATTATTAGAATTTTAACAAATTTAAACTGTTTACACCCTATTTAGTTATACTGCCTAATAGAAGACTAACAATATATTTTATGTTTACGGCAAAATTGTTATAGGTAAACTAAGTTCACTCAAAATCAATATTTTCTTAAACAATTTACTACTGTTTACAAATATAATATATAAGACATCTAACCAAACCTCCAAAAATGTTTTTTTTGATTATGTTATTCTATATTTTGATGCCTATGAGCCCACATGTGCTATGTCCAATTTTCCCAAAACCTTGATTTTGTTATCTATGGATTTATGATTAGAAAGTGATTTAAATTATAATAAGAACAAAAATCCTGTGTTCCCACATTGATCAATACTCTTGCGTACATTTGTCCTATGTTTTTTGTATATTTTCTTATAGGACGCGCCATGTCCAAACAAATTACAATAAGCAATAGCACACATGTGCCATGTCCTTTTTTTGATATTGCCAAAACTTTGAAATATGGACATTGTGCTAATTATAAGTGCTTGGCTGTTTTGTCATAAAAAAAAATTAATTTTCACAAATTAATATTTATTTAATTTAGGTGATGGACTTTTGAATAATTGTTTAAACATAAACACCCAAGGTAAACATTTTCATTTATTTTGTTGTTGATCCATTATTGAAAATCAATTTAAATTGAATTTTTTTAAGACAATATTTATATGCACGGTGACCAAAATATGTAAGAGCAATAACAGTTATAACCAGGTAAAGAAATATTATATATAGCTTAGTGATTATTTATATTTTACGAACAATCACTATTTATGAGCGCCATTTTGGTTAGATTTATAGTTTAATTTGTCTAAGTAAAAAATTTTATAAAATTTTAAATCACTATTTTTATTTTTATGCTAAAATTAAAATTTGAGCACTTGTGACTATTTATACTAAATTTAATAAACCCAAAATCACAAAAATGGTACACTTTTTATTGCGTATATGTATTTCAAAAACTATGTTGTCATCTTCAGCGCGAATCAACGACTTGTTTTACAATGTTTTGACATGTTTTGAAACAACGACAGTCGTTGATTCGCGCTGAAGATGACAACATAGTTGTTGAAATACGTATACGCAATAAAAAGTGTATCATTTTTGTGATTTCGGGTTTATTAAATTTATTTTTATGGTTATGTAATATATTACATGTAATTACAATTACATGTATATGACATCAACATGTCAAAGTTATATGTTCAATAAATTATAGTTATTCTATGTAACTATAATTGTATAATACATAATTGTTTTTACACAAATAGTGTTAAAAAATGAAAAATCATTAAATTATTGACAGGGTAGTTTAAAATTAATTTATTTCTGTTGTCATTTTCAATGTGTTCTCAAACATTTATTTTGTATTGTAGTTTTCTATTTGAGTATTTGTAGTAGTACTTGTATTGGCCAACAATATTGGTAGTTTTTTTTTTTTTTTTTCAAGAAAAAAATATATATTACATGTAAAATAAATATTAATTAATTCACCCCAATAAGCTTAGCTGTGGCGGGATTAATGAATCACAACATAATTCGTATCTAAATAAGTACAACATAAAAATAACAGAAAGAAAAAAAAGTATATAAAACATACATTATTATGTACAGATTTTAAAATATTCAAAACAATAAATTATTAGTTTTGATAAAATTAAAATTTAAAACATGTTATAATTATAAGTTTTCTATTACATAGTTCATTATAATTCTTTTATTACATAAGTAATCAATCGAGTTTAGTTATTGTTGTGGTTGAAAACAATTTTTTTACTTTAATGGCATTTAATTAAGTCTAGATAATCGATAAATTGTTTTGTGTACTATATTTGATACATGTCATACGCTCTAGTTTCACTGGTCTCTGATTATTGAATTTTTGTACACCTATTATTGCAAATTTACAGAAATCTGACTGGAAGTTCTTTAAAGTCTAAATAATTTTGTGTTATGGAACCTTGTGAGCCTCTTTTATTTAAACATTTTCTTACATTTTAATTTTGCTGTACTTCTAAAGGTCTCATTGAATAATTTGCCCGACCTTCCCATTAGGTATTGAATAATTCTGTAAAATAGACTAGTATAATGCTTGATATAATGTGCACATCTGCTCAATAGGTAATATTTATTTTATTTAACTTGTACATTTTATAGACAGTTGATCTTAAGCGCATCACTAAATTATCAATACTTCTATTGCAATGTAGATGACCATCGATAATTAAACCTAAGTAATTAATTCTATTAACTCTCAATATTTTTTTTTGCAACTATTACAATTTGTATCATTGTTACACAAATGAATTATTATTTCATAGATAAATATAGTAAATATATTTCTAATAGTAAAAAGCAATAGAATCTGTTTTGTTAATATTTAGACACAGTTTATTACTATTTGACTTGTGACATATTTTATTTACTCTGAATTTTGCTTTATTTTTTACTGTTTCCCATGAGTAGCTAGGGAAAAGCAGGCAAGTCTCATTGGCATAAGTAACAATTTGTTTATCTAATTTTAAATTATTTATGTGATTTATATGTTGTAATATAAACAAAACCGGTCCCAACACACTATTTTGTGGTACTCCACATTGATACGCTTTTCATCACTAAGTACACCATTAACTGTAGTCTGTAACCATTTGTTTTCTATTTTCAAAATAGTTCATAAACCACTGTAAAAACTTTCCTTCACAACAGCATAATATGGCAGTATTTTAATTAACTCAGTGTGATTTATATTAGCTAACTATAAATCTAAATACTAAATAGCTAAATCTAAAAAATGTGCAATTACTTTTTCATAATTTTCAAATTTGTATGTTTGAATTCAGTTATCAGGTGGAGAGCTTCAATTGTACTTTTCTTGGATCTAAGACCAATTTGGTTTTATCTATGTAACATTTTTAAAAACTAATACACTTATAATTTAATACTTATGTACTAGGTGTTAAGTACATAAATTTGTATAGTTTTAACAGATGTTAGTTATTAGTTGATAGCTATGATATAATAAAACAATAATTATTTATTATTTACTATTTACTATTTGATTGTGTTTTATTGAGTAACAATTTAATATCAATATCACTGTATCGATTCCAAGTTTGGATAAATCGATATTGTAAAGAAAAAATACAATATTGACAGTTAAAAATGCATTGTTGCCCAACACTAATATTTACCCATATCTGTATAAATTACATTACCTATACATTTTACCATTTGTTTATGTTTTCAGCAATGTCCAATTCCATAAAAAACCAATCATGAATGACTGTAACTCTTGCAACACCAACAACAACAAAAGGTACCTCAAAAATTACAAGCAAATTTTTCATACCAAAATAATTCAACACCCAACATCATTATATTGAATTCATAATGGTATCACTCTGGTCGTTGCCAATACCAATGGTTCAGTTATTTCAAGAAAAAAAACACTACATTATGTAAACTAATTAACTATGATTATTTGTTTAAAATTGTTGTTTTAATTATTTTTACCAAATATCACCAACAATGATACCAGTAAAATGTTTTGTTTAATTCAATTAGTGAATTTGTTTTTGTAACAAACTTTTTATACTGCAAAACCATAGTTTTCAATTATGTTTAATAATTTCATTATCATTATTATTATTAATTATTATTAGTATTATTATAGTTATTATTATTATTATATATTGTATAGCTCTCTATAATTATATGATTATCGTAGGAGCTTAAACCATTTAAAAATTATTACAAACATGAAAAAAATATTGATGACTAATGATCAAATATAAACATTTTGAACTCTCAATGAAATGAAAATATGTTATTTACTTATTTTTTGTCCCGAGTATGAGTTTATACTTCATACTAAAATAAATTTAGATTATAATTTTATTCAACAAAGGATTGCTGTTTAGAATACTCAGAATGTGCAAATTAAAAAGCCACCTTAAGTGTCCATACTAAATTATTTATTATTTTTGTTGAATTTTGCATAGGTAAGTTATATTATTAATTTTGCAAATTTTAATTTGTTTTTTATCTAGACAAAAACTTCTTTATCTTCTTTACCTTTATAGATAAATAATAAATGTTTTGCTATCTGGGCTCAACACTGTATGTAAGTAACCCCAGTTCATTTTAAAACCACTTATTCATACCTACACACACTAACACAAATATTAATATTTCAAAAGGACCAGATAATATACCTTCCTCTTTTATCTACAATTGCACATTAATATCACCTTTACGTCTACTTTTCAATTATTCAATAGAACAAGGAATATTTCCCAATGTTTAGAAAATAGGACACATAACACCAAAGAGCGACTCTAAATTAAACACTGACAACTATCAACGTATTTCAATCTTAAATTATTTTACTTGTTCTTTTGAAAAAAATAGTTAGAAACAAATTAAAATAAGAGTTAAAACAGATCATAAATATAAATCTACATGGTTTTATAACCGGCAGATCAACAGTTACCAAACTTTTTTAATTCACCAATTACATTAATACAGCATTTGCTGAAAACAAACAAGTAGATTTAAGTAAAGCCTATGATAAAGTCAATCACATACTAATTCAAGTACTTAAATCCATAGGTTTAGATGGAAATATACTCAATTGATTCAAATCTTATTTAAGTAACTTCAGGATGTTCTCAATGTGGAATTATATCAGCTGATATTTTCACTCTTTATTTAAATGACTTTGTACCCAAAAATTGTATCATGGAATGACATGAAATTAATTAATAATGTGCATGAACATTCTTGATAATTATCATAATTTACAACAAAATATTGAACGTTTTACCAATTGGTGCAAGATTAACGACATGAATCCAACAAAATGCAAAAAGATTACATTCAAAAGAAAAAGACAATATATTGTGTTTAATAAGTGTAATATATTAAATTGTTGAAATGGGTCCCGGAACATTTTTTTCCTGCCAAGTTTTGCACCGGTTGGGTTTTCGAATTTCTTGATTGTTTCTGGATGGTCAAAGGATCCCGGTGACAACTTTTCCTGCTAATTCCATCCAGCACCAATAACAAATTCGAAATTTTGTTCACGTATATTATTTTCGTGTTATCTGTAATCGATATTAATATGGCCGGCCACGCCGTCTATATATTTGCATTTTATTATTTTATAGGATTTGCTACATAGTAGAGAAAACACTGCTTCATTCAATTCTAGTTTATTTACTTTTGAAAATTTCTCGGGCTGTGTAATCCTCCGATCAATATTAAATTAATAAACAATTAAGTCAATCGGTACAGTTACAGCGACGGCGAGGTCGGACTGATTTTCGTAAAACTACACAGGTTAAATACGAGTTGGCCGGTCGTCGCGCGGTTCTTTTCTGATCTTACTTATCTGTGCGTCACGACCGCGTCGTTTGATATTGAAAACTTCTCAGGCTGATATCCTGTTTTGTCCCGTAAGAACTTTCTATAAAAAAAAAAAAGTTTTGTGTTACTACAACTCCCGAAGTCATCGGCCTTTTGCAGTTACAGCATTAGAAGGAAGGCGCATTACAAACGATAATTTTCGTGTAAGTACCTATCTACATTTATTTTATGATTTTACCTTCGATTTTTGCACGCACTAAACGTCATTGTTGTCACACCCGCGAAAAAACACGTGTTTATTAAACATTGTGTATGTTTTGTATAGTACCGGACACCTACTGTTATAACATTACGCAAAATTTTATCAGCTATAAGCTAACGAATTTTTCGTTCATTCAATGTACAAACAGCACTCGCCGCTGTATGGTCAAGGGACTAATTTAATATTCTGTGTGTTTATTAGGATATTCCGGGATTTTATTTGAAGTGATTGGTCCCAGATTTTCAGTGCATCGAGGACAATGTCTCGGCAAGCCAATGGCGACGACAAAACCACGACTGATAATGTCGTCAATGCAGTTTCGGATTCCAAACAGGACGACGTGGTGAGTACAAATCTTCGCGTTTGTTTTTGAGTCGTGTTATTTATGATGTTTTTTTTTAAAACATTTTATTAGACTCTTAGGCAAATTCAGCTACCGTATATTTTTTTTTCATCTAAAAGTTGTATTCTGTTTTTTAATCATCCCAGGTAAACACTTCCAAGATCGAGAAATTAATACCAATTCGCGAACCTTTGGTAAGACAGTTGTACGCACGTTTGGATTTTTCATAAAAATTATGACTGCAAGTTACTCGTTGTTTTATAGGTGGCAAAAGCTTCACTGTTTTTGGAGCGTCTACCCGTAGAATACTGTAATTCAAAGGCATCTAATTTTTTACGTTCTAAAGGATTAACTGATCATGAATTACTAGAGTCTATTCAGAGAGCATCAGCGATTCGTATTAAAAAACAAAATTCTAATAATTGTCTTGTAAATTAATTATTATTTTAAGTATATTTGGTTGTTTTAACTATTTAAATAAATTTATTTTATCTAGTCTTCACAAGCTTACGACAACTTTTTAAATGAATTTGATGCTAATCTAACACCATTTGAGTCGGACGGCTGGTTCAAAAAATTTCAATGGTGTATAGTATTTGCTGCAAGTATAGTTTACATTGGACACATGATATATAAAGTAAGTAATTAAAAAGGAACATACACAGGGCTGCCTCTCAATCATTTTTTGCTACTTTTTTAGTAAATTGGTCATTTTTCTAACAAAAATAAAGTGATATTGTAATGTCAATTTTAGGCTATTAAATAATTATAATTACGATTTCTTATTTCAAAAATGATTTTGTCAGCCCAAATAGCTATAAGAATGTTAGAAAAAGACCACAAATTCTATTAAAATAAAAATAAAGAAAAGATAGTCTACCTTTATAACACAATTATCTAAAAATCTAAGTGAAATTAAAAATATATTTTTAATGACTAATAAGTTAAAAGAAAATATACCGTAAATAAGTGTTGTTATAATTTACAAAAATTACTAAATAATAAATTTACTAGGTAAGTACTTACATTATAAAAGTCACAATTTTACTTATTATTGTAATGGAATAAGTGGCAGCCCTGCTTACAACTTTTCTGCCAAAAAATAAATACTTGTTTCCGCCAAAAAAAAAATTTTCGTTTCCTTAATTCTGGAATTTCTAATGTTTAGGACAAAAAGAGTTTAAAATACAATTAACTTTAAATTTTTACTACTGTTTGCATTTCGTACTATCTTTTGAACATTAGAATCACACAAGGAGTTGATTATAAACCTCAAATCCGATACTAGATAGTCTGAGTATAATATTATTTCTGTGAACAGTAGACATTACTTTTTACAAGCATTACCAAATAAAACAGAGAGGGCTTTCTGTTTAAATAAAATGTATTCAACTTGTTTTATCAGTGTATACCTACATTACAATATAAAGAAAACCAAATTTTGATTTTGTTTTTCTGTGTTTATTTATATTGGCATGCATTGTTTATTGGATTATTTATTGGGACGTGTTGACAATTTTACATTTATTATTGGGGTTTGTGTATTTTTGTATGCTATTTGAGCAACATTACAGTGTACAAACCCTACTGTAATTTAGCGCTTAAGTCCGACCCTTTTATACAAAATCAAATCTTATAAATCCTTACACATACATAATTCAGCTTAAGTTTAAAGAACATCCCAAAATCATGAAAATCGGTCAAGGTGTTAGGCTGTAAATGTGAGACAGACAAAATTCCAAACAGTCAGTAAACATGTAAAACTTCAGTTTGCTTGGTCAGTTAGGGAAAAAAAGTAACTGTTATTTGTTAAACTCTAGATGTAAATCTATTTAATCATTTTTAAGTAAACAGCATAAAGTTAAACTTACTGTACAAACAAAGTCTAAAGCCAATTTGATCCTATTGTATTCATATGAGGCACTGCCAAGAAATCTTATAAAATGCAATATTTTTTAGTCTACTCCATTGTGTATTATAACTAAGGCAGTTTTTTGAGTCTGAAGCCAAGCACTTGGAATTCAAAATTCTTGTTTAAGTAACCAAATTATTCTACTAACATTTGCTTACTAGCCAACACTCCATCAACATCCCAGGTGAATAGTAATATCCCACAAAGTTTTAAGAAAAACTGGTGTCAAGATCTAGCTAATGTTTAATAATTATAAAAAATCTTAGAATGTTTTTATTGGTATTTTTTATTTATACAGTAAAACCTCCTTTAACTGACACCTGTCAATAGCGAATATTTTTCTAAGAACGGGGATCCCGTTTGTTCCTCATTGTCCCCATCTGAATAGCGGACAAAATTTTGGTAACCAAGAGTGTCCGCTATTCAGAGGTTTCACTGTATTTACTTTTTTTATAATATTATCTGAACACAGAGACAAAGTTTTTAGTTGTAATTTTTACTAACACTTCAAATTTTAATTATCTTTATCAAAACATAAATGAAAAATTAATTTTGTATCACCAAACTGTCAAATCTACAGATGTACTCATTGTAAGTTTCTTGTTACTTTAATTGGTAGATACCAATTACATATGTACTATATGTAGGAGAATTTAGTTACATTTGGAGGGGGGTTAAAGCTGATCTTTATGGACTATGGGGCCTAGTCCTTTACATTCTCTTCTAGATAAGTCAATAGTTTTATGAGTTTTGAACTAAGTAACAATTTCTAGTTAGGTGACCAAACTAATCAGATAAAAGAAAATGGTTTTGATAGGAAAGAAAAATGGACTTTTTTAACTTTTGCAGGTACAAATATTGGAATCATAAAAAATAATATTATATTTTCTCATAACAACTTTTTAATTATAATTGTTTGTTCTAGAAATTTATCAAAAGCTGGTTTTTTGATAAAGAAAAATCCAAGTTGGAAAAACGTTTCGATTCACTTGAGCAAACGTGTATGAAAGTTTTAGATATGATAAAAAATAACTCCAGTAACAACAATAAATGTAATGTTCAACAAAAGGAAATTCAATTAATTAAAGATGAGTTGAAGTCCATCAAAGGTTTACTTCTCAACAAGTATGTTTGATTATAACACTTAAACTATACTAAATTTCATCTAAGAGCGCACCGCTCTTGCGCATCCAAATGATTCACGGAGCGATGTTCAGACCCATTGTTTGAGGCTAATCGGTCTGTAATTGGTTGCCGTTAGTCGGCCACGATCGTCGTTAATAACAACTATAATTACCAGCGTACTGTGTGCCTATGTAAACACTAAACGTTCAAATCGATTAACAGATGTTTGCCACGGCGTATCGGACTAACAACCGAAGCGCCGGCTGTCTGTACTGTAGACAATGGTGGGGACGCATGCGCGAGTTTCGACTCATTATCGTCCGCCGCCCGGTGCGCTCTTAGATGAAATTTAGTGTATATTAATTTATTTTTATGCATAAAGTTATTTGGTTGCTTTAGATCTCAATTTACTCCACCTCCTGGTCCTCTAGTATACCACATGGGCAATTACCGAAAAACACTAAACCGAAAATGAAACAATCAAAAGTGATCAACAAGGCTGAAACACCAAGCTTGATTCAACAAAATACCGAAAAACAAATTACAACTCCACTCGTTGAAAAAGTAGAAGATAAAACCAACTCTACATTACATCCAAACCTAGCTGAAATCCCCAAAGTCAAAGCTGCTGAAACACCAAAATCACCTCAATAGAATACATTGCTTGATCCTAATAATACTTTGTTAGATTTTAGTTTTCTCTAAAAGGATTAAGAAAAAAGTGTTTCATGTAAATTATGAATAAAAAATATACATACAGGTGTTCCAAATTAGACATGATAACAATTACCTCAAATAGTATTGAAAATATAATAAAAATGTCATATTCATTTATTTTTATTATTATTATTCACAAGTTAACTACATTTTTTTTTTTATAATTATTGTATATAACAATAACTCAACTTAAACAAAATTTTTAAACATTAAAATTCAATTTCAGGAAAAAATATCACAATATTTAAAATTGTATAAAATTTTTTGTGATGTACAATAATAATTACAAATCCAAATTTTTTATGTACATTGGTGTTTAAGTATTCAAGTAACACCTTATACTTTTAGTATGTATTGTGTCTGTATAATTTTTTAATGATTTTGGTCAGATTATATAAAAACCATTTGCTTTAAAATAAAGTACACATTTGAAGAGTGGTTTGAAGTTTTTAAAAAGTATGTACTGCTATTTAGTCTGCAGTTATTATTTATGAACACACAATTTTTACAGAAAATTTCTTTTTGATCACCAAAACTTGTTAAAAAATTATACAGACACAATAAATACAAAAAAGTATAAGGTACTATTTCAGTTTAAAATGTTGATTTAAAAAACTTGAATACTAATGTGTACTAAAAAAAAAATTATTTTAAATTATTATAGACCATAAAAAAACAACAACTTTCATATGAAAATATTTTTCTATTTTCAATACTTTCTAAAATAAATGCTGTCAAATCTAATTTGAAACACTCTGTGTATACGTGATAAGTCTCAATTAAAATAAAATAATGTAATTAACTGCTAAACAATAATGACATACATATTTAGAAAAATATCAATAACTCTGCACTTTACCTATTTTTGAAAAATTAAAAAAATATCTACAAATTTCCTAAAATGTGCATATTTTATTATGTAAACATCCCATTTTAATGGAAAGTTAAAAATTATCTAAATTTATTACAGTCCAAAGTTTTGCCTTAGTTGTTAGCCATGTGTTACAAAAATCTTGACATAATGGAATTGCTAGTGTATACATGTATATCTAGTGTTAACAGAAACAGGAAATGTTTCTGTTACTCAGTAATTTATCTAAAAATTATCAATAAGTTTAAGTTAACTTGTATTTAAAAAAAAAGATTTGCGAACAAATTCACTACTATACAAATTCAAAATCGAATTTCGATATGAACATTTGGTAATTTTGAGGTCCCATATCTGCTGGTTCTTATGGTGTACCATTTCAAAAATTGCACTGTTAGTTGCTCAAGAGGACAATGTAAGCAATTACTAGGATCATTATAGGCAATCTGAAATAAATAACCAACACATTGAACATATTTTGATTTTTACTCAAATAATTTGAGAGGGTGTTTGGTTGTAAATCTTAAGGAAAGTTTGTGGAGATTGTTCAGCTAAAAGTTTTGTTTCTTCCAATAAGTTTTACTATACACTGTACTTGATATGTTAAGAGCTATCTGATTTATTTATTAAGTACATTTGCATTGCATCAGACTTTGCCCGTAAGCCCTGACGTGCAGAAAGTTTTGGATTTTGAAACCATCAATTGAATTTTCTTTTTACAAACTTAAAAAAATTCTTATTTCAGCAGACCATTTGTGGAAACGTTGACTAGAACGGCATAAAATTTAACATTGAAATATCAGTTTATTTGAGTATAGTTCTCTTGTGCAATGCACCACAACAAACCATAAATTAAATTTCAAACCATTTAATTATGTCATATTTTAATTTGTGTAAGTATTTACTTTAAACGAATTGTTATATTGTTGAACTCCATATACCAGATACGAGCATAGCTCAGTTGGTATTCGTATCAGCTATTAATTTATTTTATTGTAATTATTTAATTGAAATTGTTTTTGGCTGAAATAAATAAATGAATAAATAAAATAAAAATATAGGCTGTACTCAATTTCAGAGTCTATCCTATTTTCACAGTGTAGTTTAGAATGTCAAATTAAGAACTATGATACAATATTAAATACTTAGTTAGTACTTTCTACTTACACAACTTTGTATCGTGTGTAATTTTTAATACTTACTCAACAATAATAATACTATACTCTGTTCCAAAATAGAACACCCAGCTTGCCTACCCCTTCTCTTGAGTGCTTTTAAGTTAAAACTTTTTTTCTTGAGGTATCTCAACTATTTGATCTATACGATAGAAGAGTATATTGAATTACGACACCGCCATGGTTTTAATGCATGAAAATGAGTGTATACATATTTTTAAACAAAGATACTAGTTATTTTATATTAAAATTAAAATTTGCCCTATCAAATTAATAAATGGTAACAAAATTTATCGATAAATAAATATTATTTGTTTGTAACTTTTATACCTATTATGTTTGTTCTTATGCTTGATAGTATAATTTTTATAAATTATTATGTATTTTAAAATAATATTGTAATATTGTTTTTTTTTTTTTTAGTTAATTGACTATGATTTTTTTCAATGTGTTTTCTGTAAACTAAATTTTTTAACACCTATATTATAAATTGTATTTATACAGTACTTATTTATTTTTTATTTTTTATCAACGACGTGGAGGAAAATATTTTTACATAACTATTATACAGTACTAAATTAAGTAACCAGTGCTGCAACAATCAGGTGTGCAAAGCATGTAATGTACACTAGCCTCCTAAAAAATGTGCCTAAGTCAGAAATATTATTGACAAATTTTAAATTGTAATTGTTTAAATTTTAATGTAATAAAGTTGTATTGATTACTGAAATAATAATTAACCTGAGAGAAGTGTCATTGGTCTTTTTGAGCATAGAATTTTTTATTTTAATTATTATTTAATAATACACAACTAAACAAGTTAATTGTTTTCATACCTTTTATACTTTATTAGTATTACACAGAATTAATGCAAATTGTCAATTATTTTCTTTGCAAATTACATTTTTATCAATAATCGTTCATTTATTCCCAATTTCCTTGTTGTTATTTATAATAAAAACTTTGTTTAACTCGTGAAGTTAATTTAATTGAAAAAATGAAAAGTTAAGTTAGGATAAAAGTTAATTTTTTAAATTTATTAAAACAAAAGTTACCTACCCAAAAAAAATTAACTTAACTCAAAGTAAAGATTATAGTTCACATTTTCAATTTACATGGTTAAGTAACTATAGTGTGACATTTCCTAAGCTTCAAAGATTTTACTTTTTAACTTTTAACGAGTTAATGCTCAGCCTTGTCAATTAGGAACATATTTAATTTTATTTATAAAAAATTTACTAACTTTATTAACATTGATATTTTAAATTATCTTTAAATTTAAAAATCACTAAACAGCTTACAAAGCAGATATAGTAAATATTTTTCATGTTCTACAATATGTTAATTATATTATAATGTTGAACTCGACTCATCTGTCATAAGCTTTTGGCTACTGGATGAGTTACAACTACTTAAATACTTTTCTTGTTGTACTCTCATTACACGTATAATATTGCCATCGCAATAAATATATTATTATTTTTACATGATTTAAATTTAAAAAAAAAAACCATCTCATACCATTCAAAAATGTGTAAAACATAAACATTCAAACATCTAGCAGTACTAACCACAAAAAAAATCTCATTTTAATTAATTCTATGAAATATATTTGTTCCTAATTACTTGCTAGCATAAAGCATTGGCAGGGGGATGAGGGGAGCATTTTTATGGACAATTCCTTACTTAAAATTGTCATCAATATGTTTTTAGGATAAATATTATGTTTGGTATAGATCGTACATTGTAGGTCATACATGTAAAAATTAATCTACAAGATCTAATTGATAATCTTGGTTAAAAATCAAGAAAATTAGATTTAATTATTTATGATTTTTCTGTAGTCCATAATTTTTAGTTTTAATGAACAATATTTAAATAAATAACAATATTATAATATATTGACTAATAAATTGATTAGACAGTAACATTATTGTGTAGTTATTTAATTGTCTTACAGTTAACGTTTTTACATTGTTATTATTTTGTTACATTGGCTGCCTTTTTTGTATTTACTTATATGAAGCTTGTTCACACAATTTGAAATGTTGACAAATTATCGGAATTGGTGAAGTTCAAGCGTGACCATCATTTCAAATGATATTGAATATTTTTAAGCTACATATTTAGAATATATATATATATATATTGTATATATACAATGTACCTTATGGTTTATACAGTAATAAAATATATTTGATGTGAGGACACACAACATTTTTCATATAACAGCTGAAACTCAGCTGCACCAGCTTATTCATTTAATAAATAATACTTTTAGAACCCCTGGCTTTCACGAAAACGGCCGCCCAGATAGCGACGGTCACCCGCCTATAGTTTCGCTGGCCGTACTATGGCTTCCCCGCTCCGCTCAGAATCTGAAATACGGTTTATTATAGGGCGACCCACGACGAAACAAAAATTTTTGTGTAGCCGGACGCAGACATCGTTAAATTTATTTCCAAATCGACTTATTTATTTTTTTTGCCTCGTAAACACGCGGCTTGCGAACACAAGTTTTTGTAGTTGTTTATTAATAATTTGCAAAACCTAAATGTTTTAAATTTTATTAATGTATTAACTATATTTTGTATTACTATATTGACTATCATCATATTCAATAAGTAACAATGAATCGAACAAAAACTTCGGGAAACATTGAAATACACGATATTGATTGTCGTGATATGATGTGTGTAACATTTGGTTATAAATCTAATTTTTTTAAAGTTTATTTACTTATTTCATAATTATCAATTACAATATCAATTTCACATTCTGTGGTCAATTTTTATCGCTCATATGGAGAAGCGTCTAGTGCTGAACCGTGTACATTATGCGCATTCGTGAGCACCATATCACGTAGACAGCAAAAATTTAAGCGTCTATTTTTTTCACAGACACCTGTACAGATGTCTGAGATTTTTTATAGGTCTGGATGCAATAGGTTATTATCTGTTGGCGGAGCAAAGCGACGGCGCGAAGCGAGTGCCAAACACGCAGCGTCTTGAAAAACCTACATAGACACTTTAAATTGGCTGAATCGTCTTATACCACCTGCCCGCGCGCTCGGAAGCCGATACTTTTGCTGTCTACACGATATGGTACTCATGCATGCGCATAATGTACACGCATATAAGCAACCACTGTAATTAGACTCTCCTTCATACGGTTACTTTTTGTGTTGCACTTATGGCGACACTGATACGACGTAATAATATATATATATAGTATTTTTTTTTTTATAGTAATATATATTATACGAGATTATGACACGTCTACGGTGTTCGCTGTTTACTGTCGCAACAACATTTCACCACGCGCCGTGCTCCATTATTTTCATTTGTTGCTAAATTGTCGTCTCGATACTAGACCACTCTTGTTGTCAATTTCTTTTGCATTTTCGTTTCGCACGATGTCTTCTAGTTCGGATTCTCCTTATAAGATCGGCGACTTGGTGTGGTAAGTATGTTATAATGTTATTGATATTTCGGCGTCGTCGCGTGCCGACGCCGAGTAGTGCCCCGTGCAAATTCGATGGCCGCAAACGGATCCCGGCAATGTTTTTCTCTCGTATTTTCGCCGTTACGTTTCGCGGTGAAATACTCGTTCGATGCGTTTGAATTCTGATTTCGGTCCGTTCGCGCCTGCCCGCGGGTCACGCTTCCGCCATTAACGCGGGAAAATGAATAAAATGAAGGTCATTAACGCCGTTTGTTCGCGTTTGTTTACAGGGCCAAAATGAAGGGGCATCCTCCATGGCCCGGAAAAGTAAGTACCACCACATACAAGACGTTTATACTTCGGCAGTCGTTTCGCAGTATCGTGCGTCGTGTTCAATCGTCCGGCGCCGGTCGGTCACTAGTGGCCGCATTCGCTTGATCGCATAATTCTTGTCGCCTGTTAACGGACAGACGCTTAAACAACAAACCAGATAAATTTTTTTATCTTTTTAACGTTTAGTCTAATCTGTGCTTCAACCGATCACGGTTCCGCTTTTCCTGAATGTGTCTGTTCTTCATTGTTTTCCTTCTTATGAATTATACTATATTTATACATATCATGTATATAAATGTGGGATTTTAAACTATTTTGACCATTGATAGTATAAGAATGGACAGGCCACTCTCATATTCGGAACACGCTGGGTCTCTGTTCAAAATGTCAAATGTGGAAGAAAGACAGGTGTTTGTAGTTCTCTTCTTTCACTCTAGTACCACCGGGTATATTGTTAAATTAAGTTAAAACTTAAAGTTTTAAAAATAAAGTTTTTTTATTTAAATTTTAAATTTTAATTATTCAATATTTGTACGTAATGGGCATTGTCTTTGTTTTGTTTTAATATTTAATTGTACTATCAACCATTAAGTAGAGTTAATCAATTCCAAGTTTGTTGTTGTTGTACCCATAAGTTCGCAAATAAATTTCCGTGTGTTTAGACTTAGTGGAGCCTATCCATTATTTTACTATCTATAATTTATAAGAATCTTGCTGGTGCGTCTGGTTATTCGTACCTACATGACGATTTTCAGTTATTTTGTTGTGGTCTAATTATTTGTTTAAATGGACAGCGTTATATATTTGTACGTTTTACGTGCTCGTTTTATCAATTTGTTGTTAAGGAAAGGACTTTAAGGGGGAAAAAAAGCTTGTGAGGTTCACATGAGGTGATGCACAAGTAAATTTCTAAATTATAATACATCTATGTAGACTGGTAAAATAAATTAATATTGTTGTGTAGTGTGTACATATAATTATGACCGTCCGGTGCACACATCAAATGTGCTCCAAAAGATCATGTTTTACTAACTACGCATGTAGCTAATATTTGTACGGCCGCCCGGAGCACTATGGATGTGTGCATTGCCAGGCATCAACCACAAATTAGATGGCAGACGCACCTGCCCAACTCCTTAATTAACAACTTTTTTTTTTTTTATAAATAATTAATAATTAATTGTTATTATTACTGACTTTATATGTAAATAACCTATTACAATTTATTATAAGAATCTTATAATTCTTTAGAAAAATTTTATGGGGGGTTCACGTGCTCCTGTGCACTATATCATGATCCACCACTGTCCTGATATTACCCGTTTAAAGAATTAGAACATTAAAATTTGGTTTAGGGACCGAGTATTCTGCTTGCATAAGGAGACGTAGCCACCAATATCTTAGGGCGCACCCAGAATAAAAAATGTATGTTGTTAACTTGTTTAATTTCTTTTAGGTAAGTATACCGCCAGAAAATAAGAAGACTAAAAAGAAAAATCGCCATTGGATATTTTTCTTTGGCAGTGAAAACTAGTAAGTTGTCGGGAAATTGTTTCTGTTTTATGTATTTTGAACTATCTACTTTCTACTCTTGTACCCAATGTTTAATTTGAAATATGTGTCAAGTAATTGACTGTTATTGATTTTTTTTTTTTTTTAGCGCATGGATTGAAATTTGCTATCTTCAACCCTACCTTCAAAACAAAGACAAATTTTTTAATCAAATCAAAACCCCACTTTACAAACGTTCTTGTAAGGCTATTGAACTCTACATTAAAAAAAATGAGGTGTACAATCGCACAGTAAAGTATCAAGATAATTAAGTTTACCTAAACATTAACTAATTTGCTATATTTATTTGTGCAGGCTAATACAAGCAATGGAAAATCAGTATCAGTATCCAACGCAAAAAAAAAAGATGTTAAACTGGTTCCCAATGTTGAGACAAATCAAAAAACATTACTAAAGAATAAAAAAGTAAGTATTTAGGGTTTTATTCAAAGACAATCTCTTACATAGGTACTTTTTAATTTTATCTTTGCACCAAAAACATGAATACTTCCTGTTTTATAAGTAAATACTATTGAAATCAAATTGGCATATTCAAAACATTAAAGTTTTAAAATTGTTGTATTAACATGTCTTAATGTAGAACTTCAATGACAGAGGTATTTTGATACTGGCATCAAAAGTATACAGTCTGTATGCGTAACATTTTTAATTCAATTAAGTAGTTGGAGTAATGGATTTTTAAATGCTATGACATATTTATTTGCTTACCTAATTTGCATTATGATAATGAAAAAATGTTCCTATGTTAGCAACAGCTCAGTGATATGCAGAAATTACCGCTATATTGCTTTGTTAAGCCTTTAGGTTAAATTTTTTTTTTTTTAACACTATTTGTTACAATATTGAACAATAAGTGCAAGTGTGAAAATAATTTTTGACGTGCGTGACAGATTAAAAAAACCTCTTTTTAGTTAGGTTAGCAAAAGAAAGCAACTTGCGCATCTATATGACATTGTTCCGTTGTCCCAAAGTCATAATTCCCATTCCAAGCAGCAACATATAAGGCTTAATTGGTCATGGGAAACAGTCTTAGAGGGATGGTTTAACATTGGTGGGAGCATGTAGTAGAGATGCATTTGATCACTGGGCATTTGGCGCTATTTGGTTGCTGCACTCCTCTCGCTTTATCGAGTATTTTATCAAATTTTTATGTCTGATTAGCATTTAATGTTTCAAGCTACTGTTTTTATTTACCTATTAGTTTTATTTTAAACTATTAAAAGTACAAATTACAATCTATAATGGAATTTTTAAACTAGTAATGTAAGCGTTACTCTGCGTATGAAATTAACAATGTTTTACATGTTTGAGTTACATTTAATAAAAGTTTCAAATTATGATCTAGATTTACAAATTTCAATGTGTTTGATAATTTGAAAATTTTCAATATCTCCCCAATTAAATTAAATTAATAGGTATACTTAGTGATGTAAATTTTCATGAAACATTTTATTTGTAAAAAATTTTAAAAAGCTGAAAATGTTAGAAAATTTCTTTTTACACTTTTAATTATATTATATGTCAATTCAAACAAAAAAAATACCTCAAATATACTGTTTGTCTAATCTTGGTCTAATAATTTGCAGGTATTTTAAATATTTTATTAATAATTTTCTAACATTTATTGATATTGTATTAGTTGGTTATTCTTATGTGACTACAATATTGTCCTAACTGTAGGTTTTGAATTTTGAATTAATTAATAATATTTATGTAAATATCAATGAATGATAAAACTGAAAAATTATAATTATAATTAGAAATTATAACAAGGTTAATATTCTTAAATATTTATTAACAATATTTGTTAAGAGTATTTGTTTTTTATTATGCAGACATTAAAGTAGGATTACAGGACTTAAAGTGAAAATATAACTTGACAAACAAACAAAATGAATTTTAATTTTTAACAAAAAAAAATATAACAAGGTTTCTTATATTCTTAAATTATATTAACAATCATATTCTTAAATTATATTAACAATTTTTGTTAACACTCTTTAACCCTCGGCCACCCGCGTTTGACTTCCAGACACTGGCACTCCGTGCGGACACCACGGAATTTGATCTAAATTTGTTTATAACTCTCTTACTAATGGTTTTACTACAAAAATTTTAATATCTCGTGAAGCACCATAAAAAAAATCTTTTGGAATGTTGAATATTAAATATTTATTATTTCAAATAAGCACTGAAAATTCTCAAAACAATTATGTAATGTAAATATTTGGTATTATATGTATAATGCCTGCTTTCAGAGACTCATATCTAAGTTAAAATAGCTTATAGTGAACTTGATGTCCACAAAGTTTGTAGTTTTTTCATTTTTTTTAGTATATTATCATCATAATTTTGAGAAATGTGAGTATAAAAAATGAATATTCATAGTTAAATGTAGTTTTTGATAAAACTACACTTCACAAACTTATGGTCAACTGAATAAACAATCAATAAATTCAGCGTATTGGTGATAAAATAGCCTGCTATTTTTAGATGTGATACATGTTTGTTATCGTGCAATGATACCATGTAATTTTAGGCGGTATCAATTTTAATGAATGTTACGGAGTTATTACGTGCACGGAGTGCCATCGTGCGGGTGCTTGAGGGTTAAAGTAGTTAAATCATTTTTAAAAGCAACTTTTTTAAAATATTTTAACAAAAAAAAAAAATTAAATCAAAGTCTTTTTTAATTAATGTTACATATAGAGATCATTTTAGTTTATAACTTTTTGTAGTTCTTCATTTCTGGAATATGACAAATGCCTTTAGAGTTGGGAACTTCAGGAGCTCTAATCCAACTGCATTACATTCTCAGACGGGTACCAAATTCCATCTTAACTTGTTGGCCATTTCCACCCAGAACCACTGATAACCATGGCATTGACTAATGCTGAAGTAGGGCTTGTGACATTAATGACACCTGGAAAAATTTAACTTTCATACTTAACTATTACAAAGTCACCAACTTTGTAAGTGTCTTCAAAATTTTGAATGCTATTTTCATCAGAATTTTTAAGACTAGTCAAAATATTTATATGAAAAAAATTCAAATGAAAATTTTCAAACTTGCATCTCTAGGTATACTTAATATACCACAACAAACCACAAAAAAATTAAATGAACAACAAAACTAAAACAAAAACATAGTATGAAAAAGGCACTTAACATTTTCAGAAATTGATGTTAATTTGTGAAAATAAATTATAATTTTTTTAAAAAAAATTTAAAATCTAGCACTTGATGTTGAAAAAAATTTAAGATTGTAAGCTTTACTCTCAGCTTTACCCTTTCACAGATATTGATTAGTTTAACATTATTAAGGACGTATTTAGGTAGGTATTAAAAGTATAATAATTTTTTGATTTAAATTGAAAATATGTTGTGTTACACTTGGAAACATTTAGTACAGTGTAGTTAGTCTAATGAATTTATAAGTAAAAGCTTGTAGTATGATATTTTGTGCTGCAAGAAACATTTTTGATGTTCAAATTAACATTTAACAAGTTTATTTTCCAATACACCACTGGATGTAGCTCATTGCCATGACTCACAGTGTGTGTCTAATATTAATCTTCTTTTCCTCTTTTAAATTTTCTGGGTGTATCTTTTTCATTTAGTTCACTGTTGTTAGTACATAATTTAGTTGAACTAATTTGCAGAATGACCTGCCAGCACCACATTTTAAATTGTATGTATCTTTTTTTTTTTTTACTATCCATTTTCTGATTTTAGAAGAACCCTACTCCATATATGCTCTTAAATAACGATTTTTACATTCATGCTTATTATTTTTGGCTATTCTTTTCGGTTCTTTTGCAGCTTTTGCTTGAGCAAATATTAATTTAATTTAATAACTGCTCATATTATCCAAAGTGATTTAACTGCCTAGATTATATTATTTTTAACCTTTACTTAGTTTTTTTTCAACTTGCATTTGAAGCTTGTAATTTTGGCAGATCGTTACCTTTATTTTTTACAAATTTATTTTGAGTTTTTTTTTTTTCAAAATATTGTATTATTGTATCTCCTTTATAGAATTTCTCAATATATATAATTTTTATCTTCAGTTTAATCATAACAGCACCAAATTAAAGCACCATTTATTTCTCTGATAACATAATTTCTTTTTGTAAATAATTATAATATTTATGAATTATAATTTGGAAGTAGAATGAATGGTGTTTCTAAATTTTATAAAAAAAATTTATGATTTTTGGTTTCAATGGTATTGGATTTAACTTTGGTAGTATTTTAATAATACAAAGTAGTAGGTACCGATTAAACAATTAAGTAAAATATATTTGTTATTTATGTGGATTATAAACCATTAAAGCTTGTGAGTTTGATTATCTATCTTGCGTGATCTAAACACCCATTCAATTTGTTGGCTATGACTTATTATTGTATTTTCCGATATTTATAGAATTGTATTAAATTAAGTTGAAATATAGCAGATGCCATTATTTGACTTGTATATATATTTGTAGAAAACGTATAAATAAGATAATTTTGTATTAATAAGCATACAACACTGGACCAGTTTTAAATAGTATAATTAATATTTTTAAATGAAATTATGCACCTATTCTTCTAACACAAGTAAAATTGACAAAGCTAGTACTTGACCATTATTATGTTTAGACTGATAAATACCAAGAAACCGCAACGCCATATAAAACTCGTGAATCTGTTAAAAGAAAGTCAACTACAAACAATAGTACTAAGATGGAACCAAAAAAACACAAACTTTCAAAAATTAGTACTGATATTCTTACAAAGAAAGATCATTCTTCTCTGCAAAAAAATAATACTCTTTTAGACAAACCTGAAGTAACATTACCGGTAATTATTAAAAGTTATGTTATGGTAAGATACCAAGGATGCTTAAGTAAATAATATGTACATTAACCAATTATTTTTATTTCTTACCTGGACGTTCCGTGTACATGTTATTTACAAAAGCTTTTGGTTATCTAGACATTGTGTAAAAGTTAATTAGTTATTTTATAAATTTTACTAAATATATTATTTAATAAAACTTCTAAATTGTTGTAGGAAAATGTTGAAACTGTTCCATTAGACAATATTGGAGAAGCAAGAAATACTATTATCGGAAAGATCTTGGCATCCAAATTGAGTTTTGGATTTATTGGTTTGGGTAAAATAGGAGGTGGAATTGTAATGAATCTATTAAACTCTGGACACAAAGTAAACATTTGGAACCGTACTCAGGATAAGGTAATAATTGTTTATATTTAAATATTTGTACAGTATTTCATAAGTTATAACTTTTATAGTATATACCGCATTTTTTTTTTGTGCTTGAAATTAATAATATAAATATATTAGATAATTGACTAGAGCCTAGATTTATGAATTTTTTATTATAAAACATAAAACTGTTATCAGGAGATTCACTGAAAACTCCAAACTTTGTTTTGTATAAAAATTTATCTAGGGTAAATATTTATCCTGTACAAGTAATAATGGAATGAAATTGTATTAACCTAATTATAAAGGTTGATTTATTACAATCAAAATTATTAAAAACTTTTTTATTAGTGTAAGACTGAACCATACAACTTAAGTAGAATCACTTCTAACGTACAAAGTTTGCTTTTTAACCATAATTTATAGATTCCCATTTAAATGCATGTAAAAGGGTAGTATTTTTGTTTCTGTAAACAAGGGGGTAATAGACTTTTTAAATTTTCATACATAATCCATTTTATAATAAGTAACTGAATTATAAAAATAGTTTTACAGGGTAGCGACTACACTTTGGGTGGGTCACTAGTTTAGAAGTTGTGGTTTAAACGCATTATTTAATTACTAAAAGCAATGATAAATCATTGCCTTTGAAAATACGATTCTGAGCAAGCTCAGTTGTCTAGTATACGTTGTGGTAAAAACAAATTTAACAATAAATACTCTTGTCAAATCTGTATCTTTCATATTTTCTATTGTATAATAGTTTCAGCTTAGTCCAATCTTTAATTTGAATGTTATGACAAAAAAATCTAAATTTATGTGAAAAAAACTTGTTTCCCATAATTATTTATTTCCTCCTAGTTCCATTACTCCCTTAAAAATGATCAAAGTAGTTTGAAAACTAAGCAGTTAACTCGTTAAACCCTATATAATGACATATAAATTTCAAGTCGAACAGAGCACTTTTGGGAATTTGACCGTTTTTGTTTTTTCTTCAGAATCTAAAAAATAATCAACGTTTCAATTAAAGTACCATCTCGGATCAATTATCTATCTTTTGAGGTATTGTACGTTGGAGTTTTCTTTCTACTAGCAAAAGTGATAACAAAAATAAAAAAAAAAACCTAATCCTAGTCCCTTGTTGTCTCCTTTTACTGACTTTTTCATAATGTGTTGTCATCCTAAACAAAGCTGTATGCAAAATTTCAGATTGATAGGTCAATGGAAAATGGTTAAATGTTAATAACAAAATTTGAAAATAAAAAAATACTTGGAAAAAAACGCAAAAAACTTTTTCCGGGAGTGGGATTCAAACCAGCGCGGCACCCAGTTGAGGAACAATATATATATAGTGTGATGCACCATTTTATCGACACTTTTCTTGTACATTCTTGAAAACTTTGCCATTAACATTTTTATTTTTTAAAATAATAAGAAAAATATCTCTAAAGTAGGTATAGTTAGTTAGATACCTATAAACATGCATACTAACTGGGTTAAAAACTTAAGTGTACTTGTGTATTATTGACATTTAAAACCAATACCTACTGTAAGATTGAAAACTGAAGATTATACAAATATTGAGAATATAGTATAATCTACACATCTTAATAGTAGTTTTTGATCATTGTATGTATGAAACATTTATACCTTTTTTACTTTAGTCAAAATACAATATATTATATCCTTTTGGGTAGATTTTTTTGTTAATATGTATTGGAATAGTCTGTTGAGTATATTCTATATCAGTATACTTATTTATAAAGAAATTATGCTTATATGAGTTCATTATTTACCGCCCTATTTAGTATTCACAAAGTTTTTAAGTATTATGCAGTTTTTATATTAAGTACACAACTTAATAGTAACATACTCAAACCATACCTATATCAAATCATAAACTTAAAGTTTCTATAGCAGTAGGCATATATTACATTTTGAAACTTCAACTTAGTAAAATTAAACACTATTAAAGTATGAAAATTGTCAACACTGAAACTTTGAAAGTTTCTGGATCATCAGCTACTATTTTGTAGTTTGGATGCTATCAGTAGATTCTTCATCTGATGTGGAATTTTCGTTTGATGAAGGTGCTTGATTTTTTAATGATTCGTTTTTTTTTTAACTGTCATACTATACTTGCTTTTAAATTGTTGCAACTTGTCATTGCTTGCTCTATCCCTTGGTTTTGCTAATAGCCAACAATGCCATTTAATAACAACTGAATCATTGTTTGACAATGTTATTTTTACAAACTGTGAATCTGCAAGAGTCTGATTTTTATAGTTGTTGCCACATGAATATTTGTTTTTTAATTAATCACTAAAGTCATTATGATTTATTTCATTTCCACTGTTCAATATCTTACTAATATTATTAACATCATCACAAATTGAAGTATAAGAGAATTCAACGCATTTAAATAGCCGCAGACAGTTAAAATTGTATGTAATGATTAATGACCTATAAATGCGTTGTATGCCAATCATATATAAATTCTTATAACTTTAAATGACGCATAAACATGTTACCGGTGTTGAATTTGCTAAAACCATTGTCAACAGATTCTTGAAATTGTTTCATCACAAAGAGAAAAATATGTTTTTGTTTTGATTGTAAATATTAAAATGTCAATATTATGTACCTAAATTAAAATTTAAAGATCTTATGAATATAACAGTTATATTCATAAGAGTTATTCATAATATTCTTAACAGTTACTGTTAATAAATATAAATAACTGTGCTAATTTCCAAAAATTAAAATTTGAAGGTTCTGTAAATAGTTCATTTTATTTTATTTGTATTATTTCACTTGTTTTTTCATTTTTGAATCATAAAACAAGTTGTTGTACAAATGTCAAACAATAATTAGACTTAAGTACCTACCTGCTAACTATTGGAAATATATTATATGACAGATTTCCCAGAAAATTAAAGTTTTAAATGTATTTTCAAACCATAAGTACAATAATTGAAACTTGTTATGATATATTTTGAGTAAAAAAAAATATTGGGAAAACATTTTTTTAGAAACTTTCACTGGAAAATAAATCTTAGGAAAATTGTTTACTGACCTTAGAACTAAGAAGTGATATATGTACTCACCTAAAGATCAGAACAAATCAATTATCCTAAAATGTGTTTACAGAAGAAAAACGGGGAGAAAAACCTAGTAAAATTAATACATTATTCTCTACGCATAGAATCTAAAATGAAAAATAATTATTGACATGCTTTATTGCAAGATAGATTTAGGTCTTCACACCCTTAATAAGTGCAAACCATGTGCTTTTAGTTTACAATCGTTCTTTAATTATGAAAGTGTTTTGACAATTAAATACAAGGCGAAAATAATGTACTTTCAAGTACTTCCAACATATTTCTAAAATGTACACCTACTTCCAAAATTGTTTTTCCCACTTCTAAAATGTTGTCCAAAATGATCATAAACAAGATTCTAAGTACTGTTGTAAAATATTGAAGTACAAAAAACGCTTAAGTACATTTGTCTTATCAGGAACATACCTACCTATCACGACAATAAACGTTAGTTGATCCTAAATTGATTCTATGTATATTTAGCATAAAACTGTTCTGTTGATAAACTAAAATGTTTGATAACTTTAAAACTATATAATGATTTCCATCAATTTCTCTTTGCATCATAATTTTTAAAACGTTGAAATAATGGTGTTTGAAAAAAAATTTTTTAAATTTGTTCAATGTAAAAACAATGATGATACTTACGCTCAAAATTAAAAAACATGAAAATTGTAAAAGCTTAACAGTTTTTTAGTGGTGGCTTCAATGTCAGGTGCATTGACTGCACCTGTAGAATTGCCTGACCTTAATATTGATATGTATCATACTGGAGTTTCATTTAAAAGCACTTAAATAACTACTAAAACTTTTTTTTTTTTACAGATTAATAAATTTATAGAAGCTGGAGCTTTTAATCAGCTTTCTCCATTTGATGTGGTTGCAAACTCAGACATAACCTTTTGTTGCGTTATTGATTCATCAGTGGCTAAAGAAGTATGCTTATTATCATTTTGTAAACATGTATGTTTTTATTAAATACATTATCGTTTTAGATAGTGTATGGTTTAGATGGTATTCGTGGAGTGCTTGAAGCGGTATCAAAGAATAAAGCATATGTACAAATGTGTGTTGATTCAGATACATCTTATGAAATTTCTAAGGTGAATTAGATTTTAAATTCTGAAGTATTTTGTAATTGTTTGAAATTTTATTAAAACATGCCAGTTAATTGTAATACTTTTCTTTTACTCTAGTACATTCTAAAGAAAGGTGGTCGATATATGGAAACAATGATTCAGGGAAGTAAATCTGAAGCAGAACAAGGAAATTTATTGTGTTTGTCAGCTGGAGATAAATCTATTTATGACCAGTGTCAATCTGTTTTTGGAGCTATTTCTAGATGTATATACTTTTTAGGTATACTAAAAATTTCAGTAATAATATATTATTGTGCAATCATTTTGTATTTGCTACATTGATGTGTTTTTTTTTTTTTTTTTTTTTTTAGGAGAAGAGATTGGAACAGCCTGTAAGTATAATATGTTTTTGCATACATTACAAGCCGTTTCAATTACTGCATTAGCTGAAATGTTGGCCGCGACCGAAAAATCTGGGCTATGTCAGAAAAAAATTTTGGATATACTTTCAAATACTAAGTCAAACTCTCCTTTATTCATGGAGGAAGGAAACGGTATCTAAGCAAATTTTTATTTTCTCTAAACTTAACTCTTGATTATTATTTTTTAATTTTGTTTATAGCTATGATAGAAAAACACTGCACTACAAACCATACTCAATTGTTCTTGCAAAAGGATGTGAATATGACTTTAAAGCTGTTAGGGGTAAAATCGTGTCCTGTTTCAGCAGCTGTAAAGAAAGTATTTAAAAGCAGCAATTGACTTGGTTTTAGTAACAACGATACAAGCTACGTGTATGTTGCTTAACTTTTTTTTTCACTTTCATAAATTTTCTTAGCAACAAATGCATTTTATTTAATAACTAATGGATACATAATTTATTTCTTTACACCACACCGGGCAATTTAATGAATTATGTTATATATTATAATGAAAATTATTCTTCAAATATAAGTAAATATTATATTAATTTTTCTCCCATATCTTGTATGGTTAAATCCTTATTCAAATAGTTAAAATAATAATGTGTATTCAGTAATAGTAATGATATTATTTTGAATTCAAATCATGTAATATTTTTACATATTTAATATAAAATAATAAAATAATGATTAACAAATGCTGTAAACTTGTTAAATTATTTACATTTGAGAAAGATTTGTATTGTACAATTTGAATTAATAAATTATGATCATTTAAAAACTAACTACTTGTATACTTGTTAATTTATAATTACTTAAAGTATATAATAACTTAAAACAAAATAGCTGTATTCCCCGCTCTTTATAAAATATTTTAACCAATTTCAAAAAAGAGGAGGTTCTATGTTTGCTCTGAGTATTTTTATGTATATATTCATCAATTGTGGACCAATTTTGATGATTCTTTTTTTGTTTGATAAGTCATACTTCAGAGGTTGTCCCATATAAATTTTATTGAAATTGTTTTAGTGCTTTTTGAGAAAGTTTTCTAAAACCACAACAATTTTTTAAGAAAAATTGTATTTTATCACTTAGTTGAGTCAGTGCTATCCTAAGATATACAATGAATAATGATGAAGATATCTGTGGTGCCGTCCAGCGTTTAGAAATATTAATAAAAAAAAGCTATTAAGGTTATATTTTGGAAATTGGGTTATATGGTAATCATAAGATTTGTGCGTAAAAAAAAAATGCAAACAAGTTTTAAATTAATTGAAACCCGTAACTACAAGATTAATATAACATTGTGTGACGCCTTATAGTAAAATAATTCTGTATTGATTCTTATTTTATAGGTTTTTGGATTTTTTTTCAAATTCTTGCTGGTGATATCAAATTTTTTTTTTAATTACATACTAAAACTTTAAATTATTAAAAATGTATACAAATATTTAAAGATAATACACTGCTGCAGTGAGGTTAAAACTAGCAAAGTGACTAACATATAATAGTGCCCCGAGAAACGTGGTACGTAGAAATACAATGGGGCTCCATAATCAATAATTTTTTATTTATTTTATACGTTTTTGTATTACGATTATCTACCATGAGTTATAACTTTTGACCAATAAATCATCACATCTATTTTCCCATACTCTTAAGATTTAAATTGGAGTTAAATGTTCGAAAAAACGATTGTACATATACCTAATTAAATTTTTTTCTTGGACACTTGGGCCAGTCACACCTATATACATATATACTATATAGAGTGATACTATCACTCAAGGTTAATTTTTTATAGAAAAAACCAATGACGTCCATAGCAACAATTTACGACAAACAGACGGATATAATATATTTAATATATGGTATACAATGGTAGGTATTTGTACCTGCCTAGCCCATGTAAAGAATGCAAACAAGTAATTTAAAACAGTAAGATAAAAATCTAACCATGTAGGTACTACCTATAGGTACCTACTGCCCACCTATATTTTCCCCGACTGTGTAAATGGCTCACAAGAGCATGTAGGACCGTTTTAAATCAAAACAGCTTTTAATGGAGTTTATAGATAGTGTTTTTACTACATCTAAGTAGGTTTCTAGAGTTTAAACATTTTTTAAACAAAATATTTCTATTTCACTGCACGGCTATATACGTCTATGTATATATATCATATGTCTGATATGGTATTATGTCTATTCTATTTTGCATTAGGTATATTTATGTATTTATTGAAAAAACTAAAAGGGGTTATAGACCCGATTACGTACGTTTAGAAATATAGGATTCGTACAGCGTATTGAAAAAACAAACAGTTAAGAATTAAATAGCAAACGTTATAGAGACGTATTTCACAAAAATGTTTAAGTCTGCCTCTATGCCCTACCGGATGGAAATTTGTAAAAGTTTTATATAATATAATCGTCGAAAATTTTTAGTTACAATTTTACATTGGTGTTAAATTGGAGAATTTTCCTTTGAAAAAATATGCATCAGCCCCGCCCAAAAATATCTAAACATATATAAATACCTATTCGTCCTAATCTAGTATATATATAATACATACTTATCCGTAAACAAATAACAATAAATTGAATATAGTAGATTTATCATATTATTATGTTAATATAAGAAACATTCATTTTAAAAGAGTATAAAATGGATGAACTGAACGGATCAATCCTCATAAGTTGAACATAAGTATTATAATAAATTATAAATAAATTAAATCTTATTTTCCGTTGCCCCAGGGGTTCACGATAAAAACAAAGACGATGAGTTCTAGCTTAATATATTACTAGAAGGCGTAGGTATGAACTTATTTTGAACATTTTATCCAATGCAGTTTTTAAGTTAATACCTATCGTTAGGCGACCAAATAATATACCTAGTGCCGTAATCTAAAAATTAAGCGCATGAAAGAATAATAAATTGAGATCTGTAAAAAGTCCCAATTTTTTTGTTATTTTTGGAGTAAAACTCAAAAAGTAAGCAAAATTTCAAAAAAAAAGTTTTAACCTAAGTATCACCGGAGTCCATATACGTATCAGTAGAAGAAAGAGAATTTAAAAATCTGAACATTCTTTCTACCCGAAAAGTTGCTGACAGCAAAAAAAAAAAAAATAAGCATATCTATCGCTAACGCTCACAATCTAAAATGTAAGTTATAATTAATTTATATTCATGTATAACGTTTCACAGTTATTGTATAACGCATATTCTACTGCTGTTGGCGGAATATTATTGGAAAAAAGTAGAAGTATAGGAAGTCAATATTGGCCCGTCCGGTGACTTGATACGATAACATTGTTTTTGTCGTCTGTTTAATTTCTGGCAAACAATACATTGAAAACAAAGTCTATTATAGTTTGTTAGGACTATTAAATACAATTGTGGTAACCGAATATGTATTGTTCTCTGTCTACAGTACGGTCCACGAAAACGTGCGGGTGACCGCTGCGCGCCTTGTGGCGATTTCTCTGAAAGCCAGTGTACCTCAACATATGATCCGTGCCGACTGCCGATGTTGCATTTTTTATATATATTTATTTGATTTTTTTATATTATTAATTATAAAATAACAGTTTTCAAATTTATGTGCAGTAATTTTTTTTTTTAATTAAGTACAATTGTATAAAAAAATCTTATAAAAAAAATATACGCATTCTACAATGTACATATATGTGTGTACACGATTAATTTCAATATTTAGCGGGAAATAGCTTATCAACCACCGACGCAAAATCGCCACGAGGACAGTGGACAGTACTTTAGGACCATGTGATAAATTTGTATGTTTACGCGTAATGACAAAAGTTGATAAACCTATTTATGTTCTGATTCATAAGTAGGTACAACCATAGATATATAAAACGTTGTTTTATATACCTATGGGTACACCACACCCAATCTAAAGTGCCCAATGACAATTTTTCTATTTGGTGTTAAAAAAAAATTGTAATATAGAGTGGCAAATTCCTAGCGCCAATCCTATTATTGAATGATTTATATCTAAATGGTTTTGCATTTAAACGTACGTACCTACTCATATTGCGTGTCATAAGCCAAACATTGATTGTAAATAGTCAAGTACTATAAATCAAAGGCTAAAAAAAACGTTTTGCTTTTTGACATTTTTTCGAGGGGTTTAGGTATCAGTTTTGGATGGGGGGGGCGGGGAATTAACAGCCGGCTACTACAATTTCCTGATTCCGAGGTACTATATTAGATTTTAAAGGCGTTTATAGAACCCTGGCTACAAGGACGTGCACACAGAATAATACGTGTTATCCATTTGTCCGTTTATTGTTGGTAATGGCACAGAACAACCAGAAGGCTCACTATTCTTGAGCACGGGTTTATAACGGGTTTAAACACGGGTTCTAATAATGGATAGATTTGCTGATTTTGGGATATCAGTGAAGCATGTATAGAGATAATAATTAATTGTACAACCACGTAATATCCTGTGGTACCATTTACAACTTATCGATACAATAAATATACATTATTTTTTATTGTACAATAATAAGCACATCAATTATCACGGAAAAATATAATGATAACATTAAAAAAAAAAAAGTAAGCACTGGGATCAGTCTGGGTCGCGTGGGTAGTACGGGGGAGCGACTACGCTTTGGATGGGTCAGTAATTTAGAAGTAGTGGTTTAAACGCGTTATTTAATTTCTGAAAGCAACGATAAATCATTGCCTTCGAAAATACGATTCTGAGCGAGCTCAGTTGTCTAGTATACTTCGCAGTAAAAACAAATTTAACGTGAAAAACTTTTATCAAATCTGTATCTTTCCTATTTTGGTATTATGTAAAAGTTTTAGCTTGGTCCGATCTTTATTTTGGATGTTATGATCAAACAATTTTAAATCGATGTGGAAAAAACACGTTTCCCGTAATTATTTGTTCCCCCCATAAGAAATACATGGTCACCCGGAATGACGAGTTTTACGACAAAATAACAACTTATAATCGGCTATAAACCAAAATTGCGTTAACCAATTTTCTAAATTTTTTTAATCACATTGTAAAACTATCTTGTTTAGATTGTATTAAAGTTTCGAGACTTAAACGTAAAAACTAGAGATTTTATGGAACAATAACTGCGTAAAATTCAATAATTCAAAAATTCAAAGTTCCGTTTCTCTCTTAAAAATGATCAAAATCGTCTGAAAACTAAGCAGTAAACTCGTTAAGCCCTTTTTAATGACACGTATAAATTTCAAGTCGAACGGAGCACTTTTCGGAATTTGACCGTTTTCGTTTTTTGGTCACAACTAAAAAAATAATCAAAATTTTAAAAAACGCTTCAATTAAAGTACTATCACGGATCCATTATCTTTTTATTTTAAGGTATCATGCGTTAAAATTGGTGCAGGTTTACTATAAGAACTTTTGATCGCAGAAAAAAAAAATATATCATTGTAAAACCAATACATTTTTCGCTGACGCTCAGAATCTAAAATGTGTACAATCAGTTTCAGAAGCAAAAGAGAATTGCTAACTGTTTACAAATCCTGGCTACACTGATAACCCAAACATTTTTCACTATTTTCTGAGTTTTCATCACAGATATAATATATACTATAACGGTTAGTATAATATATATCTGTGGTTCTCTGCGAGCCTTCTGGTTATTCTGTGGTAATGGTTCGTTCCCGCATGTATAGTGGCAACAATATCTAACGTTATCAAAAATTACATTTCATTTTTACGCGATACGAAGCAATGATTACGAAGCAGCACATGTAATAGCCACGGCTTTAGATATTAATATTATACGATTACACAACGGCCTATGTTAACTGACGGTGGAATCCGGACAAAAAAGTTCTCAGATTATATCAGTTTACTCACGTCATACTAGCGCCCCTATGGCAGATTATTAATTTTTATCCAAACTATAATATTATTATAACACTATTATAGCACAGATAAGATAAAAGTTTTATCTTATCTGTGATTATAGTTTTCTATATTACAATATAGATAGCGCTGCAGTGACGTGGTGTTTTTGGTGATAATGGGAAGAACCTACTGAGGATGTCTTAACATACGTCATCGTGTAACCATAATATCCAAATCCGTGGTAATAGCTGAGGTACGTCATCAGTAGTGATTCACCTGTGTGCCGCGCGGGTTGCAATTACAGGACGGACTACTGCCGAACGTGTTGACTGCTAAGTCGTTTCGCAAGGTACGTTCCCTATCTACAAATTGAATTTTGATTTCTTAAAATAATTAATTTGTAAGTGTGTATAATTGTAATGTGTTTAATTCTCTAAAAAATTAATATAATAAATTCACTATTTATAATTAATATACATGAAATAATGAAATTAGAGACAAATCTAACTTACATTACAAAATAAAACGGGTCTAAACATTTTGAAATCATTAATTAATATTTCATTACAAAGAATTTTTTAATTTACATACATATCTACAGCCCATTTTGTATTCTAGGAACACGTGTTCAAAAATTTTTAGTTCCAAAATTATTTTAAGAATTAAAAAACGTAAAAAATTGGAAAATCAAAAAAATAAAAATAATAGGTAGGCACATTATTTTTAAAAATTTTTAGTTTTTATGTTTCCTGTGTCATCTTTATAAATCCACATTCTTCAACACAAAAAATTTTAATAGACGACACAGTAAATAATGTTTGTCACACAAATAATTTGTATATTTACGGAAGTAGAAGTATATTTGCCCAACACGTATACAAGTCATAAAATAAACAAATAGAATACTTTTGAAAATCTTAAAATTTTAAAAAAAAAGTATGGGTTACTATCGGAATTGATAAATATTTTAATTTAATTTTAGAATATTCTTTCTTTTTTTTTTTGGAAAATAATTATAAATTAGGTAGGTACATCAAAAGAATATAATGTAAGTAATTCTTAACTTCAGTAACTATAGTTGGTATAACTATATTGATTGAGTACTATGTAAATACTTATATATTTACACTGTTGGCCACACATTGACCCCAATTTATTATCTTCTTTCTACTAGGTAACATTAATATATATTAAAAAAAAAAATCATTTAGTTTATTGTTTTAGCTTGGTAAGCCAAAACACAATGCCTGTTTTTTTAGTTCTGATGATTTTCTTTGATTTTGCATGTAGTGAATTAGTTTAAATTTTAATAGAATGAAAATCGTGTGTATTATATTTTTCATGTTTGGTTAAAAACGCACGTTAACATAACTTAACCACTGTTTTTTTTTTTTTTTTTACTGTGGATACTTGATAGTAAAATTCCAGGTGTTTGGCTCTTCCTGTCTTTGACCTGTATATACATTATACTGTATTATAATGTTTTTAATAAGTACAATACCCGTATTGTCAAGATATTTCTGTGCATTTTACATTTGATCCCACCATGCTAACATTACAGCCCCCTAAGAGTCAAAACAAAATTTAGTATTTGGAATGACCACGTATATACTTGTATTACGGCAGTGAAACGCTATTGTATGTAACAAAAACATTTTTTTTTCCACTTTATAAGAAATTCCGTATTGATATTGTACAGAAAAAAAAAAAAAAAAAAATATCCTACTAAGTATTTGATTGCCAATTGTAGTGGCCTAGGTCTTTTGATACTGTGTAATACAAAGAGTAGGGTAGTAAGTGCCTCACCCGGTTCCATTGATACCTATTACCTCAGCCTACCTATAGTTATGTGTATGTATAAAAAAGCGATAAGTATACAAATTTAAGAGAGTTATTTGGTACCCCAGTTATATATTTTATTAATGCATCTCATACAGTAATATTTATATACTATTGTAAATATATTTTAATTTTTATCTTATCAAGTATGAAACAAATAATAAATAATAACAATTTACAATTATAATGATTTTTTAAAAATTAAAAATATAAGCTCAAAACCATAGTTTTGGACCAAAGCCCGAAAAGTCAAATTTTTTAAAGGCGTTTAATGGGAGAAAGATCGATATAAATACACTATAAAAAATGTTGTAAACGTTTGTTCACTGCCTTTCAGACGCAGTCGGGCAAGGTGTAGCCAAACTGGTAGGTAGACATTATGTGATAACATGAGGTTTTGATATCCTTCAATATAAATAGGAGAGACCCGTTTTGCCCAAATTTGATTTTTTCCGTTTTGTCTGACCAATTTTTTGTCGATGTTTTGTCCAAATAAAAAAATGCATAGTTGCGAAAATAATCTGTACATCATGTTTACACAATATAATTTAATAAATATATAGTATAATATTTTAGTCAAAATAAGTTTTTTTTATTTAAAATTTACCATTTATTTAACATTTATTTGAAAGTTCATTCTCATAATTAATTGGTTTTTATATTTTATTGAATCTTAGTCGTAATACAATCTGTGATATTATAATATCTCATTTACGAAAAAGTCATTTAATATTAATTTGATATTTATAATGTACGCAGAAAGATTTATTTTAGATTCCGATTGTAGCGAAGAGTGTACCATTATGAAATAACGAGATGAGTCTTTTAATATAGAGTGCTCCGATCTTTATATTCAATACCGGTTTCTGGTAGCTCAACCTCGTCGCATGGTACTTTGAGGGGTCACTGATTTAAGTGTTAAAATTTAAAAATAGTTACAATAAAAAAACTAAGCAAAAAGTTAGGAAAAAACGTTAAAAATTTTATTGTATGTTATCAATTGTATTGATATTATTTATAGATAATTTATGTAATTACCTATACTTTTTTGCATTTATTATTTAGACAAGTTATTGTCATTGAAAATAATCATTGACTTATCAATCCAAAACAGTAATTCACCTAAATTGATTAAAATTAGTAAATATGTAAATTTAAAAGTAAACATAAATTTTTTTTGAAAATCACAGCCAACTTAATTTTCAAACGACAAAAAATGTGTTAGTTGAAACAGAAAAGATTGAATTTGGGCGAAACGGGTCGCACCCACACAATCTATTTTACACTTCATACTCATCTGCCATATATTCAAGTTTCAACAAAACAGGGGTAAGAAAATGAACCCGACAGCGGACAGGCCACTGTAAAAATTTTGTTTGGTTTTTAGATTCATATTTCTATTCTCCATTTTTTTTTAAAACTTCTAAAACATATTTTTACGTTTTCTATATTAGTCCAACTTCCAATAAGGAAGTCTGTCTATTATCAAAAATTCTTTGTATTCTATTTTTTTATTGTATATCTTACTTTTTTGTATCCTTATCATTGAAGAAAAAAAGTTCAAGGGTACCTTTTAAGTTATGGTTATTATTTGAATAAAAAATTGTAAATGTATAACGTATGATATAAAAAGAGGTTACTGAGTTTGTTATACCATTTAAAAAATAGTAAGTACTAATACTTACTATAAATAGTAAGTAGAACTCTGTGTCTCCTCCACAAGCATACTTTTGGAGACATCATTATTTCATTATAAAATGTTATATTTATATTATGAATTATATTTATGAAATGAAATAAAAATTAATTTATTATTATTATTACTTAAAACATGTTCAAAATTCTGTTTTATAATTTGTATTATTATTATTCGGTTTACACGGCAGGTCACACTATTAAAATCATTGCCTTCAAAAATAACAGTTCTGTAATCTGTAATATCTATTTCTATTGTTAAAAAAAAACCTAGTTATACTTACACAATATTTTACATTATTCGTATTTCGAATCACTGGAAAAACATTTCCAGAAAAAATATTCAAAAGTGCAATGGCTAATTGATTTTATCATCTTATGTATCCAACTAAATACCTAGTCAATAACAATTAAGTGTTGAGTTTGCGGTAGTATACACCTAATAATGTTAGTGATTTAATAATCATTATTAAACCAATATTTTTATTCACCTATGTAGCACAAAACATACTAAAATCTACACAATTAACATTACAGTTGAAATAATATTATTAATAGGTTAGGTACCTAAAAAAAAGATATTTTATAGATTAGCTCGTTTTACCAAAATTATAAACAAATATTGTAGGTGCTGTAGTTCATAAATATAAAGTTAAACTTAATTTCTACAATTTATAATAATTAATTTTTAAATAATAAAGTACAATTAAGTTAGTCAAGTATTTATAGCCAATATACAAAATATAACAAAATGAATTAGTTTCTGGTAAATTCCAGAATAAAAAAAATTAATATTACAGTCTTTATTACAATGAGAATCTACAATTGGATCTTTTTTCCAAATTTATTTTTTTGGACTTTTTTCCTCTTACCTCATATTTGTTTGTATATATATATATTTTTGTTTTTATTTTTTTGTGCAACAAATACGATGTTCTAAATAGAGAATTAATTTGGAATATCGCCAAAATCGCCAAAATCGTTTAAGTTATTTACTTATACAGAATCATGATATTAACTAACGTATTTCAGAAATTTAAAATAAGTATTAATTATAATATGGAGGATAATGAAGAAATGTGGCCACCAAGAGACCCATTGCCCACGTTAGAAGAAATGCGGAAACAAAGAATTGAACAGAATGAATATTTAAATAAATACGTCTTCCCATTTTGTGATAACGTGAACTCAAAGTTTTCAAATTTGACAAAAATCAGCGAGGGAGCTTATGGGTAAGTACAACAAATATGTTATCATGAAATCTTTTATCTTTATTATGGAATAAATAACACAATTAATTTAAACTTGACGTATATTATATTACTAAGTATAAAATCAATGTAATTATAAAATATGCACTATTTATACAAAATATGATCATTTACTGGCAAAAAAGTAAAAATATCAAAACCAATTGATTTTACAACACTGTCATAAAAAGTGAGCATATTATTGAATTTTAGCGTATTCTGAGCAATTCTGGGTACCTAGCAGGTTTGATGTTCATTATTTTCTCTTATATACTTTTTTGCAAGATTTTTTTGACTTTTGATTTATTTAATATTTACACCTATAAGTATAATTTAAATTGGTACACAAGTTCATAATTGATAAATTACAATAATTGTGATACAAAGCGAAATTAATTAACTTATAAATAAATCTCAACATAAAAATTTATCACTTTTTCTCTAATAGCTAATTTTAGGGACAAAAATCCTAAAAAAATGTTTAATTTATTCTTAAATTTATTTTTGTAGTTAAGTGTAAAGTTTTTTTATCAAAATTTTAAAAATTAGAATTTAAAATTAAAATCTTCAATAATTATTATTAATTATTCAACAATTAATTATTTATAATCATATATGGTACAAAACGTTTCAATAGCATCTGGAACTACTAAAAAATCTTTAATTCGACTTCAAAAAAATTATCAACGTTTTATTAGTTAATAAAATTTATGTGTATCTTACAATATTATCTGTACTGTATTCTGAAGAAGAGTATAATTTTAGGTGTAAATTTGTTTATTTCATAATTTTTACGTTTCACATTTTACAGTGAAGTGTTCAAAGCACAAGACAGAAGAAATCCTAATCGAATAGTTGCTTTGAAAAAAATTAAAAGCCTAAATCAACAAATAGGAGTAAGTAATTTAAACAGTTTTTAACAAATAGACTCACTAAAAAGTAAAATATAGTTGAGTCACAGTTGATACTGTAAGTCTTCACTCTTCACCTCACAATACAACCTATTTTAAACATTTTCTGACCAGCATTGTTTCATGTTAAAAAAATGTATGTAAATGAAAACTGACAATATTTTAAAGTGTTATTTCCATTTTTCATTCATTTAATCTTTTCCTTTTTAGTTGTTCTTTACATCACTAATTAATAATTTAAAATTATTATTGTGATATTTTAGAATGTTTTTAATTAGTTTACAGTTTTGTATTCATTATTTATGTATAATATAAAAATATAATTGTGTAACAACATGATTTGTTTTTTACAGTTTTCAATTTTAGCTCTTAGAGAAATCAAATTTTTACAAGTATTGAAACATAACAACATTGTATGTTTATTAGAGATCTGCGAACAGAAAAGTATTTATAATAATTTCTGTACCTATTTATGATACCTACCTATTTGATGTGTCTATTAATGTTTTGTTCTTTTAATTAATATTGTACACACATTTTTGTATAGATTACAGCACAAACCAAAATATTTCAAATATTTTTTTGGTGTTTGAATTTTGTGAACATGATCTAAGTGGTATATTAACAAAATCTAATGTAAAATTCCGTCTTAGTGACATTAAGCTGATGTTCAAACAAATACTCAATGGTATTTACTACTTGCATGGGAATAATGTGAGTATTTAACTGCTTCATAACGTAATTAAATTGAAAATTAGTCAGTAACAACTTAAAACCATGATATGTTTAATAAGATTTTACACCGTGACTTGAAATCAGAAAATGTGCTAATCACTCAAAGTGGAACATTGAAAATAGCTGATTTTGGTTTAGCACGAGCATTTAGCCAAAGGAAAGACGGAGTAGAAAATCGGTGAATCATTATAACTAAGGATCTTTGTCATTCTGGGTTTTATGATGCAAATAATATGGTCTCAGCAGTTTCATAAATTACTTGGCTATATGTATCAAATTTTCATTCTAAAAATGGTTCTGAACTCTCAATAATGTCTTTTATAATTTTACAAGATAATGTTTGTTACTTTTTCTTTAAAAAAAATTAATAGTAATTGAAATATTGAAAATATGATGTTTGATTGATTCAAAAATTGGCCCTAAAATTATAAAAACTTATTTATTTAAAAATCATCATGTGAAAACCTTGTTTAGGTTCTTGCCTAACTAATCAGTGTTGACTCAAAACCTACCAGAAAAATCACAATTATAGATACACAAAATAATTATGTTTTTAAAAATTAAATTTATTGACAAGATTCAATATTCACTTATGCTTTTAATATAATGATTTAGTGCACCCAAATATCTAATACATGTAGTTGCTTGATATCATGAACACAAGTTAAGACTATTTTCACAATAAAAATTGGAAAAATATAACCCTAGTTGTATCAAAAAATCCACGAGTGACAAAGACCCTTAAGAGTAATCTTTGGTTATTGAATACTTAAGCATACTATCAATAGAGCTTAATTTTCAAAAATTTTAGAAGAATACTACTTATAAACTAATTTTCTATGTTTAAGGACTATCATTGATGGTTTGCATAAGACTTAAGCAAATTCAATGGTGTATTACAAATAAATACACAAACTATGAGAGCAGATTTTTGATGAACAAAGATCTGTCAAATGTTCTAAAAATATTCTATTCAACCCATCATAAGTCCTTTTTTTTTTGCCGGTTTGCTTTTTGCTCTTCATTCTACCTCTTCTAAAAATGAATAGATCCTAACTACTATGGTCAATAACACGCAATTTCTCCAGCTTACAACTGTCATTAAATTTAAATAAAATTTCTGTGTCGATGTAGATATACAAATTGTGTGGTAACAATATGGTATCGTCCTCCTGAGTTGCTGCTTGGTGACACAAATTATGGATCAGCCGTGGACATGTGGAGTGTTGGCTGCATTATGGCTGAGTTTTGGACTCGAATACCGATTTTGTGTGGAACATCGGATCTAATGCAATTACAAGTGATATCCAATCTTTGTGGACCAATCACTCCTGACGTGTGGCCGAATGTGATAAATTTACCAATTTACAATGCAATTAACCTAATGCCTATAAGAAACACTCGACTAGTAGGTACCTATGTTTCTTAAGTGTATGTAAAACACTGATAATATTACCTACCACACACAACAGTGTTTGATTTGGTGGGGTACATGGGGGACAGAATCCCCTTATTTTAGATTCTGAGTGTGAGCAAAGAATGTATTGTTTTTACAATGATGTTTTTTTTTCTGTCAACAATTTTCTTATAGAAGAGATGCTCCAATTTTCAAAGTCAGCACGACAGTACCTCTAATGATAGGTATATGAATAACGTTTGAGCCACAAGGAACAACAGTCCTCAATAGTTAACGTTTACAACAATATTGTAATGTACTGTAGCTGTAACATTTACATACATAATTAACCAAAATACCAAGACTTCATAAAGCAAATAGACTTTTGATTTTATACTGTTCAGTATTCTGCAATAAAATTACAGAAATCTACTTTCACTGTTGAGGACCTGTCAAGTGTACTTTTCCTATACTTTTCCAGAACTTACCTTGCAAATGCTTATAAAATGTTTGAATGCAGATTTTGTTTTTTGTAACATATCATAATTTAAAGTCTTTAAAAATAAAATTAGTTTTAAATTTTTTGCAAAATATAGATCACAAATATTATTTTCAATTTTTCTCAACTATTTTGAACTATTTTAAAGACTGTAAAAATAAATTGTAACCATCAATTTTTGATTATTATTCTTTACAAATAGATTTCTATGTACATAGCTTGTATTAAATTTTGAATTTTCAAAACTTTTTTTGTAAGACTTAAGTTTTTATTTAACGATTGGAAAGTTGGAAAATTTTAAACTATTGGAAGTACTAAAAAAAGATCAAAATTAGTTGAAAATCTTTTAAAACTGTACAAAACTTGGATATCCGGGAGTATACAAAAAGATATTTAACGTTTTTGGTGAATTGACTTTTGGGCAAATAAATGTTTTGCTTAATTTTTTTTTTAAGAATGGATTATTCACAGAGGATGTGCTCCAACTTTTTAAAAATTCTACCAAAAAAATTTTATTTATTTTTCACTCATTTTCCCTCCCCCTCCTTACTATCATACAAAAATTAGCCAAAAATTGTTTCAGAAATATCTTTTCGCGAAAATATAAATTCTTTAAAATTTATTTTTGGCAAAGTATCTTTTTGACGAAACTGCTTTGTCGACATATTTTTAGGCGAAATGCATTATGTCAAAGTTACTTAGAATTAGGTATCTGGGAGTTTGGGCAAAAACAATTTTGGCAAACATAACTTGTTGGTAGTGTACTATACGTTTCATATAATATGTTCCATGTCATTTGGTTAAAATATATTGTGAGAGATATCTCATAAAAATAAATTTGTTACTCCGTGTACAGAATATGTTTTATATTTTAAGCTTTATAATGGACAGTTTGCAGCTTGTACCATTAATTATAATAAACCTTAGGTACTCAAACCTAATAAAACAACTTTTAACCTCCAATATATACTGTTCTTTTTCACATTTTCAGGTAAGAAAATGGTTTTTGAGGATAACAAAAAACCAGTTTGCTAGTGATCTTTTGGACAAACTGCTGACGTTAGACCCAGAGAAGCGGATTAATGCCAACGACGCTTTGGAACACAACTTTTTTTGGACATCACCTATGCCATCTAATTCTAGTGATCTGGCCATTATATTGTCAACATTAACGGCCAATAAATATGCAGCAAGTACAAGTCCAATATCACCAGCTGCACACAACCAAGATTGAGGGGTCCAAGTTGGACTTTAATTTCTAAGTGGGTTCTTTTGAAACGCACCAACCCAGAAATTTGTTTGTAAATAAACAAATTTAGTAATACTATAATAATATATTAATTGCAATTCTAACCAAATGTCAACAGTTATTTAAATTTTAGGTAAAATAATTAAATGTATGTACCTCTGTGTATAATAGTAAACATTAATGCACACTATCCAAATTGCTACTAAACTCCATTCTGATTGTCAATTAAAACTGGGTCCAACATGTTCATCAGTTAGAACCTATTCTTGTTAAATTTTATTATTGTAAATTATAGTCAAAATGCTATGTATTATTTTAGTAAATATAAGTTTAATGGGTAACAATAATTGTTTATTACTCATCGAGACAACTAAAGAAAGTTTACACAGTCATATAGATCATAGGTGGTTCAAAAAATGAACTTCAGATGCATCATACTTAATATAGCAAAGTTGTATATATATTTTACATAATTATGTATATGTTTAATATTATAAATAAATTTTAAAACATTTTCACTCTTGGATTTTTCATTTTATTAATTATAAATAAGTGTTTTAAAAGACAAATACTACCTATACACTGTACGTAATACTATGTATGTAAAAATTTACAAATTTGTTGACACTGTTACTTAGTTATTACATTTGTGTAGATACCTATAAGTACTGTAATTTGCATAAGTAATTAATAATTATAAAGATATAATAACCTTTTAATGTACTACCTGATTTAAAAAAAAAATTCTAAGTAGGTATACTTCTACACTTCATTAAAAAAAGCTGAATAAGTTCCTAGTAGGTATAAAATTTAATTTTAATTCCCTGTAAAATGTCAATAGTGTAAATTCATTAGTTATTAGTTCAAGTTAAATTGTATTTATTGATTTATTAAAACTTAATATAAAAAATTCACTGCCTTAATGGTCTTTAAGTAAATGTAATTATGATAAAAAGGTAATAAATAAAAATAATTAGTTTTAAAGTTTATTTATTTATGATTGTCTTATGTAATATGTTATAAACATTAAAATACAATTTCAGTTTGTAATTACACAACCTATAAGTATAAAATAAGTACTATGTATCTATATATAAATAGAAACCAAGTAAAATATACCTACATTAGTTTAAATCTACAAAATAATATTTATATTATTTTAAATAAAATATATTTGTTTAAAGTTTATAAATTATAAAATTTTAAACAAATAAATAATTGAATAAATAAACTTTAATTAAGTTGAAAATATAAAATTTAAAAAGTTAAATTTAGATGTACTACTTTTTGTAATGTACAATATTATTTAAATAGATACTTAAAAATTATTTGTATCATTCCATATTATGTAAGAATTGTATGCTTCATAGTAAATACATTTTTATTTTATATTTAATTTTTTTCAGGAAAAATGGAAAATTATGGTGTCCTAATAAATATACTGTAATTTGTAGTGCACATTTTATCAACCGTGTATTGAAAATTACAGATTGAAAACCACATTTAAGAACTATATCAGTTGTATTTTTATAATACTTAGTGCGCACTGCATAATCTTTTAAAGTTAGACTAAGTGAATATAGAACATTCAAAACAAAAAAGTCAAACAACTATTTTCTAATAAATATTTCATTAAATACAAGATAATTAATATAAATATAATAAATCAGTGATAATAATTAGGAATATTATGCATCATCTTCAACCAATTAACGAGATGATAGTCACGATCGTATGAACAAAAACTAAAAATAAATTTTATGCCGTAAGTAGGTGTACATAAATGTATATTATAACACAATTTATATTATTTAAAATTTGAAAGTCGAGTTTGTGTGTTTTATATTTTTAATAATAATGATTCAAAATAAAAAAATTATGAAAATCCATTAAGTTAAATATGATATTTTTAAAAATAAAATAAGCCTTGTATACGTTTTCCATAATATCATATTATTATTATTTTTATTCCAAGTGGCCATCTATTGTTTTCAAAAGTCATTTGTTTTTATGTTTTTTTATACAGCACGAACAAACATTTTAAGAAAATCCAACAAATATTTTAAAAACTAGGAGCTCCATGAAAAATTAACTTTATGACTGACATAGACGACACGTCATATAGATTCTTAAAAACCTACCACGAAAATGTTTGATTATACCTTCTTTGATGATTGAATACAGTTAATAAATACATTGAAAGTGTTTTTGCGCGGTTTGTTATGTACATGTTAATTTCATGTTATAAATTCAAAACTCAAAATGTTGTATTTTAGATAGTATAGGTAATCCAATATTGCTGTTGATTTTATAAAATCAATAATATTGCTGATATTTTTTGTTAAGTTTGTATTTTTTTTAAGCCTACTTTATAACCTTGTGTTGAGGTCATGTATACCTAACAATTATTATTGTATTTTATATTATATTCTGTGGTCGAGATAACTGTACACTCTTGTTACAATAAGTATAAAATTATTCTTCTTCTTTGCCTTACTCCCAACTATTTGGAGTCGGACACTCAATTGTCTTCTTGTCGTTCACATCCCCTACACCCACCAACAGCCCTCATATAATTCTCTTTTGTTTCCATACATCCCTCGTTTGGTTTTCCTTTAAAGATGATTTACATAGCCGTCCTTGCTGCTTCCGTGGTCCATTGGTTCATGTCCAATATGCATTAAAGATATTAAGCACATATTATAAACTATCTTAATTATTACAATCTTTAATCGTGGCAGCGTTATCTTTCTACTCACGAACCCACTTTTTCCTGGCCACTCTATGGCCATTCAACACTCTTTGCAGAAATTTTAGACTTTGCACATGAACTAGATTTAGAAGACATTAAAATAGTCTATAACCGTGGTATTGATTATTAATTTCAAGAGGTGCCTTCTCTCGATCTGCGCGTACTTCGACGGACTATAAGTGAGGCGTAAAATTGTTTTTCTTCCATGTGCATTATCAACTTGGTATCCCAAATGACGGGGCACAGAATATCGATAAATGGGGTAGTCGTGGGCTCCCGTAACCGCCGCAGAATTTTTATACACATTGAATAGTGATTAGGTATGGCTCCATCTATTTATATATTGTCTAAGATTGATAATGTCCTGTTTGCGTATCAAAATAATTATAAATACATTTTGTCGCGAATTTACGCGCAGCTGCTACACCAATATACCATAGACTAAAAAGTTTAGACGTTTTTCGAGCGGCTTCAAGAGAGCTCTCAATTTCTTCAATCTTTTCCAAACCTCTCGTGAGTTTTTATCGACTTTTTCGAACAACCTATCTAATTTGCATCGCGCGTCTTTGACAGACAGTGAATAGTTAAGGTAGTATGCGTAACTCGATTCTAAATAGTGTTGCAGATTAACGATTCGTCGCAGCCCACATTTATGAAGAAAACTCCGGTAATTATGACAACCAACAGTCATGTTCGGCAGCCGTCCGTCAACCGCTGCGGAACACAATCACGCAAACGCAGTACCATGTCTGCGATCTGCCAGTCGTTGAGTGCTTCGGATTGTTCGGACTCTGACAGCAATGACGGATTTTTGGGTAAGTTTGCAGAAACGCGTCCTGTTCGATTCGCAATACTCTTATAGGTAACTAATAAATGGATATCCCTTTAGGTGTACTGTATGGGGGGGGGGGGTCCTACGCATTTTTAAAGAAGAGAGAACTTTCACTCGTGCGTAATTTTTGAGGTGATGTTAAAAAGAATCAGCTAAATAATTGTAAATAGTAACTTTTGGTTTAACCACTGTATTGTATTTTAAATTTTAACCTGTTTTCAAACTGTTTCCACAAATTTCTGAAACATGTTATTTGTATTAAAAACATTTTTATTATTTTCAGTGTGATAACTGATTACTGACAAGGTTTGACCCCAATCACTGTATTGCATAAACACTGGGCCCCCAACTAGGTATGTATTGGTGGGTGTGCAAGCCAATATTAGGGAGCCCATGTACCAATAACAGGCCCTTAACCCACCCGCCGTTAGTCGCGTCATGGTCAAAACGACCGCACTTAAATATTATGATTTTTGCAGAATTTATTCTTCAACATATGTACTTAACACTTTTGTTCCTTTTTAAAAACTCATTCGCTATTATTACATATTGAAAACTATTCATTTGAACAATTATTTCCAGAAATAAATAATATTGAACAATGATATATTAAATTACGGTCTTATAGACCAGGGGTGTCCAACTTGCAAGGCCTCAAGGGCCAAAACTTAAACCTCTGATCTGGTTGCGGGCCATACACTAATTGACATTGTATAAGTATAAACCTTACGCGGGCCACAGTTAATAGCAGTTGGACAACCCTGTTATAGACCAACCCGCGACTAATCACGTTCTGAATATATTATTTAGAGAACATTTCAACATCTACATTTTATAAACTGCCTGCTTTATTTATAATTGAACGGTTACCTTTATCGTATGGGAATATTTTTATCTTTTATTATCCACCTATATTTTTCTTTTATATAATAAATTCATTTTTGTGTTCGACGTAATACCTGCCACACATATTTCTGTCGTTTGAATTCACTAAAACTGGTACGTACTGTTTCATGGATTATACATAGTTTTTATTACTTTCTGTCATATTCGAGTGTACAATTCATAGTTGTTTGGTTTTCATTGTGTTTATCATGGACGAATATAGTATAATTAGTGCTTTAGAAGAGGAGTTATTGTCAGATGCTGAATTTAGTAATAGTGAATCTGATGTTATTGAGGGAAGTGACCATAATACTGGTACAGAGGAGTCTGGGTTGTCTGTCTGGGCGACAGAAAAAAAAAAAAAATAGAAAAACAAAAACTCAATGTAAAAACTGTGAAAATTATATTTGCAAAGAGCATACAGTAACGTATTGTCGGCAATGTGACGAAAACATTCAAAATTCTTCCGACAACTCAGATTAATGTAAAAAATATAAAAAAATTAACCTGATCAACTTTTTTAGTAAATAATATTATTTTCTATTTTACTTCATAATTTTTTTTTGTTCAAACAAAATTAATTTTGTTTGAAAAAATACATTAAAAATATGTATTAAATATTTTTTAATTATAATTAAGTATTAATGAAATTAATAGATTGTAGAAAATAAGGTTGGTGTTGTATAAAATTATAGTGTGGTGAAAAAGATCGCAGAGCGACTAATAGCGTAAAATATGCTTGCGTGACTAACGTCGGGTTAAAAAAATACTAACCGCTTATTTTGTAAATAATATACTTCAAAATTAAAGTACATTACACTTCCTTTCTAGTCAGTAATAAATATATGGTCTAAAATGCTCGGAGTAACATCTGAATTCAGTTAGGAATAAAGTGGCCCTCTACTACTTTTTTTTTTCTTGGTTCATTTATGATGCATAATTACATAAACAGCAAAAACCATTAGCTGCTGTGACAATATTTATAATTCAGTAATTAACAAAACAATTGGTTGTATATACTTTGTATTAATCAAATCAGTACCATCTTTCCATATGAAATCGATATTATTATTTTGTTATACCAACCTGGTTATACTTTGGATTTTGCATTATTATAGTTATGGTTTTATTAAGTTTCTATTTGTTGATCAAATTATAATAATAGTACTGAATAAAACATTGTAATAAGTTAATTTATTAAGCACATACTACCTAGTATCTAGTATTATATATATAAGTCAAATAAATAATATTTTAATTTAATTAGATTAACAATATCAATAAACACATAAAACCTTAAATATAAAAATTAAATTGTATAAGATATGTGAGTTACACTTTTTAATTAATAAAATTTTTGTAAAGTTAATTAATCTACTTTAAAATTTATTTTTTCTAGCATTTTGGTTTGTGAATTTTGTAATTATGTGTGACCAATATCCAATTAATTAGTTTGGATTTTTTCAATATTTAAAACACTTCTATTTGTAAGACGTTCCTGAGTAGTTAATATTTGTAAATAATTTTTTATTAACTTGAGTCTTAAGAATGAGCATTATGCCAAAGCAACAGGTAAAGAAAAAAATTATACAGGTAGTAAGTACATTACTAAAAAAATTAAGATACATACAGCACCACTGGTAGTTGCGGCGCTGAGCAGACACGGTCTTAGATCAAGACTGAAGTAAGGAGAAAAGATAAAATTAGAAACAAATATGTAAGAGATAGTATTGGTGTTGCTTGAATAGTGGATAAGATGAGGGAAAATAGACTGAGATAAACCATCTAGTACGAGTGTAGCGGAAATGAGAATGTTTAGATGGATGAATGGAGTAACAAGAGAAGATAAAACAAAAAACGACTATGTATGGGGTAGTATTGGCGTTGCATTTATAGTGGATTAGATGAGGGAGAATAGGCTGAGATGGTTTGGACATGTGATGAGGAGAAAAGAAACAGAAGCAGTAAGAGCAGTTATGAAAATGAATATTGAAGGAAAAACAGGTAGAGGAAGACCAAAAATGAGATAGATGGAAACAATCAAAAATCATATGAGGGTTGTTAAGGTTTGTGTAGGAGAAGTGAATGATTGTAATAAATGGAGGGATAGGTAGTCGACCCCAAATAGTTTGGGAGAATGGCAAAGAAGAAAAAGAATAGTTGCTAGTTAAAATAATCTAAGAGAGCAATCTATGAATGCACAGACAATACAATGTAAAAATAACCCAGTTGCATAGGCCTGGTTATAATTTTGTTAAAACTAGAATTGTTTATTAATTAAATATGCAATAAATGATTTATCCATTTGAAAAATAAATTGGTAGAATCTAAAATAACCTCAAATTTATCACTAAATATTTTGGTTTTTATTTTTGGTGATTTGTAAAATTATTAGAAGTGAACACCTGAGTGGTGATACATTGGTGTGTTTGTGGTATCAAAATAACTTTACACCTTCCCAAAATTATACTTTAACATGGTAAAAAGTGCCCAAAAAATAATCATTTAAGATAAAATTATGTAAGTACTTAACATAAAAAAAAAAAATCTTGTTCCAATAATAATATGTATTTAATAATTTCACTGCTATAGTTGAAGGCACCTGTTATTTCCTAAGTTACTGGTTTAATAATTGTTTGATGTATTAGAAGGAAATGTGTATAAATTATAAAATTCAAGGATTTTAAGTTCTTATGTATTTCACCTACTCTAGTATTGTGAGAAAATTCCTAGTAATATGAATTGCTAAAGGAATTTGTGAAAAAAATAAATTAAAGATAATAAAATGTGTGTTTTACAATTTATAATCTTAGATTAAACCGTTTTTCATAATTTTTCAAAGATGCTCAACTTAACAATTTATTGGCATGCTCTTTTTGGCAATATCCGCAGATGTCTATTAGATTAAACGTTGTTTACAAGAAAGAAACATAGTTATAAAACTACAATACATTCTTGGCTAACTCTCAAAATCTATAATATCATAACCTATTATGTAGGTAGGTAGTAGGTACCAACTATTTAAATAAGAACATTTTACCTACTATGTTATTTTACTACCTACACATAGTCAATGATATATGCAATGAGTATAAATTAAAATATATAAATTAATAGACATTGTTGTAAAATAAATGAAGGGTATACCTTAATAATCTTTTTCTGGTTACTTGGAATTTACCTTCATTGCAGTAAGTTATGATATCTGTTCTTTTTTTATTTTCAGACTTCAATGAAGATGACTGCGAAAGGGAACTGGAACATTGTAAAAAACAATTACAGGAAATTACAAGCAACTTTGAGTTTTTAAAAGAAACGTTAGTAAAATTTAGTAACGATTTACTACCATTTAATGGTAGTCTGCTATTTTGTTAAACCCTATTATAATTAATTAAGTTAACTTAATTCCTTTATTTTTATTTTGAACACATCATGCTAATATAATGTTAATTGAGATTTGATGTGATATTAACATCCAATTTTTTTTTTTTTTTTTACTGTTGTGTAAAAGGAGTGCTCCATTCTTTACATGTTGATTGTAGTATTTTTTTGTTTTTTGTATTTTTGATAAAATATTTTATTTATGATAAAAATCTGATAAAAAAAGTTTTCAAAACTGCTGCAAATGGCTTTAAGTGTTCGTACATCATTAAAAAGGATTAAACTAAGTTGTGTATTTGTGTGATATTATAAGCAATTTTGATTGTTGCAATAACAAAATCATGGAGCTTTATAAATTAATAATTTGTAGATTTTCACAGTTATGGTTTTATTAAACCTAAAATTTAAAAAAGTCTTAATTCTTAAATACAATAAAATTAACATATTTAATTATTACAATATGTGGTTGAACAATTTTAAAAATAAGTTTATACAATATTATTTATTTTGTAGATGTTTTTAAATTATTTTTTTTGTTTTTGTCATTATGTATTTTTGCCATTAATCCAAAAATTGTTAGATTCTCTGATGCCATAATTTGTCATAATTTAATTTATTTATGTTTTTGTTGCTATTTACTTGATAATGATTGTAGAACAGTGTTATCTCACCAAATATATAAATAGACCTCACAAAATTTATAAAAATAATTATTTGTTTAAATATTTTAGAAGATTTTAGAAAATTTATTAATACTGGAAATTTTTAAGACAGAAACATCTAAATAGATCAGATAGAATAGAATAGGAGTATTTTACTCACTTAGCTCACACAGAATTGTAATTTCATTGAACTACAACCCACTCAATGTTGCAATCTGATTCAAAGCGAAGCAAAGTTGCAATTCCAACAAGCTACCCATCTAATCATTTGTTTTTGTTATCAGGTTGTTGCAAGAAAAGTTAAATGAAATCGACAAAAAGATAGATGCAATCAATTCTGGAAATGATAAAGAGTTTAATGACCTCTTTAAGCAACTTTATGATGAGGAAGCATCAGAATTACAGGTTGCTGCTGTGTTAAAGGATTTTAAATTTAAAAGTTTAGATACGACTTATAAAGCATTGGAACAAGCAATTGGAAACAATTATAAAGTACCTAATATTTAAATTAATTTTATATTTATGTATTCAAAATGCAATTGTATTTATTAGAAACTGATTTCCTCATTCCATATGTTTTAATCTTTGTTTTTTCAATATAATAAAATATAAGCTTTTTCTTCATAAAATTTATCTTCTTAATAATAATAATAAAAAAAAAAAAAAGTATTAAATATCATTAATAATTATGTTACTTTGATTTATGGATTTTTCTTTACTTAACTTTATAAATATAATTTGATACTTTCTTTTTACATTAAATAAACCACTTCAATAATTTTTATATCCCTGTTTATTTTACTACCATTTTCAATACAAACTAAATTATTTTTAATTTATTTATTTTGAGAAATAGTTAACTAAGTTAAATAGTAAACTATTTCTAGAGGTCGGTGCACTCCCACTTTTTTCTGTGCATTAGGTTATAATATGTAACTAACGAGAACATAAAGAACTGACAATATTGGTTAGAACAACGGATTAAAATAGTCCATCTTAATCCATGGTTAGAACGGTGGGTTCTCCGCTAGAACTTGTGTATACTATTACAAATTTTCTGACATACCTACTAATCTATTTTGTCATGAAATCAACAAGTTTCAATAAATTTATACCTACCTATTAATTATTGCAATCATTTATTTTATTTCAGAATGCTAGAGAGATTGTTTATGATACTATACAATCTCGTTTAGAAAAAGAAATTCAAGATTTAACGGATGAACGAAATAAAGCTGATTTAGATGTTAAACTCTTTCATGCTCAACAGTTACGTAAAAACGTTAAATTAAAGCCTAAGAAAGTTTCTGGACCATGTATTGTTTATATGCTAAAAGATGATGAAATACTTGAAGACTGCATCACAATCAACAATTTGCTAAATCCGCCTAAAACAGAAAATGCAAAACAAGAAGAGTAAAGAAGTATCTTGTACATGTTATTTGTTCAATTTTGTATAGTACTCTATAATTTAATCCCAATGTAATAAATTATTGATTGCTATTGCATTAGTTATTTTTGAATATTTCTATAAAAAATTTATAGCATACATTTAGTAATATTTTTATTTTTATTAATTTATATACAAAGATAAGTATTATTTTGGCGTCTGTGCCACACACGTTACATAAATATATACTAGTTGGGGAGGAAAGAAGAAGAAATAAAAATAAATTATTTGAAATTAAATTGAGTAGTTTAAAGGAAGTTAATGATTAAAGACACTGCTCTTTCTGTCATAAATTTTTAAAATTCATAATTAATTTTTAAAGTTTTGAACTGTAAGTATAGTGGTGGACTAAGAGATATCTGTCTAGACCAGAAAAATAGTTTATATTCTAGACCATTACTCTTAACATTAACAATTAATGTACATAATATGATTGTATATCCAATAATTTACTAAACATTTTGATTCAAGTATTGACATTAAACGCCACATACATTTATTTAGAAACTAGAACCCAAATTTTTGATTTTACAAGTTTTAGTTTACCATGGTTTATGGTTTTAGTTATTTTAAAGGATAATTAATTTTTTTAATCGGCTGAATTAAAATGAATCATTTGTAATTATGCTATCAGTAAGATAAAATATTTAACAAGTATACTGTAAGCTATCATGTCTATGAAAATTCAATTTATGATGTCATATATTATATAGTCATAACTCTCAAGAAATCTCATACAAGTAAACTGGCGTACTAGGTAAATTAGTTTAAATATTAAAGCTACCTGTTACCAATAAATAATGGAATGTATTATAAATTGATATTATAATTATATTGAGAATCATGATCAAGGTCAAAATTTAGTTATAAGCACAATGTATTATTTGAAATTTTTGAAAAATTTATCAGTATGTTTTTTTTTTTTACTTTCTGTTAACAACTTTAAGGATATAAAGAATAATCCGATTTTTGAAGTCAGTACTTCAAAGATAGGTCTATGAACTTTGATGGTACTTTGAGGGGTCTCTAATTTGAAAGTTTAAAATTAAAAAAGTTACAGTCTTTAAACTAAGGTTAAAATTCAGAGAAACATTAATTACGGCAAACGAATTTTTTACACATGAATTTAGTTTTTTGGCCATAACATCCAAAATAATGATTTGAACGTTATATTAAAATAGACATGATACAGTTATGTTAAATGTTTCAAGTGATTTCCCAAATGTTTGAACTAAATATAAAGAAATTTGACTTTCTTGAAAAATTATACAGCACGTATACTTGACAACTGAGCTCGCTCAGAATCGTGCTTATTAAGGCAATGATTTCTTATTACTTTCAGATATTAAATAATGCGTTTGAACCACAACTTCCACACCAGTGACCCACCCAAAGCGTAGTCGCTACAGTTTTTGTTTTTGAGTTAAATCTACCCTAATTATTTTCTCTCAATTTTAAGATAATCTGTTTGATGTTTATCAAATTTCATATTAATAAGAAACTAAGAAACATTTTTACATTAAATCAAAATATACAATCTGAAAATTTTTTTTAAAATTTGTTTAATTATTTTATTATTACATTCATTTCAATTACTACAAATAATTACGTTATTTTATAAATACAAAATTTTGATTATTTTTTCTCTTCATTTTTGTAAGAAATTACATTTTTAAAGTTATCATAATGACAACATTTGTTGTGATAAATTACACTTTAGTGCTTTTATACTGTTGATATTTTTGTTTAATAGAATACCTTTTTCTACCGAGCACTGACATGAGTGGGAAGTTTTAAATTTTTACATACGTCTATTTTATATGTATATTTGAGTTTTGAAAATGTCAAAATATCGGCCCATAAACCAGTGTTACTTTTCAGCGGCCCTCAGACACTTGCTCGGCAACTCAACGGCCCAGTCCGACTCGGGATATATTATTATGTTCTATAATCGTGGCGCCGGCAAGATTAGTCGATAATAATCTATTATTGATCAAATGTGAACATTAATCAATTGTCAAATCCACCAACCGACGCCGGTTATCAATTCTGTGCCGGTACACCGATTTAGGCGGGAAAATAGAATTCAAATCCAACTACAAAGTAAAAACAACGATAATAACACAGAATATAATAATTTTTTTATTACTCTGTGACATTGTTAAAGATAATCTTAAAGAAATCTTTTATCGTACTCTGTGAATTCAGCACGGTCAACGGCTAATTGTAAAAGAGCGCTATCTAGCCAGTGGCGGCGCTAGGCGTGGGCGAAGTGGGCCATTGCCCACGGCCTCGCACCTCAAAGGGCCTCGCGTTCCAAAGGGACTTATAATTAACCATAGAAAAATATGGCTAAAAAAGGGCCTCTTTAAGTCTACTTCGCCCACATATAAATTTTACCTCGCGCCGCCACTGTATCTAGCAGCATCTAAGCATCTACAATTTACGGTTTCGAATGAGGGGGAATCACTTATCACGCAGATTGCCTGTCCATGATACAATATAAATTGCTGTGAACGGCTGATTTACAACAAAAAGCGCGCATCGACGCATATAATAATTAATCACTGTGTCCGAGCACAGAACATAACAGAAATCACACTCAAACAAAAACGGAGGAAAGATGCCTGGTTACAGTCGTAGGTAGCGGGTTGGGGTCAGCAGAACCGCCGCCGTTGCCAAGCGGTGTGCGGGGTATGGGGCGGCCATTTCAATGTCGTAGAGCCCAACGTCGGGAGAACGATAGAGTTTCGTAGGCCCGCTCAAAGTAATAATAATAATAATAGAGAAGTAACGTTGATACTATTTTATATTATAAAATCAACGGTAGTAATAATCGACCGGCGGTGGCTCACCGCAGTGTTGTCACACGTATGTGGCCCACAATATCTTGATTTCAATCAAAAGTTTCGATTTGTGTTGAATAACATCTCTAGATATCCTTATCCGTTAATATTTATTGTAAATTTCTCAGAAATTGATTTCCCACCAACTGAATAAAATCCACGGTTTTCCTGCAGTTCAAAAACTATGAGAAACTTTGGGTTTTTAAAAATCCCGGGAAACAGGAAATTTCCCTGGACCTGGCAACACTTGGGCTGACGCGAAAAAGAACGCCCAGGTGTTTAACAGGTGGTAAACCGGCAAGTCGCGACGCCGCGTTTGCTCCTCCACCGTAGTTGTCGCCGTAGAATGTTGCGCGGCGGACGTGATCCGACTTATAGTTTCTTTACGCGTATTACGACGTGTACACGTCTTGACAACCACATTTGATAATTATAGTGGCCGTATTTTGCTGGGACGAATGAATCGTAAAGCTGTGGAATAAATCGACTGCAACAGCTCACGCGGCGTCTGCAGGTGCCCCGGGTTACTTGACACTCCGCACTCAATATCAGTCGACACACCACCTGTGGACGTCACCGACCGGACGCGCGCTCGTCACTTCCGGTCTTTCCACTCGGAGCCAGCCAGTCTCCGGTTCCGTTGGCGCAGCACGGATCGCTTCATTTCGACCGTGACAATGGACAAAGAGTTAGTGCACGTACCACACACGCGTCGTGTGCGCACACCGTGCGCCGCGGCGGCTACGGGTGAAAATCGGGAGTTTTCGAACATTTTATAGATACCGAGCGTTAGCGAAGAATGTATCGGTTTTACAATGATGTTTTTTTTTTTACTTGTTTTTCTGTGATCAAAAGTTCTTATAGTAGACCTGCGCAAATTTTAACGCGTGATACCTTAAAATAAAAAGATAATGGATCCGAGATGATACTTTTATTTGAAGCGTTTTTTGAAATTTTGATTATTTTCGAAGTTCTGCAGAAAACATAAAACGTCACAATTTTTCGAGTTGCTCCGATCGACTTATAATCGAATTAATATATATGTCATTTAGGGAGGGTCTTATGAGGGTTCCGCTGATATTTCGGTCGATTTCGATCATCTTTGAAGGAACTTTGAAATTGTCTTTTTTTTTAACGCCGCGTCTAGACACCCGAGCATCGTCGGTGTTTGATAAGATACACGACCTGGGTCGGTTTCAGACTTGGATAATGCATAGTACGTATCATTTAAGGTTTCAGATAAGGTACCCGACCGCCGTTATCAGCGTAATAGTTACCGACATCGCTTATTAATTACATATATCCCAACCGCATGCGGATTTCTATACGTCCTATCAGAGGTTGTGTACAGAAGTACTCTAATCGGCTTAAATTTGTCTATATAGGTTTGGACGCGATCCGAGCGCTTCTATACACAACTCTATAATAGCCAATAGGCACAGTTGGATTGGCCCGACTCGCTCGCTTGGTGGCGCCGTTGCTTTGCTCTGCTAACAGATAATATACCTATTGCATCCGAACCTATAGACACTTAAAACCTAGAAAAATTAGGCCAATCTGAGCACTTCTATGCACAACTCTAATAGGTATTTACAAATCAAGCGTTACTGATAACGTGCCCGACCACAGAATAGGTTAAATCACGTTCAGTGTTTCGCCACCTAAAGTAGCAAATATTGAATATTCGTTTTTAAGCCCGTTAACAAAAAACGAGAACCTATACAAAAGAGAAGGAATGATTTTATAAAGTGGTCATCGAGCGGTCGGGCACCTCATCTGAAACCGACTAGATCTTATCAAACACCGACTTAGGTCGGGTATATAGACACCGTTTTATTAACCTTTTTTCGTAATGCTCTTCGGTGAGATTCAACTCGAGTTTTGTTGTGATTGGGCGGGGGGCCATTTCCCCGAAAAACGAACTGCAACGAATTTCTGCCTATGCGGATTGCACGGGCTTTGGGCAGCTGTTTGTCACTACAAAAACCACCACATATCGGTCAAAATTTAAATATCTTAAAAGAAAAATCATCTCCAGCCTTGGCCTCAAACACATTTTCTTTTAATAATATTCAAAGTAGATATACCTGGTACCAAAGGAGAACGCACGGGCCGCCCGACAAAAATTGATTATGAATTATAGATGATTATAGGTAGTCTCTTGCCAAGCTTGTTTGACACGTGCTGTGAACAATGTTGGAAACAATTAAGGTATTTTACCAACCCATATTTTTTTTTCAAATTTTATTTTTTCTAAACGCTTATTTTTTGATATAAAAGTAAACCAACTTTAAAAAAATTTCCCGACACCTCTTTTTTCGCTATTTTCAAAAAATCAAAATGTTTTTCAACAAAATCAAACTTAATTCAAAAATTTGTTTTAATATCATAAAATTAACGGTGCGTGCCACCTCCTTGGATCTCTGCCCTAATAGCGCTTATAACATTAGCATACCACAAACTTCACAGTCTCCAAATATTACTATATTGGATGGGCTATTTGTATATTCATTATCATTAATTGAACTTAGGAAGAATAGGGGTTAGAACAGCTTGGTAGTATGTTACATATTTATAATTTAATTTGATTTTTAATGTATTATTTGGTGTAGGAAAAATGCTCAAGGTAGTCAGAATAAAACACAATTCAAAAAAACTTGTGTAACATCTTCCCAAGGATCTTACTCTTTTGACACATCTGGCACGAGAGTTACTGAAGTTACCAAAAATGAAAAATCAATACCAACAACAGAAAATCCCCATCAATCATCACACTCAGAAGCTACTGAAGAGGATAACAGTAAAGGAATTCCATCAACCTCTGACCTATCATTGACTATAAAAAACAACAACATGGGACGCAATGATAAGTATGAAATATTGTTGCCTTTGTTTAAGCATTTACATACTCCATCGGCGATAAATGAAAGTAAGAAAAACACTACCTATACTATTTAAATAAAATTACTTAAAAAATAAGAACATATTTTTTCATTTTAGTATTGAATAACTCTGATGTCTTCTTGAGTTATATGGATTTTGAAAAATTATCTAAAGAGATTGAGGACACATTAGTTTCATTAATTGCACAGTCAAATACCATACATACTCAACTTGATACAATTGAAAATCCTCCATGTGAATTAACAGCAGATAATCATATTATTATAACTGTAAGTAACTTTGTTCTAAAGAGTTTTAATTTTAATTATTTAGTGATAGCATACAGAGCTCTTAAAATATACCAGTTTGTGTGATTAAAAAATTCTTGAATACAGTTGTATACTATTCAGATTACTTTCTAAAGTATTGAGACAAACATTTTTCAAGTACCTTCTTATGATATTACTTAACATAGTATATAGGTATTAATGTATTCATAAAAATTGTTGTTGAGCGGTTTGTGCTTTGGAAGATTGGGAACATATTAATACATTTGGAAAATTCCTTTTAGTGTATTTGAACAATAAAACAAAATGAGTTTTGTTAAAATAATGTATATTTTATATTATATGCATAATTCTCTCTTATTTAAACATAATTTTAGAACAGTCCATGATTACTATGGATATAGTTAAACATGCGATTTTCTTAATGCTTTTCAAAATGTTAAAGACATTATATTTATATCATACTAGCATGATGAAATGATAAAATTTAAAAATATAAAAATTAAAATTGAATACAAATTCATTGTTTTTTCAGAATTTGTTTTTAAACATTTAAATATGTTTAAGGAATCGGGGACCGCAATTGAAATTTAGACTTTTCCCTTGCCAAACGTACAAATTGATCTAACAATATGATGAATTTTCTGAAAACTGCTTTGAATTTGCGTTGAAGTCTATTTAAAAACAATTTTTCAACAGTTTATTTTCAATCAAAAAATTAAAAAATGTTCAACTTTTTTTTTCAAATTTGGTTTATATAAATACAAGCTTGACAAAATAATTTTGTAGTGTGAAATAGTAAATGTGTACAAATGTAATTTTTTTTTCTTTGGAAAAACATAATTGTCTAATTCATTGTTGTCATTGTAGGGTTCTGCATTAATATAAAATGTGAAGCCATATCAAACCTGTAACCCCCCACCCAAAGGAGTGATATATTCTACAAACAATATCGCTATTTTTTTATACATACTGATACCTTTGACATGGATATGTCTTTAAACTCGGGTCAACATAAAAATTCAATAAATTAAAAACTGTTATAGTTATTGTTACTTTTGTTTGTAATATTGTATAAAATATGTAAAATGTATGTGTGTGTGTATTGTAGTACATTTACTGAAAAGTATAAACATTTTTGAAGTATTATTTTATTTTACAATTTAAATATAAATAAATAAAAAAGGTTTAATGTACAAAATTAAAATGTATAATTGAATTTATATAAATAATATATGATAAAGCCAGAAGTATTACCTATAAAATTTTAGTTTCACTAGTTTCAGAAATTAGCCATCTTCAGGTAACAATGAATTAAATTTTAATTTAATTAATTTTTTATTTGTAATGAATTAACAAATGAATTGTTACCTGAAGATAGCCAATGGCCAAAACTAGTTGTAACTATTACAATTTTATAATACTTCTGGCCTTATCATATTTTATTTATATAAATTCAATTATATATTTTTACTTTTATTTTTATTTATATACATAAATAATATATGGATATTATTTATGTATATTCAATTATATATTTTTATTTTGTTTAAATTTAAACAAAATCAAATCAAAGAAAAATATCTTAGTTTAAATGTTTATTACCCTCATTACACCTAAGTAACTTTTTGTTATACTATTTTGCAGAAACCAAGAGTTATTACAACTTTAATGGAGTATGATGTTAGTGACACTGAAACAGAAGTAAGAAAAGTGATCTAATATGTTAAATAATTTTAAACACAACTATCATTTATTTTAATTTATTTATTTTAGGTTCCATTACCAACAAAAAACACTGAATTTTGGTCATTTGTGAGAAATTATACTGATGATGTTCATACAAACGATATAAATGTAAGTTATTTAAAATTGACCAATAACTATCATAATTTTGTCTTATTTAAGTATTCTTTACTTTTTAGTGGTTAAATAATAAACTTAAATCATATTCTGATCAAAACTCATTCAATATACCACCTTTAGGAGTACATTATACAAACAATTTGTTAAAAAAAAAAACCAACAACACATCTACTGAATTATCTACTGATGTGGTTGAATTATTGAATGGAGTTAATAACTCAGTGTAAGTAAATGGTTAAATTTTCCTATTTAGAGTTAAAATACATTTATACTTGTTATTAGTTTATAGAACAAATTATCCTCTTATATTCATTTATCTAGGTACAGTAGTTTATTAAATGCTAGTTGAAATGTAATTATTCACTTAATCAATATGAAATCATAGTTTTATGAATAACCAGCTATAAAGTACATTGAATGATCCTAAATATTTTAATATGTGTTTACATATTTTATAGTTTATAAATTTAATAAATATGTATAATGTATATTTTGTAATGTTTAATAGTTTTCTATGTCTAGTAAGTTATTTCATTAAATTTAAAGAGAACTTTTCTATTATAGCTGCACCTTTATATGCTTTATTAAGGAAGGACTTATTTTTTATGTTCCTAAATACATGGAGTCCAATGTAATTAGATCAGTGCATGAAGACTACGGTCATATGAGAGTAAAAAACAAATGTGAGATAATTTTCAGGGCATTCTGGTTTCCAAGTTTAAAAGAGAAGGTTAACACATATTAAACTGTTTAAAGTGTATTGTATTTTCCCCAGTTTATGGCTAAAAAAAAGGGTGACAAAGAAAAGGTTTGCATTACCTAACTAAAATTTTAACACAAATTAATAACACCTTATGTATGTTTCAAAGTGTTAAGGTAATAAACAATTGATAGTTATTGCTTTTTTCGTTTCACTATTACATGGTTATTTTCATGTAATAAATTCAAACTAACAAATCATATTTTTTGTTAAATTTGTTTTTTTTACCAGGAGGAATAGATAACCAAGATTGCTCAGAATTACTTTTTAAAAGCAATTATTTATGATTGTGTTTAAATACCAAATAATAAGTTTGAACTTTAATTTTCGAAACATTGAAGAAGAAGTGTCACACTTTAAAGTGTAGTTGCTATAGCAAACAGTTTTACATCCGACATTCAGTCTACTCCCTTTTGATTTTAGATTCTGAGCGCAACAAAATTTTTATTTTTTTTCCTATGAACATGTTTTTGGGTAGAAGGAATGCACCGATTTTTAAAATCAGTAACTTTTTTGATAGATTTCTGAACTATTGTGATACTTTGGACCCAGTTTTTTTTTTAAAATTTTGCTTTTTGAGTAAAAACCAAAAAAAAAAAAAAATTGAGAATTTTACGCTTACTACGTTTTGTAGTCGCTATTCCGTTAACTACCCATGCAATCTAGAGTAATCCTTGCTTTTTTAAAAATTTTCAAATTGTATATACTTTTAATTTTTTCTTTTTAAAAATATAGTGCCTAAACCATTAACCAATTCTAAACTACTGAACTGGTTTATTTGATGTTTAATGTTATAAATAATTTATATTTTTGAACCATAATATGGTTATCATAATATGATATTATCATGTTTTGTATTTACCATGATATCTTCATAAATAAACAACTATTTAACGCACTTCAATACATAATTAAAGCAAAAATTGGTATTTGTCTAAATGGCAATGTTTTTATTTTTATCAAGGTGGATTAGATAGGTATACAGAAAAATTTTTCAGTATACACAAATAACCAATATTGATAACATGTTGCCATTACCGTTTAAACAAATAGCAATTTTGGATTCAATGATTGGTATAATGTTGAGTTATGGTCGGCCGTCTAGTTGTTTATATGTCTATTGATATCCTTTGCATTTTAAAATGATAGTTGTTTATTAGGATTTAATTGAAGTGTTATTTTATTATTTTAGCCACAGTACCGGAAGCACTTCTGCCCTTGAAAATGTTAGGTCGTGTCTTACAGAAAAAAACGAAGAACTATTGGAAGTTAATGGTAAATTATGTAAAAAAAAAAACACAAAATACTTTCAATTTAAAAGTCGATTTACACAAAAATGATTTACAAATCGCATGCTTTGCAATTTAATAAGAATAAGTAATATCATAATCAATTTGCCTGGTTATTGTCGTTATAATCCAATCAATTACGTTTTCTACCAAAGTAGTTGGTCACTAATGGAAACTAAGAAAATCATGATAATTTGACTATAGTTATGACTTAATATTAAAATTATATTGACAATCTACAATTTATAAATCAAATATTAATTGTTTAGAAACAACTTGAGATTGGGGAGGAGGGTTTTATTGAAATACAATTTTAAATAAGCTGTTTTAGTTGGGACATTAAATAATGTGAATATTTCCAAAAAATCTTCTTTGAAAAATCTAAAAAAAATCCTTATGATGTGTAATTGATTAAAGTTATAAATATCTTATTAAACACTTATTCAAGGTTACTTTATAGAACAAATTTTACTATGATTTTACAAATTAAACTTTAAAAAGTTCATAATTTGACAATTATTAATGAAAATATTTAATTTTAAAATTAATATTACGAGTTCAACATGCATTTTGGGTGTGTTCTTTAAAGATGATGTCATTTGTGTATTTAATTTGCAAAAATAACTTGGGCGTTTATATAAATAATTAAAAAATTGCACATTTTACCACATGGACCATTTGATGAAGTTATTTACATAAATAACTGGTAATATACGTAAATTTGTATTAGGATTGGATAACAACAGTATTGACTGTGATTTAAACAAAAATACCATGACTTTCACCACTGACCTCAACAACTCTATATCATAGATAGTCATACATTTTATATACTCTGTAAAAAAATAACTAGGCAAGTTAGCAAGATAAAACGCTGCACAGTAATTGTGCCTCAGATTAAGAAAAAACAATCTTCTTCTTCTTTGCCCTTCTTCCAACTATTTGGGGTTGGCCACCTTTGTCATTTCCCTCCACTTATTACAGTCATTCACATCTTCTACATTCACATTAACAACCCTCATATCTTTTTCAATTGTTTTCATCTATCTCATTTATGGTCTTCCTCTACCTCTTTTTCTTCCAACGTTCATTTTCGTAAGCGCTCTTATTGCTTCAGTTTCTTCTCTCCTCATCACATGTCCAAACCATCTCAGTCTATTTTCCCTCATCTTATCCACTATTGAAGCAACACCAATACTACTCCTTACATAGTCGTTTCTTATTTTATCTTCTCTTGTTACTCCACTCATCTATCTTAACATTTTCATTTCCGCTACACTATTCTATTTTCCTGTCAACTGCCCAACTCTCTTAACCTCATCACCACACTTCTGTAAAACTTGCCTTTTAGCCTTATTGGAATTCTTTTATCACATAAAACACCTAACATGTTTCTCCATTTCATCCAACCGCACTTAATCCTATGTTTCACATCTCTCATAAAGCCTTTGTCTCTTTGTACAAAGGATCTTAGATATTCTTTACATTTTCTATTTGATCACCATTTACTGCCATTATTCTTCTCGCATAGTTAAGCACCTGGTCTTTAAAAAAAGCAATATTTATCACAAATATTTAGTTCAGTGAAATTTTAATTATTTTTCCTTGGGACATGCACAAATCTGTCGAAAATTCAACTTTTTCATGTATACCTGTCTATTTTGTGATGAATTTTACAAATATTTTTAACATATTTTCAAGTTTTTATTTTTTTTTTAAGATTCTAAACCAAAAAAACAATTGCAAAAGTTGGCAGTGTCTAGTAATTTTGCACGTACTCTGCCTTCATCAGTAGATACCAATGTATTTTCTCAAACTGATGATGTAAGTATTTAACTTTTTTTTACAGTTTGAATCATCACTTAATAATTAATAAATTTATTATTGTTTATTTTAAAGTACATTTACTTTAATAAATTATTTATTATTATATTAATTATATTATACTGTAATTAATTATTCATTAATTAAAACATTTAATTATTGTTTTTGTTTTAGGACGATGATGAAATCCTAAATGAAATCGAAAAATGCAATAATTCGTTACGTGAAATACAGGAAACAAACAAAAAACAACTGGAGTATTTGTTGTATAAATCTGAAAAAAATTACTGTAGCAAGTTTTTTAAAGATAAACTTGAAATTATAAACGATAAGGTGAAATACTTTCTTATTATAAGTTTTGTGATAATAAACAACATTTTTCTGAATATGAACTTTGCTAAATTGTGGAGTTTGCGATTCTTTTTTCTATCAAAAGTACTCACAAACTTCATTTCCAATTTATGGTTTCTTTAATGTTGAATAAAATGAATAATATTTGAACAAAATCAGATTATTTCATTATTTAGATTAATTGTTGTGCTAATAAGAATTTAATGTATTTGAAACAAACTGCTGTTTTATGCTTTGATGTTGGCAAATAAGATGTGTTTTGTAATTTTAGTTTCTAAATCGTATTTTTTCATTGAATCAGTAAAAGCAAATTATTTTATAATTTTTTCACCATTTTCTATTACATCTAGTCCCACGAGCGCTTCGCCGCAGTAAAGCATTTGTCGCAAGGCACCCCCCAGCCTTATCATATTTTTTGATAAAATCATAATATGATATCAGAAGATGTGATTTTAAAATTATTATTTTGCAATTTGCAATAAGTGTATAATTTTAAATATAAATTTGATTTATTTATTTATTAATTTTTCACGAGCTAATTTTTTAACCGCATTTATTGTTTTATCCGATACGTTTACGCTTTTTTACTTCCAGATAAATATGTTTCAAGATTTTATGGTATGATTCCAAGTACATGTTTGTGTTAATACCAAGTCTCAAACAGTAGCAGTATGCCTAGACTTAACTCTGAAATATGATCCAAATAATGCAGTATCTGTATGTTCAGTAGACAAATGATCATTTAGATTTAGAATTGTATATAAATTTTCATTACAAGTTTCATATGGACATATTATTCTTGTCTGATTTGATCTTTTTAAACATTGATGAAATTGTTTTATGTGTCGAGATAAACATATTTCATTTGAGCAATTTACATCACAAAAATCACATCGAAAATTTTTGGATTTTGTCGATAAAGGTTCAATTTGATGAGTCTTTCATCAATGAGCATAGAGATTTATTTTAACTGTAAATATTTTTTCACAATGTGGACATTTAATGTTATTTCTCTCCATACTTAAATTTTAAAAAAGACAAAAAACACACTTTAATCTTAAATAAAAATAAAATAATAATTTTAAAATCACATCTTCTGATATCATTTTATGATTTTATCTAAAAATATGATAAGGTAGTCAAATGCTTTACTGCGGCGAAGCGCTTGTCTAGGCCCTAGGGATACAAACACAAAAATTCCCAAAATTTTATAGGTATACCTGCAATATAGTTTGATTAATATTGTAAACAATGTAGTGTTTGATTTTATTAATTCAATGAACCAATTTTACAATATATTGAATGAGTAGTTTAGAAATAATGAAAAAAATATCAAAATTTTATGAAAAAACTTAGCCACTTAAAATATTTTACATTTAATTTTACCAGATTTTAGTTTTTACTATATTTTTGCGATTTTAGAAATTCTTTTATATAATTCAATAGTTCACAAAAAAAAAAAAAAAAAAAAAAATCAAATTACGTACCCTAAGAATTTTGATCCTCTACCAAAAATTTGGTATCTATCTAAAATTTTGAAGCATTTGTATTGATCGTGTACTATTATTATTCATAATATTAATAATTGATCATAAAAATATAAAAACATTATTTATAGGAACTTAGTACTGAAATACTTACCAGGGCCATATTAATGAACTGGGAAGAAACACAAATGTGTTGCTCTTAATAATATTTATTCTTTAACTTGAGTCATAAAATTCAATATACTATACCAAATCCACTGTGAGGTTAGGTAAGGTTATAGTATAAGTTACTGGACTTTTAAGTTAGGCTAGATTAGTTCAAAACACACTGTAAGCACTTTCAGTATTTTTTAACTAATCTAACTAAACTTAACTTAACCACTCCGCCACTATAACCACTGACTACTACACTTGATTGGAAACGACAAAGCATGCAGTTGACAAGGGATCGGGACCGGAGACCATTTAGAGTTTGCAATAAGGGTATAAAGGCATGGGGATATTCTAGTGTTGCTTGACACCAGATTGGCCATCCAGATTGGCTATAGATCGCGTAAGATTAGCGCATGTACCCCATACTTCTACACCTCTCTCTCACAAACCTCATTTGGCCCAGAAAAAAAAAATCTAGTTTCCAGTGAAGTATATCCAATAACTATATTAGTCATCACCTAATCAAACCTAATCTCACGGTAGACTCAGTTTATCACACATACCCTAGTTTTAGTATAATTTACAGTGTCTGACCACAACCGAATTGTCCAAACATTATATTACAACACCCACTTTGATCATAACATGTATACTTAGACTTGTATACTTATACCATAACATTTATACTTAACATGTACTTACTTGTGTATTCTTAGATAAGAAAGTACAAGAGAAAGAAAAACAGATTCTGGACAGAAGAACAAGAAACGACGCAAATTTCTAAAGAAGATGATGAAATTAAATTTTTAATTCAACAGCGTTATATTTGTCTTGCACAACAAGAAACAGTTGCAATGTGTAATGTGAACATTAAACTTGTTGATGAAAAACGTACTGGTCAAGTTACTATCGATGAACAACATAGCAATACCATATTAAGTGATGTAAAAGCAGATCTACTTAATGAAGTTATTGTTATGACACCTTCCAATTGCAAAAAAAATGATTGTGCAATTCAAACTAAAAAAAAAGGTAAACTTAATTTTAAAATGCCTGTAACATGTACAAGTTTGAAAAAAAAGTCCAATCTTCAAAAAACTAGAAATATTCAAAATGTATCAAAAAGATATTTAAAAACAAATTTGAGTACCAGGCAAAGATGTGTAAGATTGCTAAAACAAAGACATTTTTTAAAAGATAAACAAAAATCTAATTCTCAAATAACTAAAGAACATAAACTTGTACAGGCCCCCATAATAGTTTCTAATATCACATCAAACCAAAATGATTCAAATGAGATGCAAATAACTGGGAAAACAATAATTATGGATTCCAATGAAAGTGCTATTAAAAAAAGAAACCTGTGTACCAGTGAACCGATAAAGTTGATAAAATCAAAAAATTCATTATTTACAGGACCTAGATCTAATATAGGATCAAATCAAAACAATACTGTCACTGCCACTGCAATTAGTGTAAGTGATGTTAACGAACCAAGGTTCTGTGATAAAAAAGTTGAAGAACTATCAAGCGTAAATAAATGTACTTCAGATGCTTGCTGTCATTCTGAAATAAATTGTCAAAAAATGAACGAGGCACTATTAAAATTTAATTTTAACAGCACTTATTCTTCGCCCGAATTTTTTGTTCAGTATTTTGATTTTGATGCTAAGAAAATGTTAAATCATAGTTCAAAAACCGATATTTGTCCAGAAGTTGTTAAATCTACTGATGAATGTTCACAAACACTTGGGGATGAACTACAAAAAAATGTAAAACCCATCGTAAAGGTTCGTAAGAAAGAAGGAGAGTGTAGCAGTCCGCTAAAATAATTTATCAAGAGTTGCAGTGAAAAGCGTCAGAGCGTACCAAAAAAAAGTAACTAAACATATTCCTAAAACTGAATAGCATCAAACGTGTGTAACAAAATAGTTTACCATCACACAATGCAACAACTATGTTTGAGAGTTGAGACATAATTGTATGAGTTGTGACTAACCATCATTTGCAATTATTTTGGATTTGATTATTTGTGTAAAGTTATAAATATTTTAAAATTAAATTTTGTATTACTTTTCATTAAAAATAAAAATTCTTTGTACTCCTATTCATTGTAAGTAGGGAACTATTTATAAGATTAACGTAACATATTTTTATACATTAGTATTTTAATTTATATTAGTTTAAAATTGATTTAAGTAGTTAGTAAAATTTATTTTTTATATAATTAGTTAAATCTTTTTAATTGTACTGACGAAATATTAATGTATTAAAATAATTACTATAAGCAACAGATTTAAATTTTATTTGTGCAATTTGTTTCTTACATCCTAGACTAAGAACTCCTAATAGAAGTCCTATTGTGTGTTTAATTTTTGTCAAGTATTTTATACACGTGTCAATTTAATCAAATAATGGTAAAACCTCTCAAGAAAGTATGAAAATTAAGTTCAAACGATTGCCTCCAGTTTGAAGTGAGTTACGCTGTACTTCTTTAGGTTGGTTATTAGTGAAATGCAATGTGCCAATTTTAAATCACAAAATAATGACTAACAATTAATATTAACTGTAAGTGCTTAAAAATCGATTCTGAGCTTAGTATTGGCAATGATAAGCATATGAATGCAATGAATTATTTAGGAATGTCCAATGGGTGGTGATTTTGTGAGGGTTCAGTGAATGAGGATTCTCTAAAATGTACATAATATATTTGTAGAAGAAAAATATTTTGCTTTCCCCCCCAAAAAAAACCCTACAACGTGTGTATGAATTGTTTATAATAAACCATATGCAACATTTGCATCAAATTTGGGCTGTAAACTAAATTAAAATGACTTATTTTTATTACTTTACTATTTCAACATATAAAATTCTATAATAATATAATATAAAATTAATTAATATAATTCAACCTAAATCAATGCTATTAAATAATTTTTACTTGCTACTAACGATATTGAATTGTAAGATTTTTGGTAAAAATAACTTTAAAGAACATAAGTTTTTGATATTTTAGATTCTAAGTGTAGTTAAGAATGTATTGAATTTGCTAAAATGTATTTCTTCTACTCATTTTTTATTATGATAAAAATGTTTTAATTTTTGCAAAAAAAATTTCAGAAAATTAATATTTTAGAATTTGGTTTTTTACTTAAGTCACTTAAGATTTTATAATGAAAGTATAGTCTCAGCAGTTCCTTAAATTACTAAAGTTATAGGCTTATCAAATTTTAATTCTGAAAATGGTTCTGAACTCGTGATAATATCTATTATGTTTTTATACGACATAATTTTTGTAAATATGGACTTGTATATTTTTAAAGGAATAAATCTTTAGACTCTAAACCTACCAGTAAACCACATTCATGGAAACACAAAATAATGTTTTAAAAAATTAAATTTATTGGCAAGATTCAAAATCCATTTTTTCTATTAAAATAATGATTAGGTTCTCTCAAAAGTCTAATACACGTTGTTTTGATATTATCACAAATTTGAATTCATTTTCAGAATAAAAATTGTTCGAACTACTTGTAACATACAAATAAATGTATACATAGTACTTATACTATACATGTATTGCTAATATTTTTATCACATCCCAAAACATTTCTTATGTCTGAATATGCAGCTATTTACGGAGAGATGTGTAACATAGGATTAAAAGCGGTTGGATGAAATGGAGTAAAGCGTCAGGTGTTTCATAGAATAAATGGATTCCAATAGGCTATAAGGCTAAAAGTTAAGTTTTACTAGGGTGTAGTGAGGTTCGGAGTGTTGGGCGGTTGACAGGAAAATAGAACAGAGTACGAGTGTTGCGGAAATGAGAATGTTTAGATGGATGAGTGGAGTAACAAGAGAAGATAAAACAAAAAACGACTATGTATGGGGTAGTATTGGCGTTGCATCTATAGTGGATTAGATGAGGGAGAATAGGCTGAGATGGTTTGGACATGTGATGAGGAGAGAAGAAACTGAAGCAGTAAGAGCGGTTACGAAAATGAACGTTGGAGGAAAAAGAGGTAGAGGAAGACCAAAGAAGAGATGGATGGAAACAATCGAAAAAGATATGAGGATTGTTATTGTGTGTGTAGAGGATGTGAATGATCGTAATAAGTGGAAGGATAGGACGAGGGTGGCCAACCACAAATAGTTGGGTGAAAGGCATAGAAGAAGACTGAAAACATCTAGTATAATAATAACTTATGTAAGAATTTATATATTAATTAATACATAGGTACGGTATGTATAAGTATATCTATAAATCTATAATAAAGAATGTATATATTATGTATATATGTACATAAATATTAAAGTTCGCATTGGACTTCGATTATTCTAATTCTATTTTTTAAATTTATAATAATAGTTAATGACGGGACTTCCAGACAATTTTTTGAATATTTGCTGATCATGACACCTAGACGGCAAAACCTCCCCGTTAAAAAGTTTATATATATACAGCGTGTCTTACCGTGTTCGTCGCCGTGAAAATCTATTTATCTATTAAATACTTTCAAAAAACTGTTTTCGGAAAATTAAAAAATTTTTTTTTTTGAATTTTCAGTAATTTGTAAATTCTAAATAGTCATTTTACCCGGTTGATTTTTATACCCAAAACTTTCATATTATACAGACTCAATTCAATGAGTTATTTATTTTATAAAAAAGTTATATTGCCGATTATAGTATAGCGTGGCGGAGGTGGGTATGTAACAATGGTTGAACCAATTTCATTATCCTGATAAAGATAAAATAATTTCAATATTTTAAGAAAATACAATAGTTACATGTACCTATTTCACTACTAGATTTAATTTAATGAGTATAAGTATTGAAATCAAAACAAATTTTCATAGATTTAAAACGGCTTGTGTTTAAAAAATTGTGTAAGAATTTAAAAACCGGTAACATTTAGGTGGTACCTATATGATTCACAGGAGTATGCAATTTGATCAACAATACATATTCTAAAAATATACGGATTCAATAATGTTTACGTATAACTATAAAGTATCGTAAGTATAAAAAAAAATGTTATTTACCTATCATTGCAGGATTGTCACTTTAAAAAAAAATTCGGGACAGCTAATGCATATTATGTTTCTTTAGGGTCCTCGTGATTATCATAGGTTTTACGAGCAAGAAACACAACCAAATTTCAAATTGAAACCAGGGAGTCTTGTATGTATGCTCCGATAATAATTCTAAATTACAGTTATGGATTACCTATTCATAACGTGTACTGAATAATGCCCGGAGCACATTTTCGTTTATTTTGTCTGCTGGCCGAAAAAAAGTGTTGGAAAAATACAAGTTTTGATATTTTTTGTCTAGAATAAAAATTATGTACATTACTGGTTTATGAAACATAAATGCTTCGGTCGCCACCTTGTGTATGTTGTCAGGATACATGAAAACGATTTTGAGAATTTTAGAATTAAAAACACTCGCAACTAAACTGTCTGCAGGAAAAAAAAATTCAGATTACAAATTTGTTTGTATGTGTGCAAATGCGTTATTACAATAATATTAATTATATAATAATGAGCTGTGGTGACGTTTTTGGTGTCCACCGACATCAGATAACACAAAAAAAGCAATTATTCTTAAATGTTCGTAAAAAAAAAAGAAAAAAAAGGACGTATTAGTATGTAGAAGTATTTGCCTATAGCTAACCCCTTGATTCCCTATTTGCTATTTTACAGCGTTGTACTCTTTAAATGTTGATCAGGAAAAAATAAATGTACTAGCAAAATAATTATTATTATCTACGTTCATCGCTCCGCTTTGAATCTATAAAACTATTCGAGAAACATTTATCTTTTTTTCTTTTATTAGGATTCAATTTACAGACGGTTTGAGCAATTTTTTTTTTGATAAATTCTATCCAGCTTTTTCGAGTCTGAATGACGTGCAGTACCTACCTTCTGAAAAACTCTGAGATAGTATATAGGGGAGAGTGACCTATATTGGAGCACCTCGGACATTTTTTATTTTCTTGGCGAAATATTGAAAAAAAAAAAAAATTTAGTTGTGTTAAAATGTTTCTTAAGATTATAAACTACAAATTGGTTCATTTTTGAAATGTTGAATTTCATCAAACATTATTTTTCATTAAAAAAAATTTACCGACTGCTCCAATATAGGCAACCGGTTGCTTATATTGGACCAATGATTTCTACGCTTGTTTTACATTAAATTTTAAAATGCAATTTTAGGTGAAACAAAAAAGCTTATACGACACATACGAACTATCAACTAAATAACTATTCAATATGTTTATAGCATTAAGTTGTCACCATTTTTTTTTTTTTGCATTTAAAATGTATATAGGCTAATAGGTGGTCCAATATGTAATCCCTGATAGTATGACGTCAACAAAAAATTGTGAATATGATCATAAAGAGTATACGTCGAATTCCGGTCAATGTCGTTCATTATAATTTATAGTTATTAAAATATAAATAACTGTAAATAAAATGTGTTTGCTTCACTAAACGGCCAAATTGCAGTAAAATGTGCTATTTTATGTATAAACTCACAAGCGTGTTGTGATTCGTGGCATATCGTTGTAAAAATGATTTTAAATCTATATGATATAAATTTAAATTCAAATATTAAACTACGTCGTTAGTATCTATATAGTAATCTCAAATATCCACCCCCAGAAGGCGGTTTGGTATTACACTTACACTTACTTACAGTGGCTCGTATGATACCTAAAAATCAAATTAACTAAATTAAGTTAGCAGCCGAATCGTAATTCAACAGAAAATCGCAATAAAAAAGTTAATTTTTAGCAGGAATATTTCTAGTAGACGCATCAACGGACATCTGCGATGTTGTCGTTGTTAACTCTGGTTGAATAAGTAAAATAGAATTCAGTCAGATTATTTAGAACAAAATCAAATCAAATGTAATTAAACAGTAAAAAAACATAAAGTAACGTTTTAAACTACGATTCGTTTAAAAATTATTTCTTGTACGGTTTATCTTTGATGTAATATTATACAGGTAAAAATGTGTGTGTTCTAGGAGGACATTATATTTCAGCAATGCGTACTGACAGTAGTCTTATTTTAATGGTAATCTAACTATCTACAGTATAACATTATTATGATGTTGCCACTACGTGCTTGGATAAAATTTTTGCTATCGAAATTGATAATGTTATATAAGCCGAGCGGAGTAAAATTTTTAGTTAGTTTACGGCAGAACTTCTATTCAAATCAAACGCATATTATGGCTGGCGCAAAGATTCTCGCGGCTGCAGTTATTGCAGCGTTGACGGTCAAGGTAAATAATTAAATACATATACTAATTTTTAAACTGAACGGTTTACAAATAATTGATGGTGGGTTGGGACAAAAATGTTTATAGAATGATTCATTAAAAAAAAAAAAAAAAAAATTGATTATTTTATATTTAATTTTTTTTGGAATTTATTGTAATTTTTTTTTTAGCACCTCCTTACATGTATATATATATATATAATACTGTACATAGTTTGATGTGTTAGAAAATACTAAGCATAACACGACAATATAAATTCTAACATACATTGTTAGTGTTTAGCTTCCTATTATAGTATAATTTATATGTAATACTCCTCCTTTTTGATTTTTTTTCTTGATTCGTAATATTTATCAGATAATTTAAGATTCTGAGCGACGAGCAAGGAAAGTACCTAATGTTTTTACAATGGTCACAATACTGATAGGTATATGAACTCCGGCGGTACTTTGGTTGAGATTTTTTTTTGAAATTTTGCCTACTTTTTGAGTTAAATACGCTTACCAACGCGCAGTCGTTACTCCGTCAAACTACCCACGCGTCATGTGTATTTGTAAAATATTTTAGCACAATTCTACTACAACTAGTACTTATTGTACATTTTTAATAATCAAATGTGTATATTATATTAAATACATAAAATAAGTAAGATAATTACATAGATTATTACTGTATCTGGTTGTTGTTTTAGATTATTGTTTGATTTCATATTTCACAAGTTTAATATTTATTAAAATTATTTGTGTCACGCAATGAATACTATTTACATTTGTACGTGCGTTCTGTTTATGCATTCCTCTATACGTATCATGCATGCATAGTGGTTCATAATATTATGTATAAATATTAATAATATTTCACATAATGTTTATAGTTTAATGATTCTTTTAAATTGTATAAAAACCGTCTCTTATCAAACATTTAGTAGGTACAAGTTAATATCTATAATAATAATAGTATTCAATTAATATTATTTTTAGTAATTGATCAAATACTATTGATTGTAATAAGTGCCAAAGCGTAATTATGTTTAAATACCTTCATAAAAATTTCCTTAAAACTTATTGACATCTCGAAATATTAGATACCTGCCTAAAATGAAAGTAAAATACACGTTCACGATTCATATTATTATAATGAATTACGTTTAGATAAATCTAAACATGTTATGCATGTATTAGCTAGTTTATTACTATCGAGTAATAATTTTAAATGTCCAAATTGTTCCATCTCGAAGTGTAAACTATTTAAAAACGTAAGGCAAAAGTCAAGACAAAGACAAAAAAATGTTTTTTAATTCTAGTTACTGTATGGAATGTACAAATAATAAGCAAATTTTATTTATTGATAGGATTTTTATTACGCTATATGCATTTAATATAAATATATATTAATGTATAATAAATACAAAACGATATTTTTACGTATCTAAAATTTAAAGTAGGTACTACAAATAATCTGTAAAAAAAATATGTTATTTATTACACTAGTCATAATGATTTTCATCTATGGTTTGTGAGGTTTGGGACGAGGGTTTCCACAGGAATTTGTCGAAGGGAGGGTAAAGTATTTTCAACTTTTACTTTCACTGTGAATACAATTTATTAAACGTGAAATTTTTTTTTCTTTTGTATAGGTAATACAAGAAGATAGGTTTTTGGACATAAATGAACCATTGGCTGAAACTTTTTTTTCCTAATTTTTATTAGATATTTTTGGAATATATTGATACAAATATAAAAGTCAAATTTCTCAAAATTGCTCTGAATGATTTGAAATTTCCATACATATATATATATATATATATATATATATATATATATATATATATATATATATGTATGGAAATACATATATATGTATATAGTCTGTTTTACACAAACATATTAGGCATAACTTACTTTTCTAAATGCTATTAAAAACCTTATGAGATTCAACTAAAATTATTTTTAATCTTTTTAATTGCGTTATCGTTTTGTCATCTCAGTTATTTTTGCTGGCAATACGTAGTAACTGTAAAATGACTGTGAATTTTGAATTTCACAATGAAAGTATTAAAATTTAGAGTTGTTCTGATTTTCCAAAGATTGGCCTTGTAAATTATTATACATAATGTCACTTTAAAAAAAAAGTATAATTTATGTGAATTGTCATATTTACATTAATTGCTTTGTACTTTTCTACAAATAAAACTTAAATTAAGCATGTTGGTAAATTAAAATAAATAAGAATATATTACATTGAGTAGCTTAAATTAATAAAAGTAGAAAACTATACATACCCACAGCCTAATTAAGTTGCTGTGTATATCCAGTAAGTATAAAAGAGATTATTATTAAAATTGTTCGTTAATAAAGGACGCGTAAAAATAATATAGTTCAAACAATTTCTTATTCTTGGTTACGTTATGTTTCTTTTAGGTATTTGTAAAATATACCTAAAAATGAGTTATCATAATATATTTTATAAAAAAACAAAAATATTCAGTTTAACTTTTTAAACCTTAACAAAGCAATTAAAAAAACAAAAATTTGTTGGACTTAAGCGTATGTGTATATTGTATAATATTTCATTTTATTTACACGAATCATAATATTATAGTATTATTTGTGTGTTTAGGATGGTGCTCTTGCGTGTTCACTGCCAAGTCATCAGTCAGGCTCATCTTTATGTTCCTCTTCTGCAGCAACCGGATCAACTAAAGATGATTCAACATTGATTTCACACCATGGATCGAAACAACATACAAAACCTCCACCTTGTGATCCATCCATCGCCTCCAGTTCTTGTTCAACAAATATTTTATCTAGTCTGCAATTTGGTTCAACACCATTTTCGAAACCAAATTTTATTCCAACCTCGAACTACCTAGGTTCAGTACCGACTCTGCAGACCTCACCACCTGTCGTAACTTCTGTTTATAGTCTGGCGCATTTAAACAGTTTAATGAAACTTATGATAACATTTTTGCAAACATTTCCGTCAATATGTTCAACAGGTTTACATGGTTCTAAGTCACCATATTATATACCACTGTGTTCATCCTTAGTGCCTACAAGCACGTTGGATAAAAATACAGGTAACACTAGGTTGATTGGTTCCAAGTTAACCTCTATGCCACCAATCTCACTTTTCACGCCTAAATTAGAAGACAAAGCAGTTTCTTCAGTTTTAAAACTACCGATTACACCTCAAGATTCTAATCCTTGCACCCCTTCATTGGGCTCGGGGTTTGGTTTACCAAGTGTATTACCGTCTAGTTTGTCTTGTGGTTCGTTTACTCCACCTAAGAGCACTGGAGTTTCCGGAGAAGTTCCATTGTCAACTTTAAAAACGAATTTTGAAATTATTTCAACGTCAACTTTATCACCAGTTTCCGGAAAAGTTTCAGAACTCACTTTAGAGGCATCTTCACCAACAGTTCCCGAGGAATTTCCCAACATAGGGCCAGTACCAGATAAAACATCAGTTTCGGTCATGTTATCTGGTCATAACCAAGCAATTTTGAATCAAATCATTAAGATGATATTGTCCCCGAAACCATCTCCCCATAAACCTACCCCTCTTACACCATCTCTACCCATAGTAAGTACTCATTTAACGAGTAAAAAAAACAAATCGTCAATACCGTCCCGCGTTCAAAAACCACTTTCTAAACCTTCCATTTGTTCAACGCCACTGAATCTAAGTTTTTGCGCATCGAGTTTGCCTCATTTATCAACTTCAGGTTTGGTAACACCAACGTCAGCTCCTTCATTAGAGCCAACATTCACATCAGGCGTACCGTACGGTTATAATCCCGCTTTTATGAAGCTTTTGTTTAAACATCTGTTTTCAAATTTGCCCTCTTTACCGCCACCGTTGCCGTCACCAACTTCAGTTTCTCAGTTTAACATTACTTCAGTGTCTCCTTCTAATTCAAATCCACTTCCAACGCCCACGTCCAATAACCAATCATCTAATTTTAACTCAAATGCATCGTCAAACAAACTCCCTGATTTGAATCCATCAACGTCACAAGTTCCAACAACCACTGCAAGTAAACCGTCGCTAGATAACAACGCAAACTGTACAAATAGTTACTACAACACTTTAGTGACTCCTTCTATTCCATCAAAAACACCATCTCTACGACCGTGTTTGTCATCATTGAATTATCATTTGTCGCCTGTACAAAATACTTCTCCAAAACCAGCGATCGTCCCTAATCAAATTAATCCTTGTAAATCATCAGGCGGTTCTCCGTCTGATTTACTAAATAAGTTTCTAAGTCTCACACCGGATTCTACCCAAAAGTCTCCCGGTCAAATCCCAGTTTCTGTTACACCGTTTTCAGTTCCAAAACCAACTTTAGGACCTATTAAAACGACCATCCCAGAAACCGTTCCAAAGCCAACCGCGACGTTATTCCCGTGTTCATCGTCACCATTATACTTAAGTATGACTCCATGTCACCTCAAACATGTGCGAGGTCATGCGCCACACACGCCTGCCCACATGTTGTATCCACCACATTTGCCACATTCTCCACACGTGTTGCATAAACCGCGTCCGCCACATTTGCCGCACCCGCCACATTCATCAATACGATGTCCACTGTCCGCTGCTTCTATGTTAGGTACTGGCTGTGAACATTAATTATTATTTTTAACAGGTGATACAATTTTAATGAAAATTTGAAAAAACAAAAATGTTATATTTGTACTATTTTGTGATAAATTACTCAATGTTTCGTGTCCATTAATAATCAAATAATGTGTTCCAGTAATGTGATCAATACTGAAAAGGAATTTATTTTAATATCCAAAAAGTTTGTATGCAAAAAAAATACAAATTATATCATCCGTTATCCGTCGGTTTTTTTATTCTTTTAATATACTTTGACTTTTCCAAACTAAAATATCTATGTAAATATAGAATACATAAATGTGTATAGTATTTTTATTTTTTAACAATAATAGTAATAATATTATATTTCCTTATTTCTTTGTGACATTGTTTTATGTTAATCAAACAAAATATCATCAATAAATACACTTTATTACTGTAATTATATTATATGTTAATTGATATCATTAAATATAATTGTATTGTAGGTACAAATACTTAAACCAACTATGTATTATAATTTATAAATTTTAGTCCGACAAATATATATTAATAGTTACAATCTATAGAAATATATTATACATACAGGTGGAAGCCATCAGACACGGAAGAAAGAAATAGAATATACAATATAGTATTGTAATGAGTAATTGGACCCTAATTGAACCACGCTAGTTTATATTTTTTAGTGGCAAAAGCCAAAAATCCATCCACGGTAAGTCAATTTATTTTAAGCAGAAATGAGGTGAAAGAGTTCAAAAAGTAAAAAATAATAATAAAACCAAAATACAAACACCGACATTTGTTGAAATTATAAATAATAATTTTAAATTAGAACAAAACATAAATGTTTCTACCATATAGCTTTCCGCTATAGTTATTATCAATGAATTTTATTTGGTTACCGCGGGGTTTCGTTTTCATTAGGTATAGGTACTTTTTGGACGTGTCAAGTTATTATTTATTATTTTTTTTTACTAACTTATACAACTTAAGATACGAGTGTTTGAAAACACCAATTTTTCTGGATTTTTACATGTTTGCAAATCAAGTATTTTACTTTCATATATATATATGTATACATAACCTGAATATTAAAAAATTCATTGACGTAAAAAATACGCCGACGTGTTTTATCCACATACTTTATGCATAATACTATGGACAGTATCTATTTGTAGAAAGTTTTGTATAATTGTTCTCCCAATTTTTTTTGAATTTGTTTAAATTTTCACACATTATAAGTATTTGAATGAACAAACCTTATTGGTACGTCATTGAAAATAAAATTTCAAACAGTTTTGATTGTTTTTATAATGATGTATGTTTCGTTGGATTAATCGTGTACCTTTTTTTTTGTATTTAGTTGACTTTAAAACGTAATTTTCCATGTGTTACCGAAAAATTGTCATAATAGTAAAGTATATTTTTTATACTGTTATTTATCTCATTATAATTTCGTCCTCTTTGTTTTTTTTCAAGAATTATCGAAACTAATTAAATGTTCACTTATTATGGAGATGTATGTGTAAAAAGTTATAATTAAGTTTCAAACAAATATGAACCAATAGTATAAAAAATTATAGAAATTTAAAGTTTACAAGTTGTGAAGTATTTGAATCACTGGACAAAGTTAAAATGTTATAAAAGTTTCAAACGAATTTGAACCAAGTATAGTATAGAAACTTAAAGAACCTTATAAAGTTTACCCCTTGATCTTGTTCAGAAACCTAATATTTGTAATCATTGTTTACAAATTGAGTATAAATATCAAACTACAATTTATAAGCCAGTTGCTTACCCAAAGCTGTGCCCTATATTACAAAATTAAGTTGCTATTTCAACTATAGTCCATCCAACTATATACCCATCCAATCGGTACTTAATCGTTACTTCCCTTTTCTTTTTTTACTCTTGGTATTTCATAAATAAGTAAGGAAACTCTAAAATATCTATGTCTTAACATAGTAAAAAGCATCTAGAAGATAAAAATTTAATTTTTAAAAACCCTTTTTGGCAATTTTAGATTCTAAAAATAATAAATACCTGCATATAGTTAGGCAAAGCTTATAAAAATATTTTATAAAAACCACTTACAAAACACGAGAGTATGAAGAGGAACAAACAGAAGAAAGTTAATTTTTTCAAATAATAAAAAAGTTATCTATATCTATTTAGACTGGATTTTAAAAACAGTTATTAATAAACATAAAATTGTATGTTATGAATGTTTACTAATAAAATATGTATATTATCAGTGCCCATGAATTGATGTAAAATAGTTCTACTGCATACATTCAAATGTTGAATAAATATTTAAAACTAATATTAATTTATACTAAAATACACCGTGGGACTAAAATTTCGCAGTGTTACATATTTTATTAAATGAATTTAAGAATTGTATATTAGTTGCGTTTTATTTGTTTGATAATTTATTGCTGTTTTATTCGTTTCATGGTACCTACTACACATTTCAGGTAAACTACCTTTAACGATAATTTCATCATCTTAATTGATTTTTATAAACATAATAAAATTGCTGGTGTTTAAATTAATTTCTATGGGTGAATTAAACGTCTAAAAAAATTTTGTTGCAGATTTAACTTAATGGGTTTTAATTTTGAACGTGTGTTTTATACAATCGTTTTAGATTAATTTTATACGTTATATACTGCACGATTAATACTTATAAAAGTGCTCCATTCATATCAACATTCTCGTTAAGAATTTATTATTTTTTACTTTTGCAACTCTATGTTGATAGTATTTTGGAATTTTCTGTTTTTTTATTCAAAATTGTGGTGAAAAACTACCAACAAACAGAGTGAAAAAATCGGAGAGTATACGAGTTTTAATTAAATTAAATTATATATGTACCTAAATATATATTTTTGTATGATTTATTATAATAACTAATCAAGAGGATTATTATAGCACTAATTATTAATTTTTAGACTATAATGTCTAAAAATATGAAAAATAATAAAATCAAATTTTTTCCATTGTTATAATGTAAAACTATTGAGATTAAAATATATCAAAAAATACAAAAACGCAGTTAAAATTCTTCTCTGAAAAAAAAAAAAAAAAAAAAAAAAAAATGGCCAATCTATAACCAATACAGTGGAAATGTTTCTCTTACGCACAAAACGGTTTTGACGACTTTAAAAAGTCAAATTTTGTAATTGCACGCTGTACAATTTTACTATTGACACGGGACTAATTTGAAATAAAATAAAATATGTAAATACCTTAAATAAAAGTATAAGATGTTCGTTAGCTTTAGATTCCAAAATTTTTCCCTCACCAAATTTTGCCCACATCATATTTTGTCTTTTTACTATGTATATACTGACAGTCAGTGACGGTCAAACGGGAAGGGGGAGGGTGAGGGGGATAGATCTTCCCCGTGATTTTTTTCTTCAGATTTTGAGCATGTTGTGAAATATATAAATTGATTTTACAAAGATATATTGTTAAAATTTTTTTACTAAAAATTAAGGTAATGAAAAAAGTTATTAAAGCAATACTAAAAGATTGACATTTGAGCGTTAGATGATACTTTATTACTGACAATTTTCAAAATTTGCTCAGTTTTAATATTATAACGAACAATCAAAAATATTTTTAAAAAAACAGAATATTTTGTGATGTTTATTTATTACAATAACCTCTCTAAAAATTATTTTTCTTAATCCTTTTAATCTTTTTAATTCACGTATTACTAGAAAAATAAAAAAAAAAAAAATTACAAATGAGATCACAAATTTAAAAGATTTTGTTGCCATTTGTAAAAAACGAATTATTAAAAATGAGTTTTTTTTGAAAACTTGTAAAATTTCGGCGTTTTTTATTTGATAAAAACTGTAATTTTTAGTTTTCAGACTTAAAACACAGTCATGAAAATTAATTTTTTTGTACATTATAAGTAGATGTATAGTTAAAAAAATTTAGGAAATTCCCGATCGTTGTTTATAGACTTTACGTCTTGACCTATTGAAAATTAGCGAAGAATGATTTATAAAAATACTTATTTTATACAGTTCAGCGTTCTTTGATTTATTACTGAGCTTAATCATAATTATATTACCCATATGCAATGATTTTTTATTGTTTTCAAATGTAATAAATGCAATCCGTTTATACTTTTAAATACTGCCACTGTACTGTATGTAAAGTGTAAACCAACCCGTACGCAGTGACCAATTTTATAGTCGACAGTCCAAAACACTAATAAATATATTTATTCAATTTTAATAATGTTTTTAAGGGATAAAAATTAAAAAATAAATGTTTAAATCAAAAAAACCATGTAAATTTTAAAAACTCCACACAAAACAACCTCAATTAGAAAATTTTAAATGACTATTTCACTTATAGACACGTATATTACACACGTATACTTTCTCACGCGTCTACAAAATACAAAAATCTGATTCCTCGTACGTGATTTTATAGGAATTTATTGTAATTCGTATTATTATATAACTAATATTGTATTATCAGAAGATACTGTAGGTATAGCGGGAACGTTAGTTTTGAGTTAGGAATGTCTATTACAGTCTGATTGCAAGCGGATCCGGTTACTTTTTTGTACTCGAGCGACGGATTTAAAAATTTGATTGTACAAATATGTCGATAAAATAGGAAATGTCTCACTATCTTTGTACCTATTAATTGCAAACCGAATAAAATTGTTGTATCGTCAAGAATTTTAATCAATGATCTCATTAGAATATAGTGTTTTAGGAAAGCGATACGTACCTATATTGTACGTATATTGTGTAACATAATAGTAATAATTGCTCGATAAGAGTGTCGGTACGTGTAATTATTTCATTAAATAATTCAGTGCATTTTTTAAGATATTTTTACTGGACGACAAATATATTTTTTTCTCAATAGTCCGCAACATAGTAAGACAGTACTATAGGTACACAAGAGAAGTTTATGATACGAATTTAAAAAATATTACACAATTTTGTCCAATTATTGTGAATTTTATTTTTTAAAAAAATGTTTTACAAAAGAACAATTTTTGTAAACTCCTCATCCGGAAGATCGTCGCGTCGTTCTTTTTTATGTGAATAACTTGGAAAATACATGGCAATATTTAAAAACATAATTTTTATATCACTCAATCCCAAATTTTTTTTTTCTTGTTTACAAACAATTTCTTTTGGAAATAATGTGTCTATAGGGTTCGGTGTCAATAAAACTACGATCAACTAGGCGACAAAATATCGATACCTAAAAAATTCACTGATATAATTATTAGACTAACATTACACACATTTTTGAAACGATAGAATAGTAGGCGAATTTCAACACAAATTTTGGTCTGTTTAGAATAACTTCATTAATTATGCAAAAAAAAAAAAAAATTAAAACGTTCCGCCACGTGAGTATTTACCAATATTTATGTATTATGTTATTACTTATATGATAATATACTTGTGTTTTCAATATGGTCGGGTAATCGAGAAGATACGAGAGAACCGGAAAGAATTAGTGACCGAGATAGGACCTTGTCTACTCAGACTTTTTTTTTAAGTCACAAATGCATATCATTAACTTCGTTGATATGAATCCTAACATTTTTTGCCAATAAACTTAAGTTTAATACAAGAATAATTTTTAACTCGATTAATTTAAAAAATATTTTAATCGTGATCTTATAAATATCTATGAACATATAGCATTCGATAAACAACGATAAAAAAACTTAAAGTAAAGAACTCAAGTACATCTAAAGTATTATAAAATAATAAAAAGTTAATCTAAGCGTTTTTAGAGTATACATTTTATATCGTAAATATTTTACTTAACGTCTGGCGATTTATTGTGTCTAAGCATAGGTATGTATATAAACTTTCACAATTATTATCCATACCCTTTAATTTAAAAAAAAAAAATAAATAAATTATATGTTTTCTTAACTGTTTCTTATCAAATTTAAGTTATTAACCAATGTTTTATGTTCCAAAATCGTTTTTTAAATGATTGTGTGTTTTTATCATAAACCATGCGGGCGAATCCAAAAGTGATACATGAAAATTGAAGCAAATTTGATTCTCAAAAATGAACTATTGAAAATGAATTACGTTTTATTATTTTCATCGCTCAGATATCTATCCATCAGTTCTCTACAATTGAGCAGTAAGTACAATCGGTATAACATTTTTGTAACAATGCGGCAGCAGTATGGGGAGAACGAACATTTAATGTCACACAAGTTGAAATTTATTCCTTAAGCCCACAATACTACCACTAAACAAAAAAATATGTCATTATTTAGACAACAATATTTCACAGTTTGTTAATTTAATGTGATCGGTCGGAGCACTTTTTCTGTTTTATTCAATAGTATTTTTAAAACACCTCAACAAGATTTAAAGTTTTTCAACAAATTAAAATCAAACTAAAAAGTTTTGAGATAAAAATTTAGAAACGTGATCCGACCGATCTCATGTAGACTTTGTGTCGAATTCATATTAACTTTCAGAAAATGTCTAGCTTCAATACAACGATCGGAACGATTGAAGTTAGATGGGTAGTTTTTGATCGGTCGGTACCCAATCGTCTTAGGTACGTACATATTTATTATTTGGGTAGTTTATTTAATCTTCTAAGAAATGTTTTTTGTAATATTTTAAATTAACAACGTTTATTTGATTAAATATGTATGAATTTTATCAGATTAGAATTCAAGGATGTACATTAATTTATTATAGTATTTAACTGGTTTAGAAGATGCGAAATGTATAATGTATTAATATATACTCGTATTAATATATATTAGAAGAATTTGTAACTATAAACAGTATTTACACATAATTTTTTATTTGATGATCAAACCAGAGACTCACTTAATACTTTACATTTAATATACTACAAATATATATTATATATATATACTACCAATCTATATTGGTGTATTGATAAAATACCTATAGGGTATTTTATTAGATCAGTCGTATGATGAGGTAAATGTTTTTTGAAAGCAACGAGCAGTGATATAGAGTAGTATTTATAAAAGAGACTTTCAAAAATTGCTTTCAAAAGTTACGATTCCAAGCGATAGCTCGAAATTTCCTACCAAATTTCCTAGACCTTTATAGCGAATAATTTTTTCTGTAAAATTTAAGTTCGTTTTATCAAAATGTTTCTACGTTAAGATTTTTTTCATTAAATTGATTGAAATGACTTGAATACACTTTTGTTTTACATTTTTTATGAACGCGTCAAGTCTACTAATTACCTACTTCCCATTTCAATGTAAGCTTATCGCATTTACTGGTTTTTTATTTAAGTAGTTTCAATTTCATCGCTTTGAATCGGCTCGGCAAATTTTTTTTTCACCGTGCACTACAGTTCGAGCTGTCATCAAGACTATCGTTCTACATAACTTTTTGATTTTTGACGTTAAAGAGATTAAAATTGTACTTACTCAACACTTATTAAAAAAAAAAAAAATATATTTATACATTTTCTCGGCACACCAGTTTTCAATCGATGTATTCGAACGTCTATATAAACAAAACTTGTGGTACCGTACTTACAAAATAAAACAAACACTAAAAATGTTTTCTCAAAAACTTCAAAGTTTTTATCTAACCGAAAAATTGTCAAAATTGTATGAAATTTTTATCGCGCTTGTAAAACTCTTTTAAATAATTGTTCGTACACATTTTGCAGGTTCGTACTTGATATTTTTACACATAATTTAAAAGGGTGAAAAGCAAGTGCTGTGTGACAATTTCGAGGAATAAACACAAAACTTTTACTGTAAGGATGTATAAATCCTAATAGGTAAATATAAAAATATATAATTAGGCATTCAACGTGCAGTGTTTGACTATATTATTATATTTTTTCTAGAGTTTGTTCTTTTTTTTTTTTTCAAATATTCCAATAAAATTTAAAAAGTGAACACAGCGATTTGAAACAATATTATCGCGGGTACACGAAAACATTATAATAACGCCAAACCATAAAATAACCGGGTTTTACAATCTGAAAAAGGAATTTTGGGATTCTGCCAGTATTTCAAGATCAACTGGTTTGCATCTGTATAATAATATTATAATTTTATAAGTCATTGAAATGGTTACATAATGGTATGAAGAATACTGACGGTGAAAACATATGTAGGTATTACGTTATAAAAAATGTCTAAATGTACAAATAAAACGATTTAACTTTGTATCGTCAAAAAATGATAAAAAAAAAAAAAAAAAACTTAAAACATAATAATAATTCTTAGATGACCAGGTCGACAAAACGTGTTCTCAAAGGTCCGCACGCATCGTTGAAAATACACGTAGGTACTGCATCGACTGTGTGTATTGGCGTTGATATCAAAGTACGCAGACCGAATGGGTCCTATAAACCGCTCGGAACCGACGGAACACTCGGAGCGGATGGTGCGCCCGGGGCGTACGGAACACTCGGGTCGGACGGAACGCTTGGAACTGACGGTGCGCTCGGTACGGAAGGTGTGCCCGGTACGGACGGTGTACCCGGTACCGGCGGTGCGTCCGGTACCGGCGGTGCGCCCGGTATGGACGGTGCGCTCGGTACGGACGGTGCGCTCGGTACGGACGGTGCGCTCGGTACGGACGGTGCGCTCGGTACGCCCGGTGCGGACGGTACGGACGGTACGGACGGTACGAACGGTACGGATGGTACGGGCGGTACGGATGGTACTCCTGGTACGGACGGTACGGATGGTACTCCTGGTACGGACGGTACGGATGGTACTCCTGGTACGGACGGCACGCCGGGGACTGTAAGATCCGCCGGAAGGACCGGCTTTGGCACTTCGTTGATGAACGGAGCGAGCGGGTCCGCGGTCGCGGCGGCTGGAACGGCTGCAGGCTGCGCGGTGACGGGAGACGGGACGGGCGGTAAGGGAGGTGAACGTTCCGCGTTGTCGGTTGGATTCGGAGCGGCGGGATACGCCGAACCTGACAACAAATGCGAAAGATACTGTTTTAGTTGGTCCGGGTGGTAAACGTCGAACGGCGAATGCGCTGCAGCTGCGGGATGCTGCGGCTGAGGAAGAGGAACGACGAGCGGACCCGACAACGGCGGCGGCGCCGACAGCTGAAACTGATTGAGCAGGGCGTTGGCGAGCAGCCAGGTCTGCAGGTCGGCGGATAGGTCGGCGGGAATGACCGGGAACGAGGTTTGTTTTGCGGGAGTTGACGGATCGGCCGGAACGCTCGGGATTTTGTATGTCTGCGGTAACGGGATCGAGTTCGAGTCGATCCCGGCGGAAGGCCACGATAGAGACGTACCTGGCTTCGGGTGTCGCAACGTGCACGGAAAGGCGCCGTCCTGAAAATAGAGAAAAATAAAGGTTTTAATGTTAGGTACTTTCAAACTTGTTACAATAGGTAACAAAAAAAGTTACTGATAGATAAATTCCTGTAAATTTTAGTTCGGCTGTGAAGCTCGTCGGATAAGTTGGACTACGCTTTGGAGTCGGTCACGGCTTTGGGTGCGTCGCGAGGTTTGAAGTTTGTATTACGTAAATTTGGAAGCAATGGATCGCTTACGAGAGTTACGTTTCTGAGTGAGCATAGTGTAAAACTCCTTTGTCACGTTTTTGTAAATTAAACGAGTGTTTTTTTTTTATCAATACTATAACTACTACTCGATCGCTAATTTTTACCTCCTGTATTATTAACCTGCTTGTACAAGGTAAGTGAAAATTGTTATCCGAAAAAGTTTTGAAAAAAAACTCAAGTTCTAACTTTGTTTCAATTTTTTTTAACTTCTTATAACGTTTTAAATTTATCCAAACCAATAACGTTTGATTAATTAATCTGAATACCGTTTGTACGTTAGTTTTACGCACGCTAGCGACGTTTGTGGCCATTTTTCAATTTTTGTCGTTTTCGACAGTACTGACAAATAAACACAATTTTTAATAAACCTTAAAATAAAATACAATTTTATGTTAAAATCCCTACTTTTTTGTAGTATTCAGCATAGAAACCAGAGCGCTCTTTCTACCGGTAGAATTCGAAAAATTTTTGGTTTTCGAAGTATTAGGTACTCAAAGTCAGTCGAGATTTCAAAAAAAGCTTCGAACAAAGTATCATCTTCAATGATTGTTCACGTTTGTTAAAATTTTAACACAATTTAAGAATATTAATTGATGTTTTTAAAGTTTTGAACGGTTATTAGAATTGACCATTTTGTATCAAAATAAACCTTGTAGATAGTTAAAATTTTTTGCGCGTTTATCGTTTTACAAAAACTAAAATCTAAAACAAATACTATATAGCTAGTAGGTTTGTTAATACATTTTATACAACACATTTTTCGGGTAAACTGGATTTTTTCCGAGAGATATTAGATTACTAAGTTCGCTGGGAATCGTTTTGCAAAGGCGTTAATTTATAGCTTGTGACTTTTTCCTAGGCGTATAATCGTTACTCCGACCAACTTCTTACCAAACCTAATCGTTTTTTTTAACCGCTCTATTTCCAAACCGCAATGTTGAGAAACGACTAAATTTGTGTGTTTTCGATTCAAAACACAAAAAAATAATCCAAAATTCAAAAAAAGCTTCAACCATCTAGGTTCAAAAATTTATCACACGATAAAATTTACCAGAAAAAACGTGAAAACTTTGAGTTATTTAGAGTTATTTTGGGAAATTATGACTTTTTTTATTGTACCGTTGTTAAAAAACTTATAGGCAATCAAAATTTCAAGTTATGCTTAAATTTAGGTACCACATAATCTTCGACCACCTTTCGAACTTTAATGAAGTATGAAATTTTACGGTTCGTCGTTCGATCATTTCTTTCACCCGTAAAAATTATTACAAAGAAAATAACATCATTTTAAAAACGATACGTCATCAGAATCTTAAAAATTAAATTCACCTTTAAAGGTTGACATCGCACTGGATTTTATGACGCAAATTTGGTCTCAGCAGTTCCATAAATTAATATAGGAGAGTTATACTTATTCAGTTTTCATTCTGAAAACGGTTTTGAACTCGTTGTGCAATGTCTACTTTTATTTTTACAAGATAATTTTTGAGATTTTATGTTATAGAAATAAATAACAATCGAAATTATGGCGATATTTGATCAATTTTAAACGGCCATAAAAATATGAAAACTTATTTATTTGCAAAATCATCTTGTAAAAACAGTGTTTAGGTTCTTATCTTTAATTAAACTTATCAATGTTGGCTCTATAGCCTACCGAAAAAATCACAATCATGAGATTACAAAATGATGTTTTTAAAAATAAAGTGTATTGGCGTGACTAAAAATCCATTTATACTATTAAAATAATGATCAAATGCTCCCAAACGTATAATACGTGACGTTTCTTGATATAATCAGGGGGGTAGAACCATTTTCAGAACAAAAACTGGAAAAATACAAACTTAGTTGTATCAGAAAATTCATGAACGACAAAGACCCTTAAAAGCCTACGCAGAGTATTTATTTACACTGCTTTAATTGGGCCTTTTTTAGTGGTTTGTTCTGATCCAAAAATATAAAATAAAATAGATGTAATCCACTTCCAAATTGTTAACGATTTTTTTTGTAGAATTGTAAAAATGTAAATACCTACCAATAATTTACACGGTTTATTATATTTATTATTTTGTATTCTGTAGTATTAGTTCATACGTGCAATTCTATTTTATGTAACAAATACATAATGTTATAGTAATTAATACTTAGTATTTTGTACATAATTAATTATTTTACTTCAACTAATTTGGTGTTTGTATTACGGTATACCTAATTGTAATAATATGAGTATTTTCTCAAATCAAACAGTTAGACTCTATGTATTTAATTATTTACGATGTCGCAAATTTAGAGTTCTAGCTCAAAAGGTTAGATTATATAATCAGAACAGAACTGAAAAAAATTATGTTAAAATTTGTTGAATGTTTAAAAAAAAACATTCTCATTTTTTACAGTCTACAAATGAAATTAAAATAAATTATTATTGTAATATCCGGAATTCCATGAACCAGCATATCTCTTAATTATAATCTTAAAAGTTGTGACCTTAAGACAAATTAAAATATGATATTATACTTTGCTTTTTTTCCTTCTTTTTTTATTGTTTATGGTTTTTATATGTATCAATATGCATATTTTTTAACAAAAATACGTTTGCAAAGTTATGAGATTTTTATAAAATGTATTTTGGTAAATTAATGCTGTAAAGTATTCATTTCAAAGTACCTGAATAAAAATTATATTCATTATAAGGGTGTTCATGTCGTTCATGGATTTTCTGATATAATTAAGTTTGTACTTTTCAAATTTTCGTTCTGAAAATGGTTCTAAACTTATGATTATATCAAGAAACGTCACGCGTATTAGACATTTGGAAGCACTTAATAATTATTTTAATAGTATAAATGGATTTTTAGTCATGCCAAAACATTTGATTTTTTAAAACATCATTGTTGTTGTATTTTGATGATTGTGATTTTTTTCGGTAGGTTTAGAGCCAACACTCATGACTTGAGACTGTTTTTACAAAATTATTTTGCATATAAATAAATTTTCATAATCTATGGCCGTTTAAAATTGATTAAATAAATCGTCATAATTTCAGTTGTTATTTATTTCTTTATAAATAAATGTTTTCAAAAATTATTATGTAAAAACATAGTGGACATTATAACGAGTTCAGAACCGTTTTCAAAATGAAAGTTGGATAGCCCTTTTAATGCATGGAACTGCTGTGACCGAATACTTTCGCCATGAAATCCAATGCGACGAAAACACTTCAAAAATAAAGTTGTCAGCAAAAAAAAGAATTTCCGCAGTATACATTAGCTCGGATAATAATCCAGAGTTTTTAATTTATCGAGTAATGCTATGCGGTATCACACATGCAGTGTACTACTTTTATGATACATTTTTTCGTGTCAAACATTCAAATTTTTTTTTTTTTCATTAAGTAGGTAGGTTGATTTTTATCAGTGACGAAGGAAGGTTTTGCGGAACCTTGGGCAAATAACAATTTTTGGGTCCTTACTTTTTATGTAGGTAAACCGAGGTATCTTGACCCTCTGCGAAAATCAAAAATTGTACGTCAATTATAGTAAATAAAATTCGTACTCCAAAAGTTTATAGTTAGTTAAATTTAATAAAAAAAAAATTATAGTATTTATAGATTTTCAAAAAACGCGTTTTATTCTTTTTTTTATCAAAAAAATGTACTTGAAAATCATTTAACGCGTGTAGATATTTAAAAATTATGTGTGAGTACAATGTTTGTTTCAAGTGTTCACAAGTAACACACGAGTACACATAAGTGCCACCTACCTACATTACATACTACACACACTTACATTATTCATTTACTACTGCATATTTGAAAGAGAAAAACTTTTCACGACGATAAATAACATGAATAGTTTAACACGTTTTGTAATGTAATAAATAACAATTGACTTTTTTCTGAAGATCACAAAATGTTTTAATACTTTTCAGGTCTTAAGAAATACGACTTATGACTAGTATATATTATAATAGCATAAAATATGTTTGGTATAGATGGTGTCAGGTAGAAATACTGCAGTCATTGAGGTGATCCGAGACCTTATAGTGACCACCACCCGGAAACTTTTTTATGCTGATATTTAACAGAAATAAAAAAAAAAACAGTTACTAATAGAAAAGTACAGAGAAAAAAAGTTTAAATCGGAAAAATGTTCATGTTAAATGAGTCATAAGGTTTATAGGAGTCACGCATATATTTCTATCATATACTTTTTTTCTTTATTTAATTTACCATATTCATTTACCATATTTGTACATAATTTTTCGAATTAATAACTCAACACTATTAAAACGATTTAACTTAACGAAAAATCTAAATAACGTTTAAATATTATCTATACACTTAACAAAAAATTAAAACAAGCTAAACCCATCTTTAGTTTTAAGCCCATTAAATTTTCACACGCACAAAATCTAAACGGCGTGACTATTGCGTAGGTAGTCAAAAAACCAAAAACCACAAAACAACGTTATTTTTTTTCACCAAATTTAAGCACGCGTCAAAAAAAATCAAAATTTTCGGATTTTTTTCGTAACGGTTTTAGTATTTTTTTTTTTTTTTTTAAATAGAACTCGATTTCGTTCACTTTTAATACTTTATCCTGATAAATTGATTACGAATAATTGCATTTATATAATAATATATTCACTGACCTGCATCGTCAGCACAAATATCATTACTGATCCGAAAATCTTCAGACCGGCCATCGTAATATATATTATAATATGGTCACTGCGAGCTCGCGGAAATCCTGTAACATACTTTAACAAACACTGAACGGTAAATTGTGTCTCTTACGGTTTATATACTATCATAATTTGCACCGTCGATAGTTCACGTTTTTATCCGATCACGTTGTTACAAAAATTCGCCAGATAATAATATATTATTGTGTTCACACACATTAAAACATATTGTTTATAATAACACTTTATCAACGCAGGTATCAAATGCGGCAACGACGTGTATTACGTTAAAAATATTCGCATAACCGTAATAACTGGGAGATTGTACTGTACCTACCTACCTACGCCCTGAATAAAACGTGTAATTTTACAGCGGATTGTTTTCCTATTAAAGTTAATAAAAGTAATTTTTTTGTACCAGACGCGGATTAGTAAAAAATGAGTTTGTCGCATAAAAACCGCATGCACACCGAAAATATAATAACTGAAACACATAAAATAGGTCTAAAATATGTACTTACCTACGGAATAAGTATACATTGCCAAACACGAAAGCGTCTACGGTCGTTTGTCAAAATTCTAAATCGTTACCTACCAAATTAGCGATGAAAAATGAAAAAGTTTCAAAACGTTTTTCTATATTTAAAAAAGCCGGGATCAGTCTAGGTCGTGTGGGTAGTTTGACGCAGTAGCGACCACGCTTTGGGCGGGTCCCTGGTTTAGAAATTGTGGTTCAAACGTACCATCTAATATCAGAAAGCAATGGTAAACCATTGCCTTCGAAAAAACGATTCCGAGCGAGCTCAGTTAGATACCTATCTAGTATACGTCGTGGTAAAAACTAAATTTAACAATAAATATGGTCCGAAAACTCCGAAAGCCGTATCCACGTTTAAAAAAAATATTAATTTAAATAACGTGTGAAAAATTTAATACGTAACAACTAATGAGTATAATGGCCGACCGATTATAATGGTATCGATTTCAATTCGACACTTCTGAGGGATTTTTAGTATGAATTTGTGTGTTTACGGACTATTACTCGCGAAATGTGTAAAACTCAAAAATTTGTTTGGAATAAAATATAATTTAAAGCCAAAATCTCGACTTTTTTATCGTATTCAAAGTTAAGATCGCAGCACTCTTTCAACACGAAAACGTTATCACAATCCTGAACATTTCCAATTTTTGCAGTCAAATTCTTAATTTGTTTTTGGCTTTTGCGGTATTACTCAATAAGTAAGCAAAATTTAAAAAATTCTAGGATTAAAATAACACGACAGTCGATAAACCTATCAGAAAAGTTACTGACTTTAAAAATTAGAGCATTTCTTCCAAACGAAAACTTCATCAGAAATCATACAAATTCAAACTTTTCACCGTAAAATTTTCGAAAATTTTCGAAAATTTCCAATTTTTGTTTTGTTTTTGGGTTATAACTCAGAAAGTAGACAAAATTTCATTAAAAGTTTCATCGAAAGTACCAACGGAGTCCATATAGACCTTTTATAAGAGGTACTGATACTAAAAATCAGAGCATTCTTACTATACTAAAAGTTGTTGACAGAAAAAAAAAAAAAAACATCATTATAAAAACAATACATTCCTCGCTACGTTTAGAATCTAAAAAAAAGCCGGAAATTTCTAGGCCACGTGGGTAACATGGTTTGACGGAGTACCAGGACGTATACTAGAGGAGTATCCTTGTACTAGACAACTGAGCTCGCTCAGAATCGTATTTTCAAAGGCAATGATTTATCATTGCTTTTAGATATTAAAAATACGTCTGAACCATAACTCCCAAACCAGTGACCCGCCCAAAGCGTAGTCGCTCTTCAGTCAAACTACTCACGCGACCTATAGAGTGAACCCGGATTTTTTAATCTGTATATTGTATAATATAAATTTATCGTCCTTAGGGTATTAAACCAGCTTCCATAAAATGTTCATTAAATTTTTGTATTATTTATGTACTATTAACATTAACATTTTATTAACATTTGTATTAACATTTGTATGACGTATAATAGATATATTACATTGGCTAGTATCTTGGTTAATTAGATTAGTAAAAACCGATGACGCAACTATTATTTCAAAAATTCATAATTTAAATAATGTTGTGTTTCAGTTGCAGTTATATTATATTTTTAATCATAACGAATAAATCACTAGAATTGTTACTATTACAGCGTATTTAGTTATTATGTCAATAGTTTTAGTTTCTTATAAATTATTTTATATATATATATATATATATATATATATATATATATTATATGGGTAAGTAGAACAAAAATGCTTAAGGTCCGTGAGACGTGCTCACTTTACGTAAATTCAAAGGCGATAAAATATTAGTAGATGTTTGGAAAATAAATAACATTAACTAGGTTACAACAGAATTTGTGCATATTGTCTGTTACACAAACCGTATTATCTGTGAAAATTCTGGACGTTTTGAATCTTGTAACATTTTAAAGAATTTAACAACGGAAAAACTCATAGTCATATTACTATTACCTAAGCTTGACTTTTTTTTTGTCTTTCTATAAACGCGTAACACTCAGCAGTTTTACTGTCAGTAACAATTATTGTAATAGAACATTTCGAGTTTGAGTATCTGAAGCATAAAAATTTAGGCAGTACACTTGTTTTTGGATTATGAATACGCACAAAAACAGTATAACATTTTAAACATACACAATTTTAAAACCTCTATATGAACAATTGCGTAAACCGACTATTATAATTTTTAAACACTATGTGTATGAAAAAATGTTTTCAGGCATGTGTCTAAGTTTAGTCTTAATAGTTAATACTGAAATCAAAATTTGTATTTAACAAAAGCTGTCGAATGATTCCAAAATAATAATAACTATTGAGGTTTTATATAAGACACAAAAATTGTCAAAATAATTATAAAATGTTATCATGCTTGCATGATAACCATGTTGAAAATCCCTAGGTAAGGATTTAGTGAAAATATCAAGTTTTCTAGACAATTAGTTGAACAATTATTACAATTATGGTAATACTATAATTATTATGTCTACAAACTGTCAATGAATAGTTATTACTCGCAACTAAACCAAAGTTTGCCTATATTTTTAGCAATACCTATTTTTTGTATACCTTTTGGACACCGCACTAGGTGATCGAAATTTTTTAATTCGGAACGCAAAATTTTGTTTCACGTACTAAATGTTTACACAGTGATTATATAAATATGATATCGATCTGTCAAAAAATTCAAAATATTTTTACAATTTTTAAGCTAAATAATTCTGTTGTTGTTTTTGTTGATAAAAACTTTGAAAATTGTATACAAGGTTAGCAATTTTTAGTTCCGTTTGTGATTAAAAAAGAAACAACAATCGTTGGTCACAGTTATTTCTCTCTCAGTCGATTACAATAAATTGGAAAATTTTCAAAAAAACAGTAGTTTGATATACTTAAAAAACAATTCATAATACTAATACAATTTTACTATTTAAGATTTGAAATATCAGTACGTTATTTAAAACAAAATTTAGTACCTGCAAACAAAAATATCGAAAAAGTTTGACAACTAATTTTTGAAAATACGTAGGCAAGAAAAAAATTTACAAAACGACGCGTTATTTTTGTACAATACGCGTGATAATTTTAAAATCCCAAAGCAGAAAACTAAAATTGAACTAAGATTAAGCCAAAACATTTGAAAGCTATGCAAAAATGTGTAATGAATTTTTGTTAATAAGTACCTATAGTTTTAAAAATGAATTTTCTATAAATTGTTTTATAATTGAAATCGTAATCTGAAACGATAGTCAGCACTTTTTTAAATATATTATATAGATTTCCAATATACGAGTATGATATAAATAAAATACCGGTTATTGATTGGAAAATAATAAAACTTGTTATGTTTATTAATCAGTATTTTAATCGTGTTATTTGGCTGTAAAATACCTAATTTTAATAATTGTATTAGAAAATAATAACTATATGTTTGTCAAACCATTTAGCTTTTTTTAGGTAAAGCATAACCATTGAAAATTAAAATTTTTCAAACGAAGAGTCATGGTCGTGAACACATTTTTTTGACAAACCGAAAATTAGTAACCATTGGTCAGTTGTTAAAATGATGTTTAAACAATATAACTGTAGGTATACTCCAGGAAATTTAACATAAAAACTCGTTTTACTCGAAACAGTATTATTCTAAATGTATTTAAAATAGAATAATTTTTTTTATTTGAAACACGAGAAATATACCTGTTGTGTGTACATAGAGCGTTTTTAACTTGATAAATTGATGACTGAATTTAATGATTGTATATGTGTATTCACTTAAAAAACTTAAAAATTTACAATAAACTCATTATAATAAGTATAGATGTGTATATTTTATAATAGTGAGAATATAAAAACACCAGGTACCAACATTATAAAATTATAAATACAATTCTTCTCTTAAAATTTTAGAAAAAAGTATCATTCTATTTGGATATAACTATTTCAAAAGAAATTTGTCACCTTTATACTAATTTTTTCATACGACAAAAATATACTTTTCACGGTTTCGCAATCATTAAATGTAATAAGCATAAGTAAGTACGATAATGCGCTTTGAAAGTATTAAATGTTCAAAATTCAAAATATTTTTTATAAAATTGCTTGTAAAAAACCACTTAAAAATTGTCGAGGCAATCATTAAACTATTCTTTAAACAATCACTAAAATAGATGGAAATGTGTGGGACTGTAATGTGTTTTTATACTCCAAACCTCTCATTCAAGTTTGATCAGTACAACCGATCGTCGAAACAAAATCGTATTTGACTTTGTCATGAGATCATTTTTGTTCCAGTATTTTACATTTTAATTTTAATTTTTAATTGGTTTCGTTATTATAACGGTCAAACACAATGAAAACTGCAAATAACTGCAAAACTGCAATTAAAAAATACAATATGCTTCAAATATTTATTTTCGAAAATTAATGATGCAAAATAGGTACATAAAAAGTCTCGTTATACGTTCTAATCAGTTTCTATACTTTTGTTTTGGTTAGGAATTCGGTCTTAGGTACGTACCGTTGAAACTTAAAAGAAAAAAAAAACTAAAAATATGCATAAATGATTTTTAGGAGTTTGCAATTCAGTCGATAATTCTACAAAAAAAATTAGGATTCTATAACGTTTTGCATTAATAATATACATAAATTATTTTAGTTCATTATAAAAAGCAAACTATTTGTTGTTTATTATATTTTCCAAATAGTTGTCTAGATGTCGGGACAAAAAGAACGCCGTACCGGAAGATTTTGAAGGGGTTCCGTGTAGGCAACTTTTCCAGATTTTTTTATCACTGTTTTTTTTTTTTGTTTCAAGGTGTTTAAATAAATATTTTATTTAAAATTGGTTTTATGTTTATTGCATTGATTACGACAGCTCAGTCGTGAAATGCATTGTTCCTTTTTATAAATTCTGTTTTATGCGAACAAATCTTGAAAAGATAGGTGAGTATCTGTAGTGTTTTAAACCAAACCATAACATATTTGTAGGTACAACTTGGATGTTGGGATCAATGTGATTTAGTTAATACTTTGTCGAATGATCAAGTCAAAAAAGGATTTCAAAAAAATAAAAAAAATTGAGATCAAGTCAAAAATTCATAAACGAATAATTAACAGTTGATATTGGTTTTTTTTTTGTTTTTAATCGATCTATTCTATTCTTCTTTATAAAAATAAATTCGACAACAAAACACAAATAAAGTAAAGTAAAAAGTTCTCTTTAAATTGTCATAATCATTTGGAAGATCTGTTACAAGCACAGATTGAATAAATTTGTACCCAAATTACGAGTAAAATATCATTACCTAACATACTATTATTCTATTATTTTTTTTCCTACAAGTCTTGTAAAGTTATAATTTGCCTACACTAAGCCCCTTGTATATAAACGTGTTAGATAATGTTTGGTTTTACGTCAAAATTAATGCCTTGTTCTTATCATTGCCAAATTGTTATCAACGTTCAGTATAAGCTGATGATTTAACATATCAGATTTATTATTACTATTAAGACGTATTATGTTATAACATTTTTGTGATTTGATACTTTAATAGTAGAAAAATACGTCCAGCTGCATGCGAATTGCAAATCCATTTGGCAAATATCGTTCTCGAAATCGTGTAGGGTAATTTTTGTTTTTCACCAGCAAAAACTACAAGTCCACGCAGTTGTGTGCGTTTCCGTTTTCGATATCGACTGCAAAGGCCGAAGAAAGTGAATTGCAACAACTGTCGATTAGTTACCCGTCGAATAGTTCGCGAGTAGAACCAGCTGCAATCCACGAATCGCGGTGCTCTGATTTGGATTGTGTATTATTTACCTGTGGCTCAATAAGAGGTAAGTGTTTTTTTTACAAATTAGGTAGGTACCTAATCAGAAATTGGTTTACCTACGGCATGACTGTCCTGTGACGTTTTCACAATAAATTATTGAGCTTCGTTTGACATTCGGATGAACTTATCGTAAAAGTTTGTACAGAATTGTACACATATCGTATACATTAATCGTAGATGCCATATACATAGTCGGTCAAATGCGCTTAGAGTTTTGGTCAAACAGTTTTGTGACACATTATTAGGCTACAAATGTGAGAAACATAAAATTGTTCATCTAGTTTTTATTTTATAATAGTTGACAATGTCACATATGGATATAGTGTAACGTAACAAACTGTGCAATGCATTTTAGGTATTGGGTATTTCAATGTAGAATATGTATGTACTACCCGTTGGGATGTTCAATACTAAATAGTTTTAGAGGATAAGAACTAGTTTGAGCTCTTGAAATGAATGTAATGAGTTTTTTATTGTTTTCATTGTAAGTTAAAATACAAATATACCCATTATAACCATATGCTTACCTATTTACTGGTTTAAAGTTTGCATTAAATTCTTAGGAACCTCTTGGAAATCAAACATTGTAGTAGTATGTTTCTGCTGTCGCCGACTGTATTTACAATTATCGTACTTTCTTACTGTACATAAATTAGTCGTACGTATAACTGATGACGCATAATTCTATGAGAATACGTCGTATTTCTACACAGCAACATATAGGTAGTATTTTAACTAGTAATATATAATATTGGAATTACAAAAGTACGTTCCTACTTTGTTTCTCTCTACTTATGTTATTCTAAGTTTTTGTTAGCAAAAATACAGACTATACAACCGTGTCTGAAATTATTTTTTGTTTAATTAAATTTAAATGCTTATATGGTGAATGGTAATATATTAGTATACCTACTAGTTTATTTCATGATCTCATGATAATACTCAAGTATGATTATAATTTAAGTTTTATGTCTTACTGATCATTAAAAAAAGTAGATTGGTACTTAGTAGGCACCATAAATAAAAAATTTAAAATTTAGGTACCAACATAGTTACATTTAGATTTTATAATTAAATTTTAGTGGTGTACGGTGAATGTATCCGATTATTCATGATTAAATACATGTTGTACCTAGTTTGACAGTAATTTATTTTTTTAATTTTTTTATTAATGGTACAGCTTTAACTACTAAGGTTATTAGCTTGCTACAAAAAATAGAAAGAATTTGGTTACATATATATACAATAGTTTTTTAAATCAAGTTAAACTTATCGATTTGTTTTTGGGTTGCATGTGAATAATAATACAATAGTTTCTTAAATTAAGTGGTACATATCAATTTGTTTAAGGAATTTGATTATTTTGTTGATGTTGTCATGGGTTGGGCTGAGGGCTTCAAAGAGGTTGTCGGGCATTTCTAGTCTTTTCCTGGTATCTGTATGATTATGACAGTGGCAAAGGAGGTGCTTGACTGTGAGAAGTTCTCCGCAGGTTTGGCAAATTACAGGTTCTTCTCTGCGCGTAAGATGTCCGTGGGACATCTTTGTGTGACCTATACATTGTCTGTTGATAACTACTTCATCTTTGCGATTTGAAGTATGTGGTTTAGGCCAGTATACAGTAGTATTTTTTATTTCTCTTAGTTTACTGTGAAGTGTACACCGCCATTCGGATTCCCATATATTGGTACTAAGGGTGCTGATATTCCTATAGACGTCAATGAGTAAAGAGTATGTGCGTATTTTGGTCAAAGGGTTATTAACTGTTTCACGAGCTACTTTGTCACAGTGATTTATAAGGTAACATACTACCATTAGAACTTTATTTAAGTATTTTGATACTTAAGGAAATTTAAAAAAAATTGCCAAGTTAAAATTTACACTTTTTATCACGTAATTGTATTACATATTATTGTTTATATTTTTTATACAAAACATCAATTGTTTTTGACCAAAATCTGAAGAACAATTCACAAAGTTTTCAGTTCAGTACTAAAATTTAAATTGTATGTTTATCTTACTGCTAAGACAGAGTTCATACTAAAAAATATTTTTTATGCGTCATATTAATTATAATCTGTATTTACCACCCAATTTATCATTATAGGTAGCTAAATTTAAAAAAAAACATTTATTTGTTTTTTACTTGCTCAACCAATAAATTAGGGTTCAGTCTGGCAGTAAAATTCTAGGCTTTATACTGTATTACCTATGGATCATAAATTCTTTCTTTACAAGTCTTATAGGAAATCAAGTGAAAAATATACATTTGAAATAAGAATAACACTAGTTATTATAGGTCATAAAAAAAATTCACAAAAATATAATGCTTATGCTTAAACTTTTTTTTTGGTTTTTTTTATTATAATTTTATAAAAAGCCAGAAACAAGTATAATTAATTTGTACCTTCTAAAGTTATATTTTTTAATTTTAATTTGTTTCAATGATTAAAATTCAACTAAGTAGGTATGCAAATCAACTTTTACTTCATCAATTAGTAGATTTGAAAGTAGTAGGGAATTGTTTTTTTTTTTTTTTTTTGGAGGTTTTAGTTTAGATGTTAAAGTTTGAGGGATTGATATAAAAAAATACAGCAACTTAATGAAGATAGCTCAAGAATGATAGTAACTAAGTACATTTTAGATAATCATTTTGTGGAGCATTATATTTCAAAAGCTACTTGTAAGAAATATTAACTAAGCTTAATGAATTGATTTCTTTAGTGTTAGCTACCTATCACTTATCAGTTATCACTTTTGTAATAAAATATATTTTTCACATTATTCATATTTGTTAAATTGTTAACTGAGTTCAATATTTTAGTATAAAGTATAAATATGTTCTTGATAATTCATTCACATACATTATATTATAGGTAACAATATGAGATCAAAAACTTTTATATAGAATTATAGGTATACTATAGATAATAATTTATAGAACAGGAGAATGAAAAATGAAAATATTTAGTAGTCAAAACTCTAAAAATGGAGTGTACACAGTTATAAATTATATAAATTTGTAGTGGTAGACGTTCCGGTATTGTAATTTCATTTCAAAAATTTATACTTGCTTTTTACATGGTTACACAGTCAACTCTTGCACATTAACTTTGCATTAAAATGTGACGATGTTACTGTTCATTTTCATTGTGAAAAAGAGAGATCTGACTAGGTATTTTTTGTGCATAACAGTCTGTAGTATAGATTAGCAAGTAGCTACATACATTACTGTGAGAAAAAGGAAACAACGAGGGAAACAACTAGTAATTCTAATCTAGAATAATGTAGTGTTATAAAAACGTATGATATCACTTGTTATTTATTGATTGGCATTTAAAAAATAGTTTATGTAAAAACAAAGATATTTTTTTGAATGATTATCTAGGTACCTATCTACTGTATTTTTAATCTACTTTATAAATTAGCTATGCAATCTTGTTCATTAAAAAAAAAAAAATAAAACTTAAGTTTAAAAATAAATAAATAATTGAGATAAAAAGTGCATAGTACTTACATAATTTATATTGTTATTTGTTTTAAACTATGCAATTGAGTGACTGGTCCTTGCATTAATTGTTGACCTAGTTTACATAACTCTAAACTTATTAACCATACTTGGTGAGTTATGAGTACCATGACCAATTATATATTTGTACAATATTATTGGCTTCTTCACATTAATTTAAGTTACTAAAATTATAAATAATGATTTTTATTTTTCAAAATGTATATCAATATCATTTTTAGGTACCTAATGAAGTTAAAATTTAAATTCATATATCAATGAGTTAGGTTTTCATACATGGATTCCTTATAAGTTTTTTTTTCACATAAACTTTATAATTATGAAAATTAATAAAAAAAAAAATTTTCAATTCTTTTTACTTGTGTAAGTATTTTACTTAAAACAGAATAATAAATTAAAACTATAAGAAGAATTTTTTTTACTTAAATACCTATAATTTTTACAATTTAATGAGTCCTTATTATATTTAAAGTATTTTTTGTGATAATTTGTAGGTAAGCATTACCGATATTTACAAACGTTTAAAAGAAATATTTATAAAATAATTACCTACCTATTGTTTTAAATTCAAATTACCTACAAATTTACATGTAGGTACGTGTCAAATCATCCAGTTAACAACTTATACTTAGGTAATAAAGGTATCTATTACTTATAATAAATGGTCTTTTATGTCATTAGACATTAATTTAAATAACAGTGGCTCAAATAAGTTGTTGTTATTCCTTTAGGCAAGTCTGTGTCAATTTAGATTAAATTTTCTTGTAATATTTTATAGATAGCTTTTATGAAATACTGCATTTTTGTATAGTCATTATAAATAATAAAATTTCAATGATTTATTTTTAATTTGGCGTAAAAGGATTATCTAACTGGAAAATAAGTTTGGACTTAAGAGTTAAGATCTAAATCAGATTATTAAGTTCTTACTTATTTAGATGAGTTTTTAGTATCTATTCAGTATTCAGAAACATATTTAACTTAAATATCATTATAAAAAAGAATAACAATATAATAATATTATATCATAATAAAATAATAATATTTTTGTTACTAAGCACTTGTTGGCAAGTTTGTTTTAAATAAGACAAGTATAGTTTTGTACTTTTCATAATTTATGCATAATATTCAGTTTTTAATTTTAAACTACCTATAATATTTAAAAAAAATGTTATATGGTAATTATTGGTGGTTAGAAAAATTATGGTGTTATAAATATTACTCTGTAATACTTACCTACTCGGTACTTACTTGTAAACTTATCTCACTTATATTATTTTGTAGATATTTACTAAATGAACAGCTTTATAAAATACCAAAAATTATTGTTTTATTGATTTAATTTTCAGTTAGTTGGATTGTTCCAATCCTTTCATATAGTATTTGTGAATATAAGCAATTAACCCTACATAGTATTTAGGTTTATTTTGAAATGTATAATTAATAATAAAAAAAATTACTTAGTTTTCAGAAATGCTCCACCTTCAAAATTTCACCTTGTAAGGATGAGTTACAAACATATTGGATCTTTATTAACACATTGGAACGAATTTTGAAAATATTAGATTTGGAGTGTAACAATGAATGTATTGGTTTTAAAATGTTTTTTTTAACCTTTATGATACTATGATAACTTCTTCTAAAATGCTCTGATCACTAATCTCCCAGTTTCTGGTACTTCTTGTTGTTCCAATGGTAAATTGAAGGTTTATTTTTTTTAGTTTTTAAATTAAAAAAATAATAGTTAAAAAAACTATCCAAAAAATGGATAAAATACAGAACAATTTACAAAAATTTAATTTTTAACAAATCGTAATTTTTCATAATGCGATTTATCTGACAATAACTAGCTAAAAGATAAAAAAATTTCTTACATTCTCATTTATAATATAATACAAGTTTTGTTCAATTTTCAAAGATTTCTAACCAAATTTTTAGTTTTTGTAAAACTATTAAAATTCCCAATTTTTAGAATTTGAATGCAATGATAACCTTAAATTTCCCAAATTTAATATTATTTTTAATATCAAGATAAATATTTGGTGTAAAAATGTCTAAAAGTTGTTTATTGTAATTGATACTAAAATAGTATCTGTATAGTTTACAGAATCTGTAATACAGATACTAAAACTAAATCTAGTACATAAACCATATTTGTAATAATTACCTACTTAAATGAAGGTAAAGTTTTTTATAGCTATTTCTGAACTGTTCCATAATAACTTGTAGTATTTTTTTCACTTTTAAGTACCAACTAACAAAGTGGGTTTTTGAATTCTTACAATTTGTTTATACTTTATGGTGTTTGGTAGGTGATAAAGAAAATTATTATAATCTATTTAACTTTAATTGACTGTCTAAAAGCATATTAAAATTATATACTGATAATTTGATTTATAGATAGTGAATTTTGTTTAATTAAGGTACTTAATGAATACTCAAATAAATATTTTATCCTTGTTTGGTTTAGTTAAAAAAAATTGATATTTATAGGAAAAAAATTAAAATAATTATAATGTGATGGCGTTATAATGTGTTAAACCCAGAGCTTAACTTATTATAATTCTAGTCTTCAGTAAATGACACCAAACTAATACATTTAAGGGGATTGGGCACAGTGAATTTTTGTACTGTTTTGGATCTAAAAGCTAGAATTGAATTCGTTCCCTTAAATTGTAGCAAATTTAGTTTTGTAAAAAGATTTTGATTCTTTAATATTTTTTCTAGGTTATTGTGGGAGTCGATTTTCAATACCTAAGTTTAACTAAAAATATATTCATAACGTTCAAAATATAACACTCCCACTAACGTTCATTTACTACTCACACAAAGACAACACATAATAGAAATTATCAAAATATTGCCTATACATAACTCCTTAAAAACGACCGTTACCCAATCGCCTTTTTAAGGTATTTAAATTAGGTTATTATCGTATTTCTTTGTAATGTACATATAATATGCAGGTTAATATACCCTGGAAGTAGTAGTTTAATATGTAAAATTGTACGTACTTAATTATATAATGTAATAGCATTGGTGATTATATAGTTATCATATTAAAAATATGTGCAAGGTTAATATTATAACACGTAGGTCTGATATTGTTCACACATAGTTATTACTTCTACGTTTTCGCTAAATGTTGATCTATTTTGAAGTCTTAAACAAATAGGTTATTATTCGAAACATTATTTTACTCAATGTTCTCCGAGATATTCTTATTATTAGTTTTGTAACAAAGTATGTTCTATAATTAAAAAAAAAGTATTCTCATACGATTCTCGCAATACAATGCGACGCGATCACGATGCTTGAAGGCAAACAATGTTGAAAACGTTCTAAATGTTGCGTTGTGATGTTTTAAGTTCATTCATTTCAATGGCGAGTGAAAATTTCATTTAATTTGAAATAATTTACTAAATAGTTACAGAAAAAAAAAAATAGTAATAACGAAACAGTAAAAAAAAACTCTAAATAAATGTCATAAAATTCTATATTTAGCTAAAAAAAAATTCCTCGAAAATATCGAAATTGTTATGAGATTAAAACTTAAACTATTTCAATTATGCAAAAAAAATTGAAACATTTTCTGAGGAATTATTGCCTAAAGCAAATAAATACAAAAATATAACCATGTAAAAACGTTTAACCAATATTGTATTTGCAATTTAAGAAATTTTTTTAACCACATTTAGGAAATTATGTAGATTAAAAACTTTAATTTAAATATAACTACGAAAACTTATGAATTCCAATTTCATATATATTGTATGCTAATTTTACTCACCTCTTCGATGCGTCAAAATGTTGTGCCATTTAGAGTACTTTTGGAAATTGCGTCAATTTCGTTTATGATATCTTAGTTTCATCATAAACAAAAATTTAAAAAACAAATTCTATATCTATTATAATGTTTTGTAGATCAGAGTTTTACTTTTACTATTGAAAATTTTAAATATTTCAATTTTTTTTTTGTAATTTTTGTTAGGATATTGAATAAAAAGTTTGATTTTATAAATTTATTACAAGGTTGGCAACTTTTAATTTTTGACTGAAAATTGGTTTTATTTATGGATTGAAAAATCGTTTGTTGCTCGCGTAGTTGTCAACAAAACGTTTTACATGTTAAAATTGTTTAACTTACTACTTACATTTTACAGCTAAAATATAGTTCATAACTATACAATGGTCAATAAGTAAAGAATATTGCACAAAATTTAAGTTTATCTCGTATTATTTCTAATAGAATAGGTTTAACCTATTATTAAAAGTAATTAATGAAGATAAAAATGTATGAAATGTTTGAAAATCCAGTAAGATGCGTGAGATACAAAGAAGATCTCGTCGTAAATTCGAATACGTTTTGCAATTTTTTCGGTTCATGCAATCGGTCGTGCACACTGAACTTGACGCGTTTTAGACTTTTGGAAGTTTTGAGTGTGTAGTTTAGTCAACATTCTAAAGCTACTCGTGTTGGACGTTATACACAACATATTTTGAACGCAGAAATAATATTATAAATATTCGATTATTTAAATTGTTACTAAACACGAGGTACCTAGGTATAATATTTTGATTTAAAATGAAACAATTGTGTAATTTCATTGCGTTTTCATTGTTCCCACGCGCGCGTACTTTTAAAAATATTGACTTGCAAATCGCCGTCGACTGACGTTTTTCCACAAGATTAATTATCATTTAATGCATATTAAATTGCATATATTAACCCGCGTTAAGTTATCGATCGTGTTTGTTCCTTCGTAATTTTGCCCGACATCAATATTATCATCGAAAGTATTCAAATATAATATATCCTTGTACAGCAATTGTGTACCTATTATTATTGTAACAGTGCCCAGTGCACTCTGTGACACGCACTCTACAGTATGAACGTGCACAGTGACCCCTCTTCGAGTAGTATCTCTCTCCCAAATGTTACCGGTTACCTTTCCCCTCTATGATACGCATCATCCGATGGGTTTAAACGTGTAACCGTGGATCAGCCACAGTCATCTTGCCGTCGAAGATAGACTGGCTTGATCAGGATCTCGTATTTTTTTAATTTTTTCACCGTGTTCTTTGCTGTTTGGCCCGAGTTAACGGTTTATTCTTCTCGTATGTCGTAAACGTTTTATTATACGATCTTAAAGAAATATAGTATACGGTGGTTCGATTTTTTTTTCTTTTTATTTTTTTTTACTCGTACTGTTCTTGTTGTTGTCTAGTACGTAGTAACAGTTATCATTTAATGCCGAGGAACGTATATAGGAGATATGAAGTTCGAAAATATTTCACATAACTCGTAGAATAATCCAAGTCGTGTGTTGAACTGACCGTAACGATTAACAAATAAAATTATGAACACAATAGCCGATCACACAAAACAGGTAAGCGAAATTAATAAAACGTACCCATTGTCTGTTTATAAATTTTTTACTACGCGTCTTGTGCCCGTTTGGTCGTGTGTTCGGGTCAATTGCTTGCCTTTTTTTTTTGACGAGAATTAACGTTTAAAAAATGTCAATAGGTAAGTTTTTAAAAATTTAATTAAGTTCCCGTGAAGTTTGGACAATTTGGTTTTTTCGTCATAATTATTTCAATTGAATGTATAACGAAACAATACGACGTCACTCACCAATAAATATTAAAGATTTAGCACTATAAAAAAAAAAAAAAAATTCCTTTATGTACTAGGCCATTGGAAAAATTTCTGTACGTAGTTGTGATTTTAAGCTCACAAAATTAAATTTAAAATTATTATTACATCAATATATAATAACATTATTATTATTATTTAATAAATTCTTCACATTGCATTAACTCTCGAATCTCAAGAACAATACAAACATTAGCGCGCCTTTCAAGAATTTAATATGAATTTTATCTGAATACTTACGTCCAAGTTAATTGGCCCATATCTATAAATTTTGCTTTGCGTTTTTTGGTTCCCACCGATTATTATTGAGCATTAAAATGTTTCAGTAGGGAACTTTGAATTGAATACTTTTTAACTTAACATTTTGTTTTTGGTAGTGTTTGTTTGTTTGTTTGTTGGTTTTTTTTTTTTTTTTAAATACCAGTCAAAAAATTAAATTTACAATATGAAAAAAGTTCATCAAGTATCGTTTTTCTTGCAGCCAAGTACACGTGCCTGCACTTTTGTTGTTAGAAAAACAAGTTTAAAATAATACGCAAACCTTAAGGGCTTTCTGTCCCGGCATTTATTAAGGGGCAAAAAACTAGGCAACCATGTGGTTCACATGTTATTCTATCGAAAAAATACATCCATTGCATAGTTTAATTGTAAAAAAGTTATTATTGTGCTTTTGTCACACAATATACCAACTGTCTTGCAACTAAATTGCCTATTTAATCCCCTTTAATTAAGTTGTACGCACTTATAAGACTTTTGTTGGATCCATCAGAACTATAAGAAAAATAAACCATTATACATTTTGAAAACGAATTAAAAACCTAACAACGTTGAATGGGTCACCAACTGTTTACATTTTTAAAAATATCTTTCTAAAACACAATTTTTGTTGTATTATTTTTGAAAAACTGTTTTTAGTAATTTTTAAATAAATAAAAAAAATTTTAAAAGTTTCAATGTAGGATACAATGAAGACTTCATTATCTGAATCCAAATCATTTATTTTGGTCCACTCATTCATACGTACTGATGAAACTTGCCAGACATGTTTTAGATCTAAAATACAGAGTTCCCATAAAATTATTTAAAAAATATATGAGGATATAACTGTACGAAAAATAAAAATTTACTTTTTTTGATAATACTAGTTAGGTAGCTAAAATGTTCTGTATTTACTACATTGTTTAGTAGTTCTTTAAATGCATTTTCCGGTAAATAATTATGAAAAACAATTTTTAAATGTTAAATTTTTTTATTCGACGTAGCGGCAATTGTTCGATGAATCGCTGTAGAAATTTCAGTTATATATGTATTTTATATAATGTTCATGCAAATGTATTCCTCTTAATTTAACAAAATTATGATTACCATATAAAATCTGATTGCCTTTATTGGCTTTTAAAACTGGGTAGTTAAATTGAGTACTTTCTTATGCTTCTGTAGAGAAAGTATTAGTTACAATTCAAAACAATTTTATTCATTATATTTTTATGAAGTAGTTAAAAGTTTGGTTAATAGATTAGGCTATAACGTATACTTTGCCCATTTTATGTCTCGCTTATATTAAGCTGATATCACTGTGGTTTTATGTACTTATTATTTATTTTAGCCAAAAGTTGTCAACAATATTATTTGTAAATACAATAAAAATATTTTGTAATGTTTCTGTGCGTGACTATTCATTTTTTAAGGCATACTCATAATGTTGTTTTTCACTTACATTTTATTATTTATTGAGTCTTAAATTTTTTCCACACCTATCACTATTTTATCATCTTCAAATGCATTTTTTATTTGCATAATACTTCTAGAGTTTATATTTAGAAATTATAATTTTGGTTTACTTGAATTTTCTTTACTGTGTTTTCAAAATCATAAGCGCTAAAATCTTTCGGAGCTAAATTCTCCCAAATTGTTGACCTTAGCTGTATCGGTGTCGACATTTTTTTGGATGTATTTAGCTAAACAAACTCATATCACATTGAAAACTGGATTTTACGTTTCAATTTCAAGTCGTTAATTGTTACAATCAATACGTAACGATTTTCAGTTACCACGATAAATTAGTGACTTATTTCTATTTTGTTAGAACTAAATTCGTGCATTTATTACGCATATTATATTATACTAATTTGAATAAACTATGCTTTGTTGTTTTAATTTATTTCTCAAAATACTTGACTTTTTTGTTTGAAGTATCGAATGGCTCTTGATTAACGAGTAAAGCTGCGAAATTCAATAATAAAATTACAATTTATTGAATGTGCTTTTATGACTCATGAGGCATTCTTATTTATAAGCTTTTTTCACAAGTTTTAACTAGGTACCTATTAGTTGTTCAAAGCTTTAAACAAAAATATAATCCTTATTTAAAATTAAAATAAATTGCGGTCATCAAATAATAAAATATTTTTATAGAAATTTACATCGTATATGATATTGTTTCTAATACCTTGATTTATATGTGTTGTATAGTTTTAGTTTAGTATGGTATAACATGTTATTCAATGATCAAGTTGTTTTGTGTTCTAAAACCAGTACTGTTTTCCTCTTGGTTGAGTGCAAATAGTCTATAAAAATATTTGAAGGACTTCAACTGTAGGGGTGGAAGTGTACGAGTCCTGTATTTTACAACGATTATATGTAAAAAAAAAAATTGCCCAAGATTATTATTGTACATGAACATTTTTTTTATCAATATCCGCATTCCATTACTTAAACAGGTTTACATTTTTAATACAATGCACATTTTGGTTTCAATTCAGATTTAAATTTTGTTAACTACTCATTTAGGTGACTTAAGAAAACTGGTTTGTGCGTTTTTTTTTTCATGACGAGAATGCAATACTGAAAGTCTCGCCTTTTTAAATTAATGTATTATAAATTATAATCTATTATATTTGTTTGCTAAAGTTTGCGGCTCATAATATTATATTGATATCAATTCACAATGTTTAAAGTGTTTTAATAATGACTTTTCTGTATACCTACTTATTATGTTTTGATTTTTATCCAAACATAATATGCATAAAATCATGGAACAGCATGGTTATATTTATTGTTAACAATGTCGGATTTAAAATTTTACATTGATAATTGTTTAAAAAACTTGTCAATATGTTTTGTCATTTGTGTAATAGACTTTATCACGCCTGGTCTGCCTGCCCTTGTTCTTGAGTTATGTAACACACGCATTCTTACGGAAAATATATATATATATATAATCATTATAATCGTAAGTTTAATTTTTTTGAATTTTTCAATAATACTTACATGTTAAAACATAAAAATTCCTATAAACAATTTTGATTTTAATTTGCCTTTTTTTAGTTTTTTTTAAATTTATTTTTTTTACCAATAATATAAATTTTTTTTTATTAAATTAATTTATTTTATTTAGATTTGTGTGGATAAATTAAAATTAATTATACATATCTGCATAAAACAATTTGATGCTTTTCTAATGTTTTGTTTCGGTATAACTTATACTTATTATTATAACCTAATCGACCTACCCAATTTCTTGAACAGCGTGCGTTTGTTGAAATAATACTATACTATTCTTGTAAGGTACACGCAACTCAAAAATTATTTTGGTAGTCGTTATATTATTATTCGACTGATTTCATCACAAGGTCGTACTTGCTTAGATGTCGATTTCTGTTCACACACTTGTTGTATATCTTATAAATCATAACCATATACTTATCCGAATAATCGTGTGTGTAAAAAATATAAGCATTTCAATGTAGGTTTTACATTTATCTAAAGATAAAACTTAAAACGTCATTGTGTTATCTGATTTTTCTGAATTTCAGATCGCTTGAATATGCAGTAATTTTTTTATCATTTTTTTTTTCTAGTCACTCGTTAACACAATCATATTCGTAGGTATGGCGGTATCGTATAAGTACGTGAAACATTTGCATGTGTATATTTGCTTTTAATTTACTGTTGTACGACAAAAAAGCAGTGTATCGATAATAATATGTATACAAAAACGCAATAAGATAGTGAATGTTATGTTTTATGGTCGAAATCCACAAGGTCTATTATAATATTTATTTTTATGTCAGCAAGTATTGATAAAACTCTGGTACACATTGTTAGATATAGACTTTTTTGAAGTCTCAAGACGCGCCAAGGTCAATGTATGAATTTTGACTTTTGTACAATTTGTCTGGATGATAAAAATCGCATGGTTTAGAGAGTTGGGATTTGTTCTTGTGTGTAATATTTTACATTTTTCTAGTTTAAAGAAAAAGTTTAACATAACGCTTGTGTCACACAAGTGGCAAATGAGTTGATTTTCTAACATTTTTAGATTCTGAGCGTAGTACGAGGAACGTAATAGATATATATATATTTTTTTTTCGGTAGAAGAAGTGCTCCGATGTTTTCGTGCAGTATCTATTACACAATAGGTTTCTGGTCCAGTATGGTAATCTATTTAATCCGTTTTTGAAATTTTAATTATTTTTTGAGTTATCTTGACACTTCGACGTCACGCGGTGACACTGTGTATTTGTGTAAAAGCATACATAATGTGTAAATACGTAGTTTATTAATTATTGTTTGTTGTCAAACAGCATCAACACATAATAATAAACACATGGGTTCGAAATATTCGACTCATCAGTGAAGAACGAAGTAATATTGATAATGTAAAATATGTAAAGATCATGAGTTTTAATAATTGTTAAAATATGTTTAATTGAGGCGTGTGTCTTTATAAAATGATTTGACAAAACTCTTTTCACACAACGATAATATACGTGAACATATAGCGTCAGTTCCTATAGTCGATTCCGAGGTCAATTCAGTACCACAAATTAATATTGGTACCCAAGAGCAGTTGTAATTACACCAATAAACATATTATATGGACCGTGGGTGCAGTCAATGTAAAAAAAAAAGCCTCATTAAATTGTTTTTTCGTTTTAAACATTTTTTTTCCTGTATAAAAACTGTTTTGGGAACGGGGTGACGTGTGGTTATAGATTTCCGAAAACAGCCGACAGATTTATTTGATTTGATTTTGTAGAGTAATTTATAAATTCTCAAGATTGTAAACTTAATGCATTTGCATATTTTTTGCAGTGCTATCAACTGTTAAGATGATTTTAATCTTTTTCAATTTGATTTTTGGCATATTGACGCGTATTTTACATAAATACAGCTTGTTTTATCATTTTAAAATATTAATAATACAACCATCTGACTTACGTAATTGTTTTAAAGATGATCATATTATTTTTCTACAACTTTTGTTTCTTAAATGACGATTCACTTATTCAATCACCTATAATAAAGAGGTCTAGCCGGTAAATCATATTTTATGATGAAACCTGTTGCAATTTTTTTTTTGAAAATTAATTATGTACCTAGATATTTTTTATACTTCCAATACGAAGTTAATTTATTAAATCAATGATCTTCAGATGGGTCTTTTTTATACAAACGTTGGATTATAATACTACAAATTGTCCAAAAATAATATGCTTCCTTATTTCTATTTATGTATTAAAATTTGATATTATATAAATGAATACTTACATAAATTATGTGTACTATTTTATTAAAAATAATTTGTTATGAGTAAATTATTTTCTACTTAACGTGTTACGTGAACTATCAAAATAATTTATTGTAAATTTATATGGCGGTAATAAAAAAAGAATTTAGACACATTGCAACGAAACGTTTATTATTTTCTTATGTCATAGGTTTTATGCGCTTGCTGTGGATTTCCAATGAATTATCAAGTCGTAGTAATCATACTATATTGATGCGTAACATGAGCATTTATACATACTTTCTTGGGTTGAATGAACAGTAGGTTCCTACAATAATTATGGATATCTTAGTAAGCATATAATGGGTCGTTGATAAATGTTGTATTTAAAATTTGTATATTTTTCCTTAAATTGATTTTAGTTTGTGTACAAGTATATAAAAACAATGGTCTTAGTTGTAAACAATAATAATAAATAAACAACAATTAATTATTGCTGTTACAATACTAATTATTTTTAAAAACACGACCGTATTATAATAACATGCGTAAATAATTAACATATTCTCAAAACTGCAGATATTCGTTACATTTAATTTGATTGCTAGCTGTAGTTTTTTTATGTCGAATTTTTAGAAATGTTGTTTTTAAAAATCTTAATTTTGCTTCACATAGCATAATTTTAAGTATATATACAAAACATCATTCAAACAGATTTGCGTTTTTTAAACTTACGGTAAAAATGAAAAAACAATATTATTTTTGTTTTTATGGTGAATAATATACGACGTAAATCGAAAACATTAAGGGAACAATTTATCCGCTAACATAAGTTGTTATTTTTTCGTATTTTTTTTGTTTAGTTTTATGTTCTGCATTCAATTTTTTTCTGACAAACCGGCTAGTTACTTAGTATAATAATATAACGTAAATGATAAAATAAACCGACTAGTTAACGTTAAATTATAAGTAGTTATATTATTTGTGTTTTTATGCACCTATAATAGATGTGTAAATAGTATAAAGTGGTATTGTGCTATGGATTACATGAACCTAATTACTGCTCTAAAACTTGTTTATCATATATTAAAATACCTAAAATTTATTTTTGAGATTTTCGTGAAATTTAATATAATTATTTGATTCACCTGAGCAGTTCCTAAACTATAATTTTTTAATTTTTTTTAATATAAATATATAAATTTATTGAATATTATTCCTTGTATCGCAATTTTCATGACATTTTATGAATATTATTTACTGTTATTTCTATAAACTTTAAAGAACGTTTGTACCTATAATAATAATAATAATAAAATAATTGTACATTTGTATACAACATAATAATAATTTGGTATACATATAGATATTTACCTACCCTTACCTTCCTTTTACTTACCCTTTCCTTTTAGACCCAAATAATGTTAGAACATAGAGTTAAAAAGTTTGCGTAAAAAGTAGTTTTCTTGAAGTTGCAGCATCATGACACTTCCGACAAAAAAAATTAAACCATTTTTCATCGTTTTCCTATCAAAATATTTGAAAGACAAAAAATATGTTGACGCAGTTTTGTGGAAATCAATATAAAACGCATATTTAAGTGTGGGTTTGTCACTGTTCCATCTTTAAAACTCTAGAACCATAATAAAAAATCGGATTTTTTCTTATTTTGCTTATAATATTTTTTTACCAGGTACATTTTTTTATTTTTAGACTATTTCTGCAGTAGTTCTTTCGATTATTCAAGTAAAACAGCTGTATACTTGATTTTCTATTCATGACAAACCCAAATTGTAAACAAGTTGAAAACTATTTACTTGGTTGAAACAATGATTTATTAAAAAACATTGTGTCCTAGATAGAAAAAAAATAATGATTTTTAAAGTGCTTTTTAAATCGTTAAAATTAAATTAGACAAATTATTAATAACTCAGAAAGACCTTCATTACAACTTGAAATTTTTGAATTGGTTCTTCATGTTATGAATACGTTGATGTCATGATGGGAAAACACGTCGTTCGTAGCCTTGAATTTCCTTTAAATGTATTTTTACATGACTCTATTTAGAGAATTTGAACCGCAATGGAGTTTTAATAATAATTACTCTGCAATCGTTATAATAATACTTTTTTATGATAATTGAGCGCAAACCCTTCAGCAATTATAGTTTTTCGTTGTGTTAGTGTCGTATTTTCTTTTTTTTTTTTTAAATTATAGATAACAATACTACAAATTCATTTAGAGTACAACCTGCATTTTGTATGTATATTTCTCTAAAATATACTCAGTTCTTTTTACAAACGTCATTAATGTTAGGTATTCAAAGAATAAAATTCGATGTCAACTTATGCGTCCTTTGTGCCGAGGCTTTTGATCAAAATAAAAAAAAGCACTACAAGTTTAAATAAAAATTGTGAACTCACTTATCATACTTTTTTTTTTTTACGAATGAAAAATGTACCCCGTAAGAATAAGTCTTCTAGTATACACCATAGACTATACTGATTTTAACATAAAGATATTATAGTTGAAAAAAAATCATATCAAAATTTAAATCTATTTTAATTAATAGTGACACTATATTACTAAATTTGATAAAATGTATGAACAACAAAATTAATTGAATCTCATTATAATTTTTGGTATATGATTACTTTTAAATTAAATAACAGGATAAACCGTTTTTAATTAAAATGTAAGTACCCCTCTTTATGTTTTACACAACCTACTATACTTATTGTATTTTTAAACGTTATTTAGTTACAAAGTGTTTTAATAACAAACCTAAATGAATGTAACCATCCGGTTTTTTTTTTTTTTTTATTCAGAGAATATTTATTAAATCATTTCACTTTTAAATTAAAGTTAATAGGAACCAGATCTCAAAAACAGGCTATAAGGGAGAATGTCGTAGTTAAAAGATTTTCCATCAACGTTTATTATTCACTGACATTTTTTGCATCTGTTTTTTTTTACTAATATATTGGACTAACTATATTTTTGCAGTTTAAACGTCTTAAACTGTATTATCAGTAGCTAAACAAAATTTTAACTTCTCCCAAAACATTGTAAACGTTTCTTGAACAGAACCTCCTAAAAGCCATCGGTATTGTTCATCATACATATTGATAGTTTATGTTGAACTCGTGATTTGTTACAGATGATACAGTTAATAAAAAAAAAATCTTATAAATTTTAACTTTTAGTTTTTATACTTTCCGTTCACTTTGATTATTATTTTCTTTTCTTACATCTCGTCGATAACAGCTGTTGTACAGATCCTTTCTCAACCCGCTATATAGTGCTCGAAGAATGGTAACTCTGAAAGTATAGCTGGATTATACGTCTGATTTTTTAAATAACAGTTACGTTTATTTCCAAACCGGCTTTAAGTAGTCCATCTATGTGCGGTCACCGTGGCCAACCAACGCTAAAGTGATTAAGAACGAACGGTTCAGTGTCCGTACAAAATGTACGACTATTTATAGGCCCGGATCTGCCTACATAAAATGTTGTTCACGCAGAGCAATCGTGTTTATAATCAACTATAATTTTGTGTTGTTTTAATTTTTTAGAATTATTATTATTATTTTTTAATCATTAAAATATTAATTGTTTACACTAATTATAATAAATTGCGTCAACGTCTCCTAACGTTTATTCCTTACATGTATGTTAACTGCATGTTTTAGTCGGGGGGGGGGGGGGGGGGCATGGCTTCTCTCAGAAAATAACTATTTTTTTTTTATGTTTATAACTAACCATAATATCGTATATATCAGTGGTAACTGGTGTTACAACCAATATAAATAAAAGGATTGGACTGATGATGGTCTAGTAAAAATATGTTTTTTTTAAACTTTCTTATATTTACCCGTATTTCAATTATACCTTAAACCGAAAATTCGACTACCCAAAGTTCGTCATATTTTATGATTCAAGCTGTGCAATAAAAATGTAAAATAAAAATTAGGTAGGTACCTATATTATGTATACGTAGCTGGTGTACATTTTATACGGTCTATTGCGATCGCAGTAATTTCGTCAATGTCTAGATGACCAGGAAAAAATGTACATAGTTATGTATAAAACATTAATTTATTTAAATTTTTCGTACGGATAATTATAGTAAACAAGTCATAATTTGATAGCTACGTTCATAATATATATAGGTTCTGTATAATATTATCATCCTGTACAGGTAGGTCAAGTTATTCTATATAATTCCGTAAACGCGCGCAATGTTGCAACTATTGTAACCGTCGTATTTTTTCTTCAAAGTTATTAATAATAAGTTTCGTCACGGATACGGTCGTCTGTTTTGTTTCACGTGCGGGTTAATCGAGACGCATCGCAATCATGCAGTGTTTTGTCCAACAATCAGACCTAAACGATCTTCCACTTAGCATTCTCGGAACGTTTTTGGTTAGAATAATAAGTTTTATAATTATTTTACATACTTCGAATTCGTTTAAAATAATTACTAGAAACTGTGTCTTTTTCAACGGCAATGCGCCAGAGCTACTGTGTGCCATAATGTTTGAGAAACTAAATATCGTAGTACGAAAAGACGACAAATTAAACGAGAAATATTGTATAATATGGCGGTAGCATTAGCATTGATTTATATAATCAATTATATTAGACAGAAGCAATATCCCAAAAAAAAAAATTAAATAAAAAATTGATGATAAAACGCTGACACTGATGTTTAAAATATCATTTTATAATAATATGCTACTAGATTTTTATTCATATGTACAATTATTTCAATCTGGGGTTATATACTCGTAGTGTCCCAGAGGACATAGTAGGAATAGCTCGCATACCTACGTTGCACAAAAACGATTTTATTGTTCTTTATAACTTTTTGAATATTATCAAAAGTCAACTTAATAAATTTTATTTTGTTAAATTGTTCTTGACTACTTTTTCTAATATACGAGCATGTGCCCGCCCAATGCACAGTATACCCACATCAATACCTACTTTCTAACTTTTTAAAGAATTTTGGTCTTATTAGCCAATACGTACGAAAAAAAAAAAAAAAAAAAAAAAAAAAAAACGTTTTTAATGTATAACGAGAAAATATTATTCAGTATCGTATATTTTATCTTGTAAAGTATACAATTAGAAATCAATTTTGGCAGGTTTTATTTTTTCGTTACCTTTACTGTATAGTAACTTTAAAAATAATTAAAACTTAAAAAAAACTTCAACCAAATTATCATCTAAGGCTGATTATCTATTTTCAAGCTATTGTACATAAATATCGGTGCATTTTTGTCATTCTAAAAGGTATTATTAGAAAAAAATACCATTGTAAAATAAAAACATACCTCACTCCGCTCAGAATTTTTTAAAAACCAAATAAGTAATACATTTAGTACAAAATAATATTAGTGTAAATTTACTAATATTATATTCGCTTTAGTTTTATTTTTAACTTTTTCTTCGAATTTATTGTAGTAAACTAATGTTTAGTATGTTATATTAATTTCAAGAGTTCAAAAAAAACGAATCCGTATTTTTTGTCCGATTTCACATGAAATAACTGCATGTATTTTATTTAAACTTAAATTATCAAGTTAAAATTATAGTTTATAGTTATTTTATAGTTTGATGTTATGATGTTAATATTCAGTCCATATAATGGCACTACAGCTTTGTAAGGTAAGGTTATAAATGACCAAACCAAAAAAAAATTATAAATTTAACGAGTTGATGATATATTAAATTTAAATTTAAATAACAATTTTTTAATTAATTGCTATATTCAAATAAGTAGTTTTTTTACGTTTAACCTTATAGGCAATAATAATATAATTTATAAATAGTATATTATTCATTAGAAAATGTGATAAATTATTGACATTGCATTGAATTCTAGGTTGTAATGTTTCGTACATAGAATAAATAAATTTCATTAATGATCTAAAGGTATATTTATTAATGAAATGCATTGGAAATAGTATTATAGAAATCTCAAATTGCATTAACGAACAAAAATAAGTACCTAAATTGTAATAAGAAAAATAATTTCCTATGTGTTCTCTTAGCAGTTTTGATCATAATCATCAACTACTTTTTTTCGGCGTATGTACGTACATTGTACCTATTTTAATGTGATAACGAGAGTACCAGTTTTTCAATTTTTTTCATGTTTAAAAAAGTAATTTTTCTGTTTTAATTCATCCCTAAAAATGATTAATAATATGGTACGATTAATTTACATTGCAGTTATTTAGTTGACCTATATAAAAACGAGTTATATGTATTACTCTTTAGTTTTTCTTTTTCTTTCGACATTGGTGAATTTTTGGCAATCTGATAAGTTTTAAGGTTTTTAACGTACCTAGTTTTTGGTTAAACTTTTACTTAAAAATGTCAGTTTCAAACAATACGTTATTTTAGTTAATTCAAGTATTGATTTGTCGATTAGAGTGATCTATATTTGTTGTATTGTATTCAATTATTTGAATTTCGTATATGTTTTGCAGTACAAACATATATTAATGCACTTAGACGTTAAAATGTCCAACAATCGTTTTATGAGTATAATTATTAATTTTGTACTTATTAAAAAAATTCCCAGTGGTAATATTTTTTTTAAAATAATGAATTGAAATACCTGCATTTAATGTATAGTGTGTATCATATATAAGATATTATACTATGTTTGGTACGTGTGTATACATAAATATATACTCTGATATAATTTACTTTTTGTATGGTTAAAAAATATACGGAAAACTTTAAAACGATTTTTAAATACTAAACAATAGTATATTTTGTTTATCAATTCCCTAGTTATTGTCTTAAAAAAAAAATTTACCTTTGATTTTAAAATTTTATGTACAATATTTTTGTAATAGGTATACTTATAAGTTATAACTTTGTTTCACCCTCTCTTAAAATTAAAAACACACCGTAAAGTCAATCAAAATGTGAATGGTGTTATTAATCGTTTAATTCATATTTATAAATTGTATTGCACTTAATGCAATCGCGTAGAAGTAGATTTCTGTTTCACGATTGATGAAGTAGTGAAATTGTTTACATCGACGCTTTCTCTTGGGAAAATATTTGATTCAGTCTTAAACGAACCGTTGATTCGTTTAATATTTCTACTTTTATTTAATACTCAGTTAGTACGGTATTGTTTTTTTTATGAAAACAAGTGCAAAGTGATCCATACTGATTTGTAATATTATTTAGATAGGTAAAGCGATGATATGTGGGCAACAATTATGACAAACAATTGTTAGGTATTTAACAGTTTTAACACTATAATTTATATCGTCTACTCTGTTTTAAATATTACTCACATTGTAATACATTACTAAAATAATGCTTAAATATTCCTAAATAATATTCAACGGTTTATTTCATACTTTTAGTTTCTTTCCTTTGCTGAGCAACGTTCAATACAAAAAAAGTGTACGTGATGAAATAATAGTTTGTGCAATAATTGTATTTTAAAAAGAAAAAAACACATTATGAGTTATGACTGACGTAAATAAAAACTGAAAATAAAATTAAGAACAAGTCGTTGCTTTAAAACGTCAGTTATTTTTTCTTTTTAAAATCACAGTAT